>ONZH01014796.1:0-247594 GCA_900303285.1 Rhinella marina | reverse complement strand
ACTGTGAGGGGCCACATAACTGGGCATACCTACTGTGAGGGGCCCACATAACTGGGGCATACCTACTGTGAGGGGGTACATAACTGTGCATACCTACTGTGAGGAGGCACATATCTGGCATACCTACTGTGAGGAGGCACATATCTGGCAATACCTACTGTGAGGGGCACATAACTGGGGCAATACCTACTGTGAGGGGGGCACATAACTGGGCCATACCTACTGTGAGGGGGCACATAACTGGGCATACCTACTGTGAGGGGGCACATAACTGGGCATACCTACTGTGAGGGGGTACATAACTGGGCATAACTACTGTGAGGGGCCACGTATCTGGCATACCTACTGTGAGGGGGCACATAACTAGGCAAACCTACTGTGAGGGGGCACATATGTGGCATACCTACTGTGAGGGGGCACATAACTGGGCAATACTACTGTGAGGGGGTACATAACTGGGCATACCTACAGTGAAAGGGTACATAACTGGGCATACCTACTGTGAGGGGGCACATATCTGGGCATAACTACTGTGAGGGGGTACATTACTGGCCATAACTACTGTGAGGGGGCACATATCTGGCATACCTACGGTGAGGGGGCACATCTGGGCATAACTACTGTGAAGGACATATGTCTGGTCATAACTACTGAGGGGGCACATAACTGGGCATAACTACTGTGAGGGGCCACGTATCTGGCATACCTACTGTGAGGGGGTACATAACTGGGCATACCTACTGTGAGGAGACACATCTGGCATACCTACTGTGAGGAGGCACATATCTGGCATACCTACTGTGAGGGGGTACATAACTGGGCATAGCTACTGTGAGGAGGAACATATCTGGCATACCTACTGTGAGGTTGCACATATCTGGCATACTTACTGTGAGGGGGCACATAACTGGGCATACCTACTGTGAGGGGGCACATATCTGGCATACCTACTGTGAGGGGGCACATCTGGGCATAAATGTCCTACTGTGATGGGCCACATATCTGGCATACCTATTGTGAGGGGGTACAATGTGGGCATAACTACTGTGAGAGACATATGTCTGCTCATAACTACTGAGGGGGACATAGCTGGGCATAACTATTGTGAGGGGCCACATATCTGGCATACCTACTGTGAGGGGGCACATCTGGGCATACCTACTGTGAGGGGGTACATAACTGGGCATACCTTCTGTGAGGGTGCACATATCTGGCATACCTACTGTGAGGGGGCACAACGTGGGCATAACTACTGTGAGGAGGCACATATCTGGCATACCTACTGTGAGGGGGCACATCTGAGCATAACTGTCCTACTGTAAGGGGCCACATATCTGGTATACCTATTATGAGGGGGTACAACTGGGCATACCTACTGTGAGGGGGTACATAACTTGACATACCTACTGTATGGGGGCACATCTGGGCATAACTGTACTACTGTGAGGGGCCACATATCGGGCATACCTATTGTGTAAAATGTGGGCATAACTACTGTGAGGGGCACATTTGGTCATAGCTATTGCAAGGGGGAAAATATCTGGGTATAACTACTGCGAGGTGCACATAACTACTGTGAATGGGAACAAATCTGGCATACCTACTGTGAGAGGGCACAATGTGGGTAAAACTACTGTGATGGGACACGTGGTCATAACTACTGTGAGGGGCACATATCTGGCATACCTACTGTGAGGGGGTACATAACTGGGCATAACTACTGTGAGGGGCCAAATATCTGGCATACCTACTGTGAGGGGGTACATAACTGGGCATAACTACTGTGAGGGACATAGCTGGGCAAAACTACTGTGAAGGGCATACCTACTGTGAGGGGGTACATAACTGGGCATACCTACTGTGAGGGGGCACATATCGGGCATACCTACTGTGAGGGGGCACATATCGGGCATACCTACTGTGAGGGGGCACATATCTGGCATACCTACTATGCGGGGCCACATATCTGGCATAACTACTGTGAGGGGCACAACTGGGCATACCTACTGTGAGGGGGTACATAACTTGACATACCTACTGTATCGGGGCACATCTGGGCATAACTGTACTACTGTGAGGGGCCACATATCGGGCATACCTATTGTGAGGGGGTAAAATGTGGGCATAACTAATGTGAGATGCACATTTGGTCATAGCTATTGCAAGGGGGAAAATATCTGGGTATAACTACTGCGAGGTGCACATAACTACTGTGAATGGGAACAAATCTGGCATACCTACTGTGAGAGGGCACAATGTGGGTAAAACTACTGTGATGGGACACGTGGTTATAACTACTGTGAGGGGCACATATCTGGCATACCTACTGCGAGGGGGTACATAACTGGGCATAACTACTGTGAGGGGCCAAATATCTGGCATACCTACTGTGAGGGGGTACATAACTGGGCATAACTACTGTGAGGGACATAGCTGGGCAAAACTACTGTGAAGGGCATACCTACTGTGAGGGGGTACATAACTGGGCATACCTACTGTGAGGGGGCACATATCTGGCATACCTACTGTGAGGGGGCACATATCTGGCATACCTACTGTGAGGGGGCACATATCTGGGCATACCTACTCTGAGGGGCACATAACTGGGCATAACTACTGTGAGGAGGCACATATCTGGCATACCTACTGTGAGGGGGTACAATATGGCCATAACTACTGTGAGAGACATATGTCTGGTCATAACTATTGAGGGACACATAGCTGGGCATAACTATTGTGAGGGGCCACATCTGGGCATAACTGTCCTACTCTGAGGGGCCACATATCTGGCATACCTACTGTGAGGGGGCACAAAACTGGGCATAACTACTGTGGGGGGCACATATCTGGCATACCTACTGTGAGGGGGCACATATCTGGCATACCTACTGTGAGGGGGCACATAACTGGGAATAAGTACTGTGAGAGGCCACATATCTGGCATACCTACTCTGAGGGGCACATAACTGGGCATAACTACTGTGAGGAGGCACATCTGGGCATACCTACAGTGAAAGGGTACATAACTGGGCATACCTACTGTGAGGGGGCACATATCTGGGCATAACTACTGTGAGGGGGTACATAACTGGGCATAGCTACTGTGAGGAGGAACATATCTGGCATACCTACTGTGAGGGGGTACATAACTGGGCATACCTACTGTGAGGGGGCACATATCTGGCATACCTACTGTGAGGGGGTACATAACTGGGCATACCTACTGTGAGGGGGTACATAACTGGGCATACCTACTGTGAGGGGGTACATAACTGGGCATACCTACTGTGAGGAGGTACATAACTGGGCATACCTACTGTGAGGAGGCACATATCTGGCATACCTACTGTGAGGGGGTACATAACTGGGCATACCTACTGTGAGGGGGTACATAACTGGGCATACCTTCTGTGAGGGTGCACATATCTGGCATACCTACTGTGAGGGGGCACAACGTGGGCATAACTACTGTGAGGAGGCACATATCTGGCATACCTACTGTGAGGGGGCACATCTGAGCATAACTGTCCTACTGTAAGGGGCCACATATCTGGTATACCTATTATGAGGGGTACAACTGGGCATACCTACTGTGAGAGGGCACATATCTGGCATACCTACTGTGAGGGGGCACATAACTGGGCATAACTACTGTGAGGGGCCACATATCTGGCATACCTACTGTGAGGGGGCACATAACTGGGCATAACTACTGTGAGGGGGTACATAACTGGGCATACCTACTGTGAGGGGGTACATAACTGGGTATACCTACTGTGAGGGGGTACATAACTGGGCATACCTACTGTGAGGGGGTACATAACTGGGCCATACCTACTGTGAGGAGGCACATATCTGGCATACATACTGTGAGGAGACACATATCTGGCATACATACTGTGAGGGCCACATAACTGGGCATACCTACTGTGAGGGGCCACATAACTGGGCATACCTACTGTGAGGGGGTACATAACTGTGCATACCTACTGTGAGGAGGCACATATCTGGCATACCTACTGTGAGGAGGCACATATCTGGCATACCTACTGTGAGGGGGCACATAACTGGGCATACCTACTGTGAGGGGGCACATAACTGGGCATACCTACTGTGAGGGGGCACATAACTGGGCATACCTACTGTGAGGGGGCACATAACTGGGCATACCTACTGTGAGGGGGTACATAACTGGGCATAACTACTGTGAGGGGCCACGTATCTGGCATACCTACTGTGAGGGGGCACATAACTAGGCAAACCTACTGTGAGGGGGCACATATGTGGCATACCTACTGTGAGGGGGCACATAACTGGGCATACCTACTGTGAGGGGGTACATAACTGGGCATACCTACTGTGAGGGGGCACATAACTGGGCATACCTACTGTGAGGGGGTACATAACTGGGCATAACTACTGTGAGGGGCCACGTATCTGGCATACCTACTGTGAGGGGGTACATTACTGGCCATAACTACTGTGAGGGGGCACATATCTGGCATACATACTGTGAGGGGCTACATATCTGGCATACCTACTGTGAGGGGGCACATCTGGGCATAACTACTGTGAAGGACATATGTCTGGTCATAACTACTGAGGGGGCACATAACTGGGCATAACTACTGTGAGGGGCCACGTATCTGGCATACCTACTGTAAGGGGGCACATAACTGGGCAAACCTACTATGAGGGGGCACATATCTGGCATACCTACTGTGAGGGGGCACATAACTGGGCATACCTACTGTGAGGGGGTACATATCTGGCATACCTACTGTGAGGGGGCACATAACTGGGCAAACCTACTATGAGGGGGCGCATACCTACTGTGAGGGGGCACATAACTGGGCATAACTACTGTGTTGGGGTACATAACTGGGCATACCTACTGTGAGGGGGCACATATCTGGCATACCTACTGTGAGGGGGCACATAACTGGGCATACCTACTGTGAGGGGGTACATAACTGGGCATACCTACTGTGAGGGGGCACATATCTGGCATAACTACTGTGAGGGGGCACATCTGGGCATAAATGTCCTACTGTGATGGGCCACATATCTGGCATGCCGATTTTGAGGGGGTACAATGTGGGCATAACTACTGTGAGAGACATATGTCTGCTCATAACTACTGAGGGGGACATAGCTGGGCATAACTACTGGGAGGGCCACATATCTGGCATACCTACTGTGAGGGGGCACATATCTGGGCATACCTACTGTGAGGGGGCACATATCTGGCATACCTACTGTGAGGGGGCACATCTGGGCATACCTACAGTGAAAGGGTACATAACTGGGGCATACCTACTGTGAGGGGGCACATATCTGGCATAACTACTGTGAGGGGGTACATAACTGGGCATAACTACTGTGAGGGGCCAAATATCTGGCATACCTACTGTGAGGGGGTACATAACTGGGCATAACTACTGTGAGGGACATAGCTGGGCAAAACTACTGTGAAGGGCATACCTACTGTGAGGGGGTACATAACTGGGCATACCTACTGTGAGGGGGCACATATCGGCATACCTACTGTGAGGGGGCACATATCTGGCATACCTACTATGCGGGGCCACATATCTGGCATAACTACTGTGAGGGGGCACAACTGGGCATACCTACTGTGAGGGGGTACATAACTTGACATACCTACTGTATGGGGGCACATCTGGGCATAACTGTACTACTGTGAGGGGCCACATATCGGGCATACCTATTGTGAGGGGGTAAAATGTGGGCATAACTAATGTGAGATGCACATTTGGTCATAGCTATTGCAAGGGGGAAAATATCTGGGTATAACTACTGCGAGGTGCACATAACTACTGTGAATGGGAACAAATCTGGCATACCTACTGTGAGAGGGCACAATGTGGGTAAAACTACTGTGATGGGACACGTGGTTATAACTACTGTGAGGGGCACATATCTGGCATACCTACTGCGAGGGGGTACATAACTGGGCATAACTACTGTGAGGGGCCAAATATCTGGCATACCTACTGTGAGGGGGTACATAACTGGGCATAACTACTGTGAGGGACATAGCTGGGCAAAACTACTGTGAAGGGCATACCTACTGTGAGGGGGTACATAACTGGGCATACCTACTGTGAGGGGGCACATATCTGGCATACCTACTGTGAGGGGGCACATATCTGGCATACCTACTGTGAGGGGGCACATATCTGGGCATACCTACTCTGAGGGGCACATAACTGGGCATAACTACTGTGAGGAGGCACATATCTGGCATACCTACTGTGAGGGGGTACAATATGGCCATAACTACTGTGAGAGACATATGTCTGGTCATAACTATTGAGGGACACATAGCTGGGCATAACTATTGTGAGGGGCCACATCTGGGCATAACTGTCCTACTCTGAGGGGCCACATATCTGGCATACCTACTGTGAGGGGGCACAAAACTGGGCATAACTACTGTGGGGGGGCACATATCTGGCATACCTACTGTGAGGGGGCACATATCTGGCATACCTACTGTGAGGGGGCACATAACTGGGAATAAGTACTGTGAGAGGCCACATATCTGGCATACCTACTCTGAGGGGCACATAACTGGGCATAACTACTGTGAGGAGGCACATCTGGGCATACCTACAGTGAAAGGGTACATAACTGGGCATACCTACTGTGAGGGGGCACATATCTGGGCATAACTTACTGTGAGGGGGTACATAACTGGGCATAGCTACTGTGAGGAGGAACATATCTGGCATACCTACTGTGAGGGGGTACATAACTGGGCATACCTACTGTGAGGGGGCACATATCTGGCATACCTACTGTGAGGGGGTACATAACTGGGCATACCTACTGTGAGGGGGTACATAACTGGGCATACCTACTGTGAGGGGGTACATAACTGGGCATACCTACTGTGAGGAGGTACATAACTGGGCATACCTACTGTGAGAGGCACATATCTGGCATACCTACTGTGAGGGGGTACATAACTGGGCATACCTACTGTGAGGGGGTACATAACTGGGCATACCTTCTGTGAGGGTGCACATATCTGGCATACCTACTGTGAGGGGGCACAACTGGGCATAACTACTGTGAGGAGGCACATATCTGGCATACCTACTGTGAGGGGGCACATCTGAGCATAACTGTCCTACTGTAAGGGGCCACATATCTGGTATACCTATTATGAGGGGTACAACTGGGCATACCTACTGTGAGAGGGCACATATCTGGCATACCTACTGTGAGGGGGCACATAACTGGGCATAACTACTGTGAGGGGCCACATATCTGGCATACCTACTGTGAGGGGGCACATAACTGGGCATAACTACTGTGAGGGGGTACATAACTGGGCATACCTACTGTGAGGGGGTACATAACTGGGCATACCTACTGTGAGGGGGTACATAACTGGGCATACCTACTGTGAGGGGGTACATAACTGGGCATACCTACTGTGAGGAGGCACATATCTGGCATACATACTGTGAGGAGACACATATCTGGCATACATACTGTGAGGGGCCACATAACTGGGCATACCTACTGTGAGGGGCCACATAACTGGGCATACCTACTGTGAGGGGGTACATAACTGTGCATACCTACTGTGAGGAGGCACATATCTGGCATACCTACTGTGAGGAGGCACATATCTGGCATACCTACTGTGAGGGGGCACATAACTGGCATACCTACTGTGAGGGGGCACATAACTGGGCATACCTACTGTGAGGGGGCACATAACTGGGCATACCTACTGTGAGGGGGTACATAACTGGGCATAACTACTGTGAGGGGCCACGTATCTGGCATACCTACTGTGAGGGGGCACATAACTAGGCAAACCTACTGTGAGGGGGCACATATGTGGCATACCTACTGTGAGGGGGCACATAACTGGGCATACCTACTGTGAGGGGGTACATAACTGGGCATACCTACTGTGAGGGGGCACATAACTGGGCATACCTACTGTGAGGGGGTACATAACTGGGCATAACTACTGTGAGGGGCCACGTATCTGGCATACCTACTGTGAGGGGGGTACATTACTGGCCATAACTACTGTGAGGGGGCACATATCTGGCATACATACTGTGAGGGGCTACATCATATCTGGCATACCTACTGTGAGGGGCACATCTGGGCATAACTACTGTGAAGGACATATGTCTGGTCATAACTACTGAGGGGGCACATAACTGGGCATAACTACTGTGAGGGGCCACGTATCTGGCATACCTACTGTAAGGGGGCACATAACTGGGCAAACCTACTATGAGGGGGCACATATCTGGCATACCTACTGTGAGGGGCACATAACTGGGCATACCTACTGTGAGGGGGTACATATCTGGCATACCTACTGTGAGGGGGCACATAACTGGGCAAACCTACTATGAGGGGGCGCATACCTACTGTGAGGGGGCACATAACTGGGCATAACTACTGTGTTGGGGTACATAACTGGGCATACCTACTGTGAGGGGGCACATATCTGGCATACCTACTGTGAGGGGGCACATAACTGGGCATACCTACTGTGAGGGGGTACATAACTGGGCATACCTACTGTGAGGGGGCACATATCTGGCATAACTACTGTGAGGGGGCACATCTGGGCATAAATGTCCTACTGTGATGGGCCACATATCTGGCATGCCTATTTTGAGGGGGTACAATGTGGGCATAACTACTGTGAGAGACATATGTCTGCTCATAACTACTGAGGGGGACATAGCTGGGCATAACTACTGGGAGGGGCCACATATCTGGCATACCTACTGTGAGGGGGCACATATCTGGGCATACCTACTGTGAGGGGGCACATATCTGGCATACCTACTGTGAGGGGGCACATCTGGGCATACCTACAGTGAAAGGGTACATAACTGGGCATACCTACTGTGAGGGGGCACATATCTGGGCATAACTACTGTGAGGGGGTACATAACTGGGCATAACTACTGTGAGGGGCCACATATCTGGCATACCTACTGTGAGAGGCCACATATCTGGCATACCTACTGTGAGGGGGCACATCTGGGCATACCTACAGTGAAGGGTACATAACTGGGCATACCTACTGTGAGGGGGCACATATCTGGGCATAACTACTGTGAGGGGGTACATAACTGGGCATAACTACTGTGAGGGGCCACATATCTGGCATACCTACTGTGAGAGGCCACATATCTGGCATACCTACTGTGAGGGGGCACATCTGGGCATAACTACTGTGAAGGACATATGTCTGGTCATAACTACTGAGGGGCACATAACTGGGCATAACTACTGTGAGGGGCCACGTATCTGGCATACCTACTGTGAGGGGGCACATAACTGGGCAAACCTACTATGAGGGGCACATATCTGGCATACCTACTGTGAGGGGGCACATAACTGGGCATAACTACTGTGAGAGGCACATATCTGGCATACCTACTGTGAGGGGGCACATATCTGGCATACCTACTGTGAGGGGGCACATAAGTGGGCATAACTACCATGAGAGTCACATGTGGTATACCTACTATGAGGGGGCACAACTTGGGCATAATTACTGTGAAGGGCATATATCTGTCATTCCTACTGTGAGGGGGTACATAATTGGGCATAACTACTGTGAGGAGGCACATATCTGGCATACCTACTGTGAGGGGACACATCTGGGCATAACTACTGTGAGGGACATATGTCCTGGTCATAACTATTGAGGGGGACATAGCTGGGCATAACTACTCTGAGGGGCCACATATCTGGCATACCTACTGTGAGGGGGTACATAACTGGGCATACCTACTGTAAGGAGGCACATATCTGGCATAGCTACTGTGAGGGGCCAAATATCTGGCATACCTACTGTGAGGGGGCACATAACTGGGCATAACTACTGTGAGGGGCCACATATCTGGCATACCCATTGTGAGGGGGCACATAACTGGGCATAACTACTGTAAGAGGCATATATCTGGCATAACCACTGTGAGGGGACACATCTGGGCATAACTACTATGAAGTGCATATATCTGTCATACCTACTGTGAGGGGGTACATAACTGGGCATACCTACTGTGAGGGGGCACATAACTGGGCATAACTACTGTGAGGGGCCACATATCTGGCACACCTACTGTGAGGGGGCACATAACTGGGCATAACTACTGTGAGGGGCCACATATCTGGCACACCTACTGTGAGGGGGCACATAACTGGGCATACGTACTGTGAGGGGGCACATATCTGGCATACCTACTGTGAGGGGGCACATAACTGGGCATAACTACTGTGAGGGGCCACATATCTGGCATACCTAATGTGAGGGGTCACATCTGGACATACCTACTGTGAGGGGGCACATATGTGGTCATGACAACTGTGAGGGGGCACATCTGGACATAACTATTGTGAGGGCACATATGTGAGCAGAACTACTGTGAGAGGGAACATATCTGGGCATAACTACTGTGAGGGGGCAAATAATTGGCCATAACTATTGTGAGGGGGCAAATTGGTCATAATTATTGTGAGGGGGCAAATATCTGGGCATAACTACTCTGAGGCAGAACATATCTAGTCATAACTACTGTGAGGGGCACAATGTGGGCATAACTATTGTGAGGGGGCACATATCTGTTTCTTTATGTAGATCGCAGTGCATCATTGCCAAAAGCTTTTGTCACATTAGACTGGACAGATGAAATGTCATGTGGCTAGGACATGCTGGGACTCTGTTACTGTTTCAGCGCCTGGTACCAGACAGGCTGTCCCACGTTATCTAGCCTATAATGAGTGCACTTTATAGAAGAAAGAAAAGCAGAAAAAAAATAACTTACTAAACATTCCTTCCAGACGTACAAAGCAGCAGATGAAACTGTCAAAGTCAATGTTCATGTGCTTGTTTGCATACCGCATTGTGATGATGTCGTACAGCTGGTTGTTCAGGTGAAAACCTAGGAAAAGCATTTTTGAAGATGAAATTAGTGGAATCTTTCCCTAAGGTTTGGCACAGGTGTATCCGTGGGAGTCACATAAAAGCAGAGATCCGGCCCACTTGGCAGTTTCTATACGTCCAACCAGCTGGGGTCGCTGTTTAGTCCCATCTCGCTGTGCAAACAGCAAGATAGGACAACCCCTTCAGGGCTCAAGCACACAAACATATTTTTGGTCCCTGTCCATTCCATTTTCTCCCAGCCCATATGTGGAACCAGTCACTTCAATGAGGCCACAAAAACCGGAAATGACTCTGTGTGCATTCCGTGTCCGCTCCACAAAAAAAACCCAAAATTGAACATTAGTCCTATTGTCCTCATTACAGACAAGGATAGGACTGTTCTATTAGGGGCCAGGTGTCCCATTTCGCAAAATGCAGAATGCACATGGCCTGTATCCGTCTTTTACGAATCCGCAATTTGCAGACCGCAAAACAACAACAGTCGTGTGCATGAGCCCTTAAAGAGATGTCCACCAGATATTTATTGTATAGTATTCCGGATTTCTAGCTCTTTTTGATTATTAAATCTGCCCCCATTGTGCCTGTAAGACTTCTTATGTCACATGGTTGTCTACAAGGAGAAACAGCACTGTCCGAGATCATCATCTCTCTTTACTACTAGTAGTAGCAATCATGTGACCTCTTCTATAGATGCTGTATTCATACAGTTTCTATATGTGCTGGTGTCTAAAGGGGTTTTCTCATTACAGACAGTCCCTTTCAAATCGGAGTTGTTGTACTGATCCGCTACTGACACAACAGAACAGACAGTTGTTCACATGCAAACTGATTTTCACTACTTTTGATTAAAATTCAAAACACTCTGTTGTTTCTTTTCTATTATAAAAGGTTTTATGCAGAAACTTATGGGAGAATGCATACTGGAGCTATAAGCAGGGAGCACACACAGATCCCATGGGGCCCCATAGCAAAACATAGTATGGGCCTCCCCTGCCCCACCCAGTTTTCCAGTACGAGTATGTCAATCACACTTAGGTAACACACAACTCAATGATTTATAATGCTGTGTGACCCTGAGAGTCCTGGAATCTATTGAACAACACTGACAGCATTATGTCAGTGCAAGAGACGACCGTATGGTCGCCGTGCACATCATGCGGACCGCAAATAGGGGTCTGCAAAACCCACATCACCAATGCGGACCCATTGACTTGCACGGGTCTGCGATTGGCAAGATACGGCAAAAGATAGGACATGTCCTATGTTTTGTAGTGCGAAGGCACAGACCAGAAAGCCCACGGAAGGGCTTCTGAGTGTTTACATTAGCTCTCGGATCCGAGCCTCTGCACTGCAAAAGATAGGACATGTCCTATGTTTTGTAATATCTAGCGGATTGTGGACCCATTCAAGTCAATGGGTCCACATCCGGGATGCGGAGCTAACACAGCGGATGCCCGTGTTTTGTGAAACACAGGCACGGTGACCATATGGTCATGTGAATGGGTCCTAATTCAGTATATTCCAGGACTCTCACGGTTACACATCATTATATTCCTGTCAGCGGAGTGGAGGTCAGAATGGCTTTAAAGAGGTTGTGCAGAGGTATACTATTGATGACCTATCATCCGGATAGGCCATCAGTATGAGATCGACTGAGGTCTGACACCTAGCACACCCACCGATCTACTGGTTGAATGGGTTGCTGCACTTGCACGAGCACTGATTCCTCTTTTACCTGAAGGTTGTCTCCGTTGTATGGGGCACAATGTAATTACCTCTTCCGCCTCCTTCATACACATACACGTTCGGTTCGGCCCACTGGCATGATTCACTGAATAGAATTACCTGCTTCATTAACGGCATTGCGCATCTCATAACTATTGATGGTTCCAGATTGATCTGCATCGTAACGTAGGAATATTTGCTGGAAGTAACGAAAAATGGTATTAATAATAAGCAAACATTGCAGCTATTCAACCTAACCCCAATAATCATGAATAGAATGCCAGAATTATAGAACTGCCAGATTGAGGCCCAGTTGTCCATGGCTACCAATTGGAGTAGTTATCATTCTTCCAGCACAATTAAAAAAAATTACAGGGGTTTCTTGGATTTTCATATTGATGGTTGGACCCCCGCCAGTCAGATGCATGAAGAGGCTGGAGCACCTCTTTCTAGGCCATTTATCATTCACACGGCCTAGGCACAGCTCAGTCCTATTCAATTGAATAGGTCTGAACTATGATACCATGCACAGCCACTATCCAATGGACGGCACTGTGCTTGGTTATGGTGGAGGAAGCCTCGAGACTTGCCAGAGCTCTCCCTTAAAATAGCTGATTAGCTAGGGTGTTGGGAGTCGGACCCCCACCAATCTTATATTGATGACCTATCCTGATGATAGTCCATTAATATGAAAACCCAGCTGAGCTCTGATTGGTTTCTGTAAGGCAACAAAGCCAAAAAAGCCAACAAAGAAAAATATTTTCTTCCAGACACAGACCGTAATCTCCAAGTGGTGTGTGGAAGTGGTGAAAACTACAGCGTCTCTGTATAATATAACATATATATAGGATGCTAAAGTAATGTGGCAAAAAAGTTGGGCCCCAGCAACCCCTGCAGGTATTGTAACAACTGCTTCGGAATACAACTCTCAGTATACACTGACAGCCACACTGCTCCTGCTATAGAATTTATGGTCTGTCAGGATATGAGGGGTTTTAGGGCTGCAAATACCAAGGACCACTGTGTTAGACCAATATAATGCAGAATTTGTAGGACATAAATGAAATGTGTTCTGTCATGTGACAATTCTTTTTTTAATAAAAAAAAAAAAAACTAATCTGTATAGTTTTCCTCTGCCACACTAGTTGTAATGCGCGCCTGTATCTAGAACGTTCGGACAATGCGGTCATAGGACAATGTGTACAGTCAGGGAGACTGCTAGACAATGCCTCCAACATCAGTGAGGCCCATTGGAAGTTCAGTGTCAGCAAAAGCCTATTCCGTGCAGTACAAACCACAGCGGATGAGTTGTGAGCTCATAAAGCTGACCTGTGAATTTATAAGGCGTGCTCCACGAGTAACACTGATTTTTGGATATTAAATCTACAGGTCCTAGAAGCCATCTGATAATTGTGGATCTGTGATTATTTTAGACCTAGAATTTAATACATTTATTGGCCTTTAGGAAGGGATTGTGCAGCCAGTGTACAGTCATGGCCAAAAGTTTTGAGAATGATACAAATATTAATTTTTACAAAGTCTACTGCTTCAATTTTTATAATGGCAATTTGCATATACTCCAGAATGTTATAAAGAGTGATCAGCTTAACAGCAATTACTTGCAAAGTCAATATTTGCCTAGAAAATGAACTTTATCCCCCAAAACACATTTCAACATCATTGCAGCCCTGCCTTAAAAGGACCAGCTAACATTGTTTCAGTGATTGCTCCATTAACACAGGTGTGGGTGTTGATGAGGACAGGGCTGGAGATCAATCTGTCATGATTAAGTAAGAATGACACCACTGGACACTTTAAAAGGAGGCTGGTGCTTGGCATCATTGTTTCTCTTCTGTTAACCATGGTTATCTCTAAAGAAACACGTGCAGTCATCATTGCACTGCACAAAAATGGCCTAACAGGGAAGAGTATCGCAGCTAGAAAGATTGCACCTCAGTCAACAATCTATCGCATCATCAAGAACTTCAAGGAGAGAGGTTCCATTGTTGCCAAAAAGGCTCCAGGGCGCCCAAGAAAGACCAGCAAGCGCCAGGACCGTCTCTTAAAAGTGTTTCAGCTGGGGGATCGTGCTACCAGCAGTGCAGAGCTTGCTTAGGAATGGCAACAGGCAGGTGTGAGTGCATCTGCACGCACTGTGAGGCGGAGACTCTTGGAGCAAGGCCTGGTCTCAAGGAGGGCAGCAAAGAAGCCACTTCTCTCCAAAAAAAACATCAGGGACAGACTGATATTCTGCAAAAGGTACAGGGAGTGGACTGCTGAGGACTGGGGTAAAGTCATTTTCTCTGATGAATCCCCTTTTCGATTGTTTGGGACATCTGGAAAACAGCTTATTCGGAGAAGACGAGGTGAGCGCTACCACCAGTCTTGTCTCATGCCAACTGTAAAGCATCCTGAAACCATTCATGTGTGGGGTTGCTTCTCAGCCAAGGGAATCGGCTCTCTCACAGTCTTGCCTAAAAACACAGCCATGATAAAGAATGGTACCAGAATGTCCTCCGAGAGCAACTTCTCCCAACCGTCCAAGAGCAGTTTGGCGATCAACAATGCCTTTTCCAGCATGATGGAGCACTTTGCCATAAAGCAAAGGTGATAACTAAATGGCTCAGGGAACAAAACATAGAGATTTTGGGTCCATGGCCTGGAAACTCCCCAGATCTTAATCCCATTGAGAACTTGTGGTCAATCATCAAGAGACGGGTGGACAAACAAAAACCTACAAATTCTGACAAAATGCAAGCATTGATTGTGCAAGAATGGACTGCTATCAGTCAGGATTTGGTCCAGAAGTTGATTGAGAGCATGCCAGGGAGAATTGCAGAGGTCCTGAAGAAGAAGGGTCAACACTGCAAATATTGACTTGCTGCATTAACTCATTCTAACTGTCAATATAAGCTTTTGTTACTCATAATATGATTGCAATTATATTTCTGTATGTGATAAAAACATCTGACAAACACACATAAAAACCAGAGGGCAGCAGATCATGTGAAAATATAATATTTGTGTCATTCTCAAAACTTTTGGCCATGACTGTATAATGATGACCTACCTTCAGGATAAGTAATCTATATCTGATCGGTGTCAGTGGCCACGTATATAATAAGTTCTCAGTGGTAATTAACTCTGGGGTACCATTAGCGACCACACATGCCGTTCTTAATTCAACTACTGTGGCCCACATCTCACTTCCTGCTCCATACCTTAATCAGAGCCAACTGGAGGAGGACAGAAAATGGCATCTATTGATGGGCACAACAAAGAGACAGCTTTTGGGGCAATATATTGTGCTGCATTCTGGTATATGGTTTTGCTGGGATGGTAATTTGTGCTATAGTATTGCTGACCCCACCTACTTGTTACCCTGCCTTCTCTGTTTGAAACAGTGGAGACCAGCCGGCCAAGTGCGAGTGGGCACAGTGTTTGCCCATCGCTCCCTACAACATGGGGCCACTTTTATTTTATTTTATTCTAGGGCCACTTCAACTTCCCAGTCCGCCCCTGCATTCATGAGCTAGAAGTAAGTGGTTGCAGAAAACCAGCAGCCTGGGCCTGGAAAACAGTCACAGATGCCTGAGAGGAGGCATGGTTATTCGTGAGATCCTTCTCTCCCTGCCCAACTGCTTATGATTGACATAAGAAAACTGTCAATCATCAGTAGGCGCTCGGGGAGGGCGAGCTCAAACAACACTTAACCACAGGATAGGTGATAGATGTCCGATTGCTAGGGTCTAACCGCTTCATCTCCACAATGATCAGAAGAATGGGGGGCCCCAATTCCACTTCTGAATGGAGCGGCAATAGAGGCCCATTTCTATGGGACTGTTGGAGATGGAGCATCATCTGTCAGTCCATAGAAGTGAATGCAGTGGTAGGCACATATGTGAATGCAGTGGTAGGCACAAGTGCATTGCTGCTCCATTCACATACAGTATTGTGAACCTCTGTTCTCAATCAGTGGGACTCCTCAGGGGCGTAACTACCATAGCGGCAGACCATGCGACTGCTATGGGGCCCAGGGCAAGAGGGGGACCAGCCTTAGTTGGGATTATCTCCTCTTTTATTGCATATGAGGCAGTGGGAAAAATGGCCCAAACCCTTCTGTCCGGTGGGGGAAGGGGGGGGGGGGGGCTGGATTGATCCTTGCTATGGGGCCCTTACTACTCTATGTACGCCACTGGGACTAGTGGTCAGATCCCCAGCAATCAGACACTTCCCCTATCCACAGGATAGACGATAAGTGTTCTTTGAAAAAAAGACCCTTTTAAGGTACTTTCAAATTATTGACATGCAGCTTTGTATTATTACAAACGTTTGTTCACCTAGCCCCCACTGGTAATGACTACAGGTCCACAATGATAAGCCTTTACCTGCCACTGCTTGATTTTCTTCCATAGATGCTGGAATTCTTGTAGGTTCAACCGGCCACAGCCATCTGTCTGTACAGATCTTATGTCAAGGATTAATGGTTCATTCTTCGCTTGATGTTATCTCTATATATGAGCTGGTTGGTACCAGACAAACACACAAATGTTATTTTACAGGCCTAATATATAGTGTGGATTCAGCTTTGGGTTCTGCATCTGTTACATGAAAGTCTGTGTGTGTTTGGGGGGAAGGGAGCTGACAACTAAGCTGTTTGGACAGTAAATTCTGTAGAGACAAGTCGTGGCTGGAAGAAATGTTCATGGTGAAATGGAGAAGTTATCAGGAAAGAGGCAGTCTACGATCAGAAAAATCTGAGTCACTGAATGCAACTATTGTAGATTCTGACTGCTACTGCACCGCAGACATGTGCTATTGGCAGCTGAAGACATTGTGTTGGTCCCATGTTCATATGTGCTCGCATTGCTGAGAAAAATTATGTTTTAATATATGCAAATGAGCCTGTAGGAGCAACAAGGGTGTTGCTGTTACACTTAGAGTCTCTGCCCTCTCTGCAACTGCCGCATCCTCTACACAGGGCCAGGCAGTGAAAACATCATCAGGCCTGGCCTTGTCAATCAAAGTGCAGCAGTTGCAGAGAGAGCAGAGCTTCCAGGTGTAAGGGCAATACCCCTGTTGCTCATAGAGGCTGATTTGCCAATATTAAAACTTCATTTTTCTCAGCAATGAGAT
Organism: Rhinella marina; assembly: GCA_900303285.1. Taxonomy (NCBI): domain Eukaryota; kingdom Metazoa; phylum Chordata; class Amphibia; order Anura; family Bufonidae; genus Rhinella; species Rhinella marina. Next base: position 229,764 of record ONZH01014796.1, on the reverse strand, counting down.
ATGAACACGGAACCGACATAAATGTCTTCAGCTGCCAAGCACACATGCAACAGATCTGCTGACAGATGCCCTTTAAAGGGGCTTTACAAAAGTTGTTTTTTTTACTGATTATCTATCCTCTGGATAGGTCATGAGCATCTAGTCGGTGGGGGGTCTGACACCCGGGACCCCGCCAATCAGCTATTTGAGAAAATACCCATGCTCCCAGTAGCGCCACAGCCTTCTCCAGCTTTTCCTAGGCCATGTGATGCCACATTCATTGGTCACGTGACCATGTCGCAGCTTCGCTCCATAGAAGTGAATGAGGCTGAGCTGCAATACCAAGCACAGCTGCTATACAATGTACGGCGCTGTGCTTGGCGAACACAAAGAAGACTGCGGTGGTACTGCGAGTGCCGCTGCCTTATCAAACAACTGATTGGCAGGGGTCCCGGGTGTCGGAACCCCACCGATCAGATACTCTGAATAGGTCATCAGTAAAAACTCTTGGAAACTCTGTAAGACCCTAGCAACACTCCTGATATCTTTTCACACCACTCTTCACTCCACTCTTCTGTCACAATTCAACGCAATGTAGAACTCAAGGCCCCCCAATTTACAGTAGACAGTAGATCTCCAATTCTCTTAAAAAAAACAAGGATACATCCATTAGAGCGATCATGCTGCGGCAAGATTCCAGAGTGAACCCTTCAGTCTTCAGGTTCTTGTCTGCAGGAAAAACACATTTAGTGTGAGCATTGTAGGTGCACTGAGGAATATTTATAATCCTATAGATAGTGTAAAATTAGTCTTGACATGCACAAATTTATCACAGGGGCTCAGGTTGCATGATAACTTTTTTGCGTGGCTAGATTATTTTGTACAAATCTGTACCAATTATTGGTTTGCTTAGTTTGGGACATAATTTTTTGTCAGAATTTTGGTGCAGTGTTGAAATAATACACCACACGTCCTTCCTAGTGAAGCCTCACACCTCTCTACCAGTAAGCCATGCCCCCTCGTTGGGCTAGATGAGGATTATTTCTCTAAAACAGGGGTACTCAATACTTTTTGTAAGGGTCTATATACCTGGATCCTCTGTCAGGTGAGAGACCGAATGGTCCCATGCCGTCAGCTCCCTGCCACGCTCAGGTCAGACTGCAGAACGTGGTGCAGACCTTTGCTCAGCGCACTGCTGTTTGTGGCTTAGCACAGTGGTTCCAAGAATCACGGATGGTAGGGGAACAGTGTAGCAGGAATCCGACAGCAACCTGCTTCACAATTGTATTCCACTGTATCTGCATCGTGTTGATGCAGATACAGTTGAGAGTGGGACATGCAGGGGTCCAGACAGCTGGCTACCGTGGTCCAGATTTGGACCGCAGCCCAGTTGAGTACCCTTGCTCTAAACTTATATGTGACAAATCATGCCACATTTTGCCTCAATTCAAACCACAATCTAATTGCACTCACATTAGTAAATGTGGGCCTATTGTGATATTATGGCTCTATCAAGAACTGTCTGGTAGTCTCTGTTAATAAACTAATAAATGACACACACCGACTATATTGTGTGCAAATAAATAAGATTAGAGAAAACAAGCCAGGAAGGAGCACACACCCCTCCATCCAAAAAAGAAAAACCCTGCAAGATCTATCTTGGAATTACACTCATGGCATATCAACTTGTACAGTATCTATTCTTGTATACCATTTTTCCCTTCTCCCATGACAACAACTATGTGAGTGGACATCCAATGCTGGACGGGAAACCTAAGATGATGAAAAGGTTTGCACTTCCTTTACACCTCAGTTCAGGTTTTCTGTTCTCTGGATAGGATGTCCCTAAGAAGCTATTATACTTGAAAGCTCACACCTGGGGGCATCTCCATAAATTAAGGGACCTGTCTCTTGTGGGAGCTGCTTTGCTAAGAAAGTCTTTCCTCCACTCTCCCTCCCAGTCTCTCACCTTCCAGGTGGGAGCTGCTGTGGCATAGTATAGAACAGGGATGGCCAACCTGCGGCTCCCCAGCTGTTGCAAAACTACAACTCCCAGCATGCCCAGTCTGCCTACAGCTATCATCCTACAGCAGGGCATGGTGGGAGTTGTAGTTTTACAACAGCTGGAGAGCCTCAGGTTGGCCAGCCCTGGTATAGAAGATCAACCAGCTATTCGGCCACAGGAGTAATCAAGAACCAAAGAATCTGCCCCAGCCAACACAGCGCACATAGGACAAAAATCCAGCTCCACTGGAGATGTAAAATCTCCTTCAAAAATGAATAATAAAATAGGCAACAATCACAGCAGTGAGAACAAAAAATATTGACATGGTATGTTATGATTAAGATCATGTATCCGATTGAAATGTGTCAATATTTTTGGTACTCACCGCTGTGATTGTTGGCTATTTTATCATTCAATAAAGGAGATTTTGATTTTCCAGGGGAGCTTGGTAATTTATCCTTGGTTTCTGGGAGCTACAGTGGTCATGCACGGTCTTGAGTAGCTGCCCGGTTTGTTCCAGTGGCCAAGATGGCTGCCGCAACTCAGAGGGCGTTTCAGCTTGTGCAGGGCTGCGAGTGACGGCACTTCTGGTGTTGGTCTATGCCAGACTAGATAAGGTAAGTAGGCTTTGCCTTTGCCTGGGAACCTCTTTCACGCTGGGAGCATCAGCCACATTTAGAAATGGTGGAAGAAGGCAGCCAGCCCATCCTGCACAGAGGATTCTGCAATCATCTGTCTGGTGCTTTTTAGAAAGACGTTGAAGCAGGGGAATGCTGGTCACAACAAGCCTTCTCATAACTCAAGGTTTACTAGTCTGATACTTGTCCTGTCCATCTATGCCTTCATGGATGAGATCCTGTAATTCCTTTTCGCTGTATTAAAGGAATTGTGTTCTCTTATTTGTTATAGGTAGCAAAAGCACCTAAGAATGTTACCTCTAAGGGTCCATTCACACATCCGTATGAATAGTTCCGCAATTTTGCAGAATGGGTGCGGACCCATTCATTTTCAATGGGGCAGCACTTCCATTCCGCGGCCCCACAAAAAAACATAGAACATGTCCTATTCTTGTCTACAGCCACGAACAAGATAAGGCATTTCTATAGTGCCGGCACATGGTGGTTGTCCGTGTTTTGCGGATCCGCAAAACACATGCGGACATGTGAATGGACCCTAAGTCTCAGAACAGAAAATGTGAGGTTTGTAGAAGTGAGTCACACCATTCCTATACTAGGCCTATTTATCAGCCATGTGTGGATAAACTGGTTGCTGAAGACTACTAATCTGGCTAACAACGTGAGATCTGAAATAAAAGCTTCATTAAAGAGACTGTCTTAGGGCTCGTTCACATCACCGTTCTGCCCTTCCTTTCTCCTGCTCCGTTATAGGAGCAAGAGAATGGAAAGGATGGATTCGGGACATACTGTAATTGAGCTGAACGGAGCCTACGGATCCCATATATTATAATGGGGTCCGTTAGGTTTCTGCTCAGAGGAAGATTTTTGAAGCGGAGACAAAAGTCCTGCGTGCACAACTTTTGTCTTCGCTCCAAAAATCATCTTCTGAGCAGAAACCTAATGGACCCCATTATAGTCTATGGGGTCCGTAGGTTCCGTCCAGCTCAATTGCTATAGAAAAAATTGCTGGACTATGCAAACTCCCATGGTCCCAGTCACTAGAGAGGGCTGGGCTTTTTCCTATATTGTGTAAGCACGACCACCACTGCTGGATTGCAGGGTAGTCATAACCATGGAAATGAACAGTGTATAATGTGATGGAAAAATGAATCAAGCCAGCAAAGGAGGCAATATGGGCAATCACAATACATTAGTAAGTGCCTTGTATGAACTTTTCTCTACATGATAAATTCCATTTACTGAAGTGAGACAACCCCTTTAAAGTCCTGTAATCTTACCCAGGCTGGTGATGGTGCAAGTCGTAATAATGCAGTGTACCACTGCTTCAGCAGCGTGTCACTGCAAATGTGCTTTCTGTGCATTTCCTGTATTTATGGCGCAAAAGGGTTAACATTTGCCTTGTCATGTACTTTTTAGCAGTTTATCAGTTAACTTTTAACAGCTCTTAGTAACAGGTGCTAGGTGGGGCATGCCTCTCCCCATAGGAAGGAGGAATTGTCAGATCAGAAGCATTCAGTGTAATATGCCGAGGCAGCAGAACACAGCTTAGAAGAAAGCTTAAAACCATCCATAAGGAGAAAGAAAACACTGAAAAGCATACCAGCGTTTAGAGGAGGTGCGTGTAGAAGCTCTGTGGAGATAAACTGCTTAAATAGAATCCAAAAAAATTCATGTAAACCAAAAATTACAAAGATCTTTATTGAATGAATACCAGTGAAATACATAAACTAAAAAAAATTAATAAAATATAAAATAGTACAGTGGCTCAACCCTTCGGTATATAGACCCAGGTACACCATCTTAGGTGTACCCACCACCAATTTATTACATATAAACTTAAAGAGGACCTTTCACCTCTCCTGACATGCCTGTTTTAATAGCTTCATGCATTCCCCATGTACTAACAATTCTGGAACATCTATTCTTATGTCTGTATGTTGTGCCATTCCTTTATTATTTGCACTAGAAGTTATGAATGAATTGATATTTGTCTTCACTAAGGGAACAGAGGGGAGGTGACCAGTTGGGGGTGTGTCCCTGCACAGTCTGAACATGGCAGCACTGATTGGCTAGAGTTAGTCTGTGCAGGGACACACCCCCAACTGGCCACCTCCCCTCTGTTCCCTTACTGAAGACAAATAGCAATTCATTCATAACTTCTAGTGCAAATAATAAAGGAATGGCACACCATAGAGCCATAAGAATAGATGTTCCAGAATTGGTATTACATGGGGAATGCATGGAGCTATTAAAACAGGCATGTCAGGTGTGGTGAAAGGTCCTCTTTAAAAAAGCTCCACACAAAAAAATGGAAGCAACCACCTCCCGATTACTATGCCAAGCAAATTACATAATTAATATTGCTCAAGGCCCACCTAAATAGTACAACACATATCCAAAGCACAGATTTCCACTAGTCACATCCAACTAGGAGGAAACCTCATGTAGTACAAAGTGCAACTAATAAGGCAAAATACCAGGATAAAGGATGCCGACCACCACTAGTGTCCCACTCCTGATACGTTTCTCTGTTGCTTCACCCAGGAAGTGGGACACTACTGTTCTTTCTCTTGGTATTACAACTTGTTTGCTGCACATTTTATTATATGAGATTTCCTCCTAGTTTGATGTGACTAGCGGATTCTCCACTTTGGATATGTGTTGTACTATTAAGGTTTTGCTTTAAGCAATTTTCGTATGTAATTTTCTTGGTATGCTAATGAGGTGAGCACTGTTACAGTTTTAGTCCACAAGGTGTCCCTGTTGTTTTATCTTCACATAAACAATGGGAGTTTTTTTTTTAATATTATGTTACTGGTATTCATTCAATAAAGATCTCTGTAATTTTTTTTTTTGAATAATTATTGGTTTACATGGCTTTTTGGATACGGTTTCATACATGTACCCCATACGCTCATACAAGCGCTGCTTTCTCTTCATACAGCTGATCAGTGGGGGAACCGGCAGTTGGGCCTTCACTGATCTAATATTGATGACCTATCCTAAGGATAGGTCATCAATACAGGAAAAGCGAAGAACCCCCTACAGCAGGTATAGTCTCACACCAGGCATAGGGAGCAAACTATGGCCTTTATTTCCTATTTTGTTAAGACAGCAGATTTTTTTTAGCTGATGCATTCATGGATGCAGTTGGATTCTCCGCGGCAGCTCTGTCTAATGCAGCTTGGAGAGCTATTCGGCTTAGGTAATAGAAGGGAGATCAAGGCTTTAAATCCAGATTATGTTCTATTCTATGTGAAGGCTCTAGACTTTTTGGTTTTCCTTAAATGATATTCTTGAGAAAGTATCAAATAGGAAGAAGGGTTTCCGGATGCCTTAGACATTTTTTCATTTTCATAAATCTCAGAGGATCTTTAGGCGACAGAGAGACAAACATGGAGGGGATTAGGGATTAATTTCCCAAAAGATCTAGTTTTGTCTTTACAGGAGAATAAATCTAGAGACAGCAATGATACCAAAGGTCCAGTGCAGGGGGAGCTAGCTCAGTTTTTTCAGGCTTGGGTAAAAATTACCAAGAACAAGTGGATCTTAAGTTAGAGGTAATAAAGTTGGGTTACTGTCTACAATTTTCCTCCACCCCCTGTAGACTGTTTTGTTTAAATAAAGTGTTCCAAAAATCTGGGTCTTTCAGAGTAATCTTTAATTTGAAAAAGTTAAACAGATCTAATCTCTCTTACGAGATTCATAATGGAAATTATCACATCAACATTGAATCTTCTCTCCCAAAATTGTGTCATGGAGAGTCTGGAGTTACAGGATGCGTATTACCACATTCCTATCCATGTGTCCTCCCAAAGGTTTTTGAGAACTGCGAGGGACATTGTTGCACTTTCAATACAAAGCCCTCCCATTTGGGGTTTCACAAGACTAGAGGGTTTTTACAAATCTGGTAGCAGAAATAGCCTATGCCAGTTTGAGGAACATCATGCTAGTACCATACCCGGACAATTTTCTAATATCTCATTCTAAACCAGATCTTTTTCAGGACAGGTCCTGTGTACCACCCTGACAAAGCTGGATGGAACATAAATTTAAAACTCTACGGTTCAGAAGTGCTTCCTTCAGGTCACGGTGGCCACGCACGGTGACGTCATCACGCTTGCCGCAGGTCCTTTGGCGGATTTTCTTTAATCAAGACCGAAGCGGATGGCCTCTAAACAATTCTTTTTATTTTCAGCCACCATTTTCGGAAAAATAGATTCATTATCAAAAAGCGCAAGAAACTCAGCTTCATGACAAATCAAATTTTTCCTAAACTTTGGTTTGAATTCTGCTTCAGATGCTTTGATTCGCTAAAAACTAGTTCCAACGGAACACAATTTAAAAAATCACTTACGTTTGTTTACAACTCTATTCAGAACCGATTGTAGTTCATCAGCACTAATTTCCATATCCTAGAAGAGAAGCAAATCGTAAAGTGAGTGCTCTCTCATTACTAGCTTTAAAGAGGTATTCAAAGCTATAATATTTTATAATGTAAAAATGCTGTAAAAAAAGTCCTACTTGCCTCACCGATTCCCCACTGATCTGTCATTGGTTCTTGAGCAGAGTATGATTTTTTTTTTTAACAGCACATTCTGACTGATGGTTTGTTCTATTGTTGGTGTATATGGACATCATAGATGATTAGTTTCTATGTCTCTCCTGGAGACTAAAGCACATCCCCCGCTGCCCCCCACCTCCTCTAGGCTGCCTGAACACACTAAAGAGAAGAGGGGTATTTTAAACCTTAATATCTCAGGCTATTTAGCAGCTAGAGACGTAAACTGGACTGGTTTGAAAGCTGACAACAATTTATGCTTTAAACAAGACTAAGATTGCAGTGCTAGCTGACCTAGAGATGCAGACTTTAGAAACAGGGTCAGGAGTCAGAGCTACATACATAGATAATAATGTGATGTATTCATGTAATACATTATTTTTCAGGATTACAAAAAAAGTATCTGCTTCTTTTTCAGAAAAACAACATATTTGTCCATGCGCTGTGTCAAAGTGGCACAGTTTCAGACAAAAAGCAGATCCTTTCTTTTAATTCTGAACAATCCCATTACCTATTATATCCACACTTTATTCTTATAACTCATATAAAAAATAATTTTTATATAATAAATGGTTGTAGATTTTCTGCTTTACTCCATATAAGTGATAATACTCACATCCCCTGCAATCTGTTGAAATATGTTCCTGAATTGCTTCTCCTCTTCACTCTCTTTTTTTTCAGTGTTACTAGGGGTCTACAAGAAACAACATAAAAGGACAGCTCAGTGACAATTACAAGACTCATTTCTACAGGATACTATAAGCTCCGTCCTCCATTCACACTGGAACTACAGAAAGACTGCAATGGGTAATACAATAAATGCTCTTTGCAAATGACGATTAGATGAAAGGTTTCCACTAACCTGTAAATGAGACATTTTAATATTTTGTAGTTATTAATACATATTAAAGGGGTTGTCCAGGATAAGAAAAACATGGTTGCTTTCCTCCAAAAATAGCATCACACCTTGTAGGTGGTATTGCAGCTCAGTCCCATTCATTTCAACGTTGCTGATTAGGGGTGATCCTCTTTTTTGGAAGAAAGCCACCATATTTTTCTAATCCTGGACAACTTCTATAACTCATTGGGCATGACAACACTGGGATTTAATGTGGTTGAATAGAAAAAGGATTACCCCCCCCCCCCATCCTTTTCCCCACAAGCACTTTTATCCATGGGCTATGTCTGGTATGGCAGCTCACCCCCTGTTAAAGAGTAACTATCGGTATTTCTGTATGTGGGGTTTATAAATACTGGTATTCCCGATGAAACCTCCATTTTGGAACATCTTTTTTTTTCATACCCTGCATATACTTCTTTGAAATTTATGAATAAATTGACAAGCATATGTTACCAGCAAGGGGTGAGGGGACAGCACATTCTGACCCTGTCCACTCAATGCTTACCGTGCCAGAATGTGTACAGACACACACGGCCGTGACAAGGGGAATGATAATGCCCAGTTGTCAATTTAGTCATACATTTCTAGTTCTTTTTTTTTTTTTTATACAGAAACTCTAAAATTGTTATTTTAAGGGGAATGCAAGTATTTACTAAAGCAGACATGTCAGGTGCTCTTTAAATTTCTAGGCCAGAGCTATACAACTAGACACAACTCTGGAAGAAAACTGGCCCCGTTTTGGGAAGAGGGGGGTGGTGGTACAGTGGATCCTTTTTTGCCTTTTCTTGGAAAGTCCTTCAATTGAGTCAATTTGTCCTTTCAAGGTTAAATGATGTAAGAGACTTTTTGTAGACATTTTGTATCAATAGATTTTTAAAGGAGTTTTCTGGGATTTATCCATAAGATTCCTTTACATGGGTTGATTTTTGGGAACAAGTGTTCCTATGAACGCTATGAAGAGTAAACACTTGTTCATTGGGTGAAAGCATCATTGATGCAGCACCCTATATCATAGTTTCTGGGCAGCAGTCTACCTGTGTAAACAGCGATCTGCTGCTCAGAAATAATGATTTTCTATAGGGAAGGGGTAGCAATTACTCATCCCCATACAGAGGAGATGACTGCTGCATGTAAATGCAGCTCTTAAACTCTTTGCTTAACAATTATTGGGAACAAGTGGTTTGAACAATAATGGTTTACATTTAGGGATGCGCAACCTGCAGCCGTCCAGCTGTTGCAAAACTACAACTCCCAGCATGCTCGGGCAGCCAACAACTATCAGCCTACAACAGGGCATGGTGGGAGTTGTAGTTTTGCAACAGCTGGAGGGCCGCAGGTTAATCATCCCTGGTATACATTATACTATATGTCTATGGTAACAAATGATTGATCTTACAAATGAAATATTGAGATGAGTGTTCGAACACCAGATCGTATATTGCAATCATCAGAAAACATTTGTGTGTGTCCAACCTATAATCCATTTGCCTAGAAGCTTTCATACATCAGTTGTATAAACCTTTTTTCACATTTGTCATATTTCTGTAAGGAGTTTCTATAATCTTCTTTTAAATGTAGATGAAATTCAGTGCAACTTTGTAAATTCTCAGTGGCTAAATGGGGTGAATCCCATAATACTAAACAATGGAACTGCCATTTCAGTATCTCCCTAACATTGCCTAAAGGGTAGGGAAATTGATGGCATATCCTGTCTATCCCATCTATAGAACAGGACTCCCAAAGTGAACAGGAAGCAGCCGTGCAGGGGCGGCCACCCTCCGTTCACCTCTATGGGAGTTCCAACAGAGTTAGCCTCCCTTGTGTGGTGTGCTCTCCATTCATCACTATAGAGCCGTTTTTGAGATGAATGGACTTCAGTGGCCCCGTTCTCTTGGTAGGAGTGGATCCCACCAATATGACATTGATGGCATATCCTAGCGACATGGCATCAAAGTCACAGATGGGCCAACCCCTTTAACTGCTTGGGGTCACTAGATGCTGCACAGTGGAAGAGATGACCGTTTTCTTATGGATGTCACTCCTCCCATACAGACAAACAGAACCAGGATGTAAAACTTCTCCTGCAGGTCCTGGGCTTCTAATAAGTGCTGCGTCCTAAATACTGCACCTAGAATATTGAGCCTGGTACTACAGATTTTAAAAGCTAGGGGTAGGATTTAATGCAATACCAAGATACAAGATATAAGCTCTAGCCCTAATATTCTAGTTCTTTCTTTTCTCTCTGGAGTACTGTAGAGTAGAGATGGCTTTCTTAATTCAAATATGTCAGAGATAGTGATTCTCTGGGACTGGAACTAATCTTCTGCGGAGTAAGCACATGTAGCTCCTCTCTTCCTCGACTCAGCAACTAAAACTAGGGGTAGACCTAGGTCCAAATCCTAGCCCTCTACACAGGCTGTTAACCCTGACCTATCCATACAAAACTATGCGGGTTGCAATATATCAGAAAATTAAACAACAAAAACTATTTTGCAAGTACCCTATTCTGGAGTACTGCACAGTTATCTTGATTGCTGAGGCTTCTAACGGTTGCCCCCAACCCCAGTGGTTAGACACTTATTCCCTATTCCATGTATAGGGAAAATGCTCTTGTTGGAAAATCCCTTTAAGTTTGGCAGCTCCTCAATCTCCGGCGATCAGCTGTTACTGGTTGTTTGCTCAGCCATACATTCCCCGTGTTGTCAAAAAATTGTAGGCCATCTAATTACATTTATTTGATGGATAGGCCAGATCCACCAGATAAGGAGCTGCTGTTACTTAGTGACTCTCTGAACCGCTTTACAGATAAAAATGCCCCCCCACCAAAAAACAAAAAAAGTGCTACTTATTCTAGTGAATGGATCTGTGCTGCAATACCAGGCATAATCAATGGCTTCTAGAAAAAACAACCCCTTCAAGGGTGCTTTCGCACACAGTTAATAGTGGCATTTTTCTACACTTTTGCATTTTCAGTCACATTTGTTGCAACTGCGTTTTTTTATGCATTTTTTGCTGCAAAAATACCAGCTCCATATGTTATCTGAAGGTCTACACAGGAAATATGAAATGCAGGACACAAAAACATTTTTTGCTACTGGAATTTTTGTTAAAGGGGTCATCCTGGAAAAGATAATGATGACCGTTATCACATTGACAGGGGTCTGAGTCCCAGAAACAAGACTGATAAGCTGTTTCAGGAGGTGCTGCACTCACCGGAGCTCTGGTGAGCGATACAGGCTCCTGGCAGCTTTCCAAGGACAGCATTGTACAATGTATAGTGACTTGAATAGGGCTGAGCTGCAACTTAGCCCTGTGACCGATGTACTGTGATGTCACTGGCCTAGGAAGAGGCCGCAGCACTCAAAGCCTCTTCTAACAGCTAAGGCTAGTTTCACACTAGCGTTTCCTTTTTCCTGTATTGAGTTCCGTCATAGGGGCTCAATACCGGAAAAAAACGCTTCAGTTTTGCCCCCATTCATTGTTAATGGGGACAAAACTGAACTGAAGAGAACAGAATGCTCCTAAATGCATTCCGTTCAGTTCACTTGCGTCTCCAGACCGGAGAACAAACCACAACATGCTGCGGTTTGCTCTCCGTCCTGGGGATCTGCACCAAGACGGATCCATCATGATCCCCAATGCCAGTCAATGGGGACGGATCCGTTCGGTGTGTGACACAGTAGTAAACGGATCCGTCCTCCATTGACTTTCAATGGAGATCATGACGGGTCCGTCCCAGCGATGTCAAAGATAATACAACCGGATCTGTTCATTACGGATCCACATGGTTGTATTATCAGTAACGGAAGCGTTATTGCTGAACCCTGCCGTTTCCATCAATAACGCTAATGTGAAAGAAGCCTAAGTGAAGGTGGTCCCTGATATTGGGTATCTTTTCCCGGATAACCTCTTTAAGTAGATGACACCTTTTTTTGTTTTTCTGGCATGTTTTAAAAAATGCAGCTTGCTATTGTTCTCTGCATTCTTCAAGGTGTCTTGCAACACCTTTCCTATAAGGGAAGAATACCATGAAGAAAACGCTGGCGGTAAGAGAACTCTGGGGGTCATTTATTATGACCCCCTATACTAGTTCTGTGGCATTAATAATGTAGCTATGGAAATCTAGGCTAACAGACAGGCGGAGGTTTGGCAGTGCAGGGGATATAAAAGACCAGTATAAAATGACCCCCCAACTGGTAACCCCCAGTTACATCTTCATTAATAAGAAACAAACCAGGGAAGTTGAGGGTCTTTTAATCCAGGTGCACCTTAATCTAACTGGGTATTCTGAAATGACAGATAAATAAGTGCCATATGAGATGTACATGACCACCAGAGGTGCCACTAGAACAGGCTTAGAAAAGAAGTTACCTTAGATGTTAAATAGTTAAAGGGGTAATCCGGTTATATCAAGTTATCCTGTATCTACAGGATAGGCAATAACTCGGTGGGGGTCCTACTGCGGGAACCTCTATCGATCCCGAGAATGGCGGCCCCGAAATTGAAACCCACTGAAATGAACCGAGCAGGGGGTCGGAAATGCATGCGGTCGCTCCATACATTTCTATGGGAGTTCTGGAGATTGCCGAGTACATCACTCAGCTATCTCCAGAATTCCCATAGAAATGAATGGAGCATCCATACGCAAGAACGACCGTCCACTCTGTTTATTTCAGGGGGGCTGCACGGTGTTTGGGGCCCTCATCCTCATGATTGATTCATGTCCCCCACCATTTTAATAGCTATCCCCTATACGGAATAACTTGATATAACCGGAATACCCCTTTAAACTAGTGAGTGACACAACATGTATGTCAATATGAATGGACCTCCCCTCACTGCCCTCTCCCAAATAGTGTCTCCCTTCCCCCCCCCCCCCCCATGCTCTAAACAAGAATATGAAGCATGTAAACCCTTGGATTAAAGTCTTGCCCAGCAATGGCACAACATCAGAAGGATAGAAGGCACAATGACCTTATCTTTTTTCTCTTTTTGCACTGCTGCCTTTTTTTTCTTCTCTTCATCAGACCCTTCGTCCACACTCAACTCCTTATTGCTGTTTGCTCTGTCCGATACAAAGATGATTGGCTGAAAGGGGGAGGAGGAGAGGGGCGAGAGGGAAAGAGAGGGACTGGTTACAAAATGGAATAGTGTAATGTGCCTACTTCTAACCGTTCTGTATCAGGGTTCAAGGAATGCTTTATAGCATACTGTGAATATTATAGGAGACGTGTTACGAATCAACGTGATCGTAAAAGATTCAAAAGGGTGGTCCATGTTGGACTTCACCCCTTCCCCTTCCAATAATTAGGTTACCTCTGATAGATATACATAAAGGTTCATGGAAGGACATTATTCCTCAGTATTAAAGAAGCACTCCCAAAATTATTTTTATTCTCTGGCCCGTTAGAAAAGTACATGTACTTTTCTTACTAGTGTGAGTTATCCACTCCCTTCTGATCCTCAGCTGTGTAAGGTGACCGGCACTCTGACTCTCCAGCTGACACAATATCCTGAGCGTGGACAGGAAGTCTGACTGTCTATTTATTCCTATGGGAGCCTCAATGTGAGTTTTATAGGAATGAATAGAGAAATTGTCTTCCTGTCCACACAGAAGACGATGTGTTATTTGGAGAGTCAGAGTGCTGGTCACATGACACAGCTGAGGACCAGAGGGGAGTGTCTAACTCAGAAATACAGTTACTGTTAAAGGGGTTATCAAGGCATAGGTATCTGATTGGTGGTGGCCTGACACCTAGGACCCCCACTGATGAGATGTTTCAAAAGGCACTAGCGCTTACAGTAGTGCAGAGGCCTTCCCCAGTTTTTCCTAGGCCATGTGATGTCACGTTCATCGGTCATGCGGCCTAGGCGCAGCTCAGCTCCATTGCAGTGAATGGGGCTGAGCTTCAATACCAAGCACAATGTACAGGGCACAGAGAAGGGCATGGTACTATTGCGAGCGCCGGTGCCTTCTCAAACAGCTGATCAGCGGGGGTCCACCAATCCAGAGGACAGGTCATCAGTACAAAACTCTTAGAAAACCCCTTTAATAACCTTTTTGCATTACTATTTACATCATGAACCTTGGGCTAGAGATTAAACATTTTTGTGGCAGTGCTTCGGATAATCGGAGGACATGGGGGAACTTCCAATTATTATAAATATTTAATTCACAACCACCTTTTTAAATATTTTAGGTTTAAGGGGGCTGTCTGGCAAGAGAAAAAGTTTTTTTGTCAAAATGTAAAGTAATAAAATGTATTATTGTCGATTATTATTGTCATTATTTTTGAATACTGCCTAACTGGCTCAATTTTAGACCTTCTGGTCCCGGATCCTCCACTTACTCATTGATTCTGTATGCAGGACAGAGCCTCCTTTCTCTCTGCGTTTGTGATGCATATGGAGGGGGCCTTCTGGCTCGGCTCAACCATGATGGAGAAGTGGAAAGCAAACCCCTTCCTGATATATCACTGACACATAGAGAAGGAGGAAGCTCCCTGCCAATGTCAGACCAAATGTGGAAGTGGAGAATCTTGAACCGAGAGAAGTGGGTTTTGAAATCAAGCCAATGGGACAGTATTAAGAATTTAAGTAATTTAGTAACTTTTAGTGCTTTAGATTTTCATGGTTAAAGACCTTTCAGTCTCACCGGACAACTCCTACAGAACATTTAAAAAGGTGACTCCAAAATGAATTTCTAAAATAATTGGAAGAGCCTGGCATTTCTTAGCACATAGGTTTAAATATTCATAAGGGACCACCGTTCTGAAAATTTAATCTGCATAAGATATTAAATGCTGTGCTAATCCTCAAGCAGGTGTTTAGGCTGGGGCTACACTAAGACATTTTGTAGCACTTTTAATTGATTTTAACTATTAAAGAGGGTTGTTCACCTGATCTGAGCGTCATAGACCGCTCAGATCAGGCTATAGACTACCTTACACACATTAAAACAGTACCTTTGTTAACAATGTCCCACGCTGTATTCTTCAGAAAAACACTTTTATCACATATGCAAATAACTCCCCGCAAGTGCCCGGAAGCCACCTTATACAAGAAGGTGCCCAAGCCCACGGCCGATTTGAAATGCAAACCCCTCCCTTTTCCATGCTCCGGCCACCCTCCATTATAATAACCTCTTCCTCCGCCTGGTCACAAGTCAAGCACTGCAACGCTCATCCAGCGCCCAGCGTCTGCGCACTGCAGCGGATTCTTATTTTGGCCGGCCTGGGAACAGCGGCGCATGCGCACTAAAAGCTCCTGCACCTCTGCCCACAGTGGCGCTTGACTTGTGACCAGGAGGATGAGTAGATTATTATAATGGAGGAGGGCGGCCGGAGCATAGGAAAAGGAGGGGTTTGCATCTCAAATCACCCGGGGGCTTGGACACCTTCTTGTATAAGGTGGCTTCCAGGCACTTGCGGGGGGTCATTTGCATATGTGATAAAAGTCTTTTTCTGAATAATACAACGTGGGACATTGTTAACAAAGGTACTGTTTTAATGTGTGTAAGGTAGTCTATAGCCTGATCTGAGAAGTCTATGACGCTCAGATCAGGTGAAAGACTCCCTTTAAGCTATAGCTGAAGTTCAAAGCAGCAAATTAAATTGTATGTAATCTTGCCCCTGCAGCTGTCACTAAAAAGTTAAAATCAATGAGAAGTGCTACGAAAAGTAGCCCCAGCCTTGAATGTCAGGGCCTGGGGAGAGCAGGCAAAAAAAAATATATATATATTTTTTTTAATCAGCAGTAGTGTGAATATGAAGTTTTATTCTGCTAGGCACTGCTCCTGGTGAGGCTTCAATGTGAATTGCTCTTGGAATTGTGCTACTTCACAGCCCCTCCCCTCTTCTCTGAGTGACAGCTGTAGCATCCAACCACTACAGGAGACCACTACTGTCACTCAGAGCAGGAGGGAGGTACTGCAAAGTAGCACAATGCTGAGAGCACTTCACAGTGAAGCTCCACCTTCTGAGCAGGCAGAATAAAACTTCATGTTCACACTACTCCTGAAAAACCTCCACAAAAAGTATGTTTTCCCAGCTCTCCCCAAACCCTGCCTAGCGTTCTCAAATGTTTTGCACTTTCAAAACTGCTGACAGACCCCTTTTACATGGAATATTGCAGAAATTTCTCTAACTATTCCAAACATGTGAATGACGTTTGTAAAAAAAACTCCATGCACATGCTGCAGAAACAATCTAATTTAAATGTATGGAATGGAAGGTCATTTGTGGAAATTTCTGCAACAAATTTGCTGCATGTGATCATACTACTGTTTTCTTCTCCTATCAAAGCTAAAGTGATTTTCTGCTAGATTCCGGTTAGCAGAGAACAATGCATTTAGAATATTAGATACAGGAAAGTGGTTATGTCTCATCACTGACAGATTCTAACTTATGACTTTAGATGTGAATGGAGAAGAAATCCTGAAATAATTAAAAACCTATTGGGTCCATGGTGCCTCTATGAGGCACGGTATTCACTGATAGAAGCAATACTACTAGGAAAGGAGCATGCCATTATTATTTTTTTTTATTATTTTAATATTTTTTTTTATGAAGTACTGTATATTCCCAATGAAAGACATTTCTATGGAACTATACAGAAAGGACTGTAAAAAGATTGGCTGAATATTTCTCATCATTGATCATATTATAAATAAAATCAAAACCAAAATCATATAAAACACGTTAGCTGGGTATTTTCATGGATGCAACTGAACAACCCGCATGCAAAAAACGAATAGCACTCAAAGTAAGCATTATATGGACAGTACCGATTAGACACACCATTGCTGGGCAAGATTTCATGCATTTACTAAATAAGATGAACAAACAGTATAAAGTGTAGGACAGTATAAAATAAAAGTATGTCATAGAAATGTATGGAGCAATATCTAAAAGTGACATATAATTGCCTGCCTTGGTTTTCTCAACCAGATAATTCATTTTAAGGGCTTGTGCTACTAATATAAATGTATCCCGCCCAACAGATATCACTGCTATATCACTTTCCTCACATACCACCATTTAACAAAACTGCTTTAGTCTAAATATATTACCCTACCATTCCACCCTGTGGCAAGTCTGTTTTGATATTCAGTTGCTGTAGATTGCTTCCTGCATTGGAGCCCTGTAATGTAGGACGCACAAATATCACTGGTAAGAACAAGGGACGTGGTTAGTGTCACATGTCCTGCTGATGTCGGGACACATCTCACTGCCTTAAAGGCTAATTACACCTTAAGGGTAAATTTTATGGTAGCATATTACTCATTTTGGGCGAAAAAACATTTTTTTCAATTGGTCTTTATTAAACCTGCTGGAGAACACTCAAGGCAGACTTGGGGCCTATACCAGGTCCCAGCCTGCCTATACACACATTGGCGTTCTCATTTGCGGGATGGCGATGGGAGACAGAGGGAGTCCACTCCCTCTGTCACCGCTTACATGCAATGTGCACCGCTGCCTGAGACATGTAAGGGGTTAAAAAGCCCAGATGGGCACTCCTGTTGGTCCGGGCTGTTAGAGTAGGAGTGTGGCTCTCATGTGAGAGCAGAGTGCCCCGCTCAGACCAGGCCATTGTGAAAAGGCCTGGTCTAAGGCCCCTTAGTGACCACCATAAAAATGCGTATGAGTAGTCACTATAGGGTTAAATAAAGCCTGTATTACACAGTCCAATTTATCAGTAGATAATCGCTAACAAGTGTTGGCATGGCTCGTTAGCGATCATCTGGCAGTGTAATAATGCCGCCGATTGCCTGATGAACGAGCAAACACTCGATCACTGGGCAAACCACATCTTTTGACAAAAATTATCGTTTGCAGATGACAGATCGTGCTGTCTAATAATGATCTGCCACCGGCAAAACACTATACAGCATGGGGACAACCGATGGCATAGCATCGCTCGTCCCCATGCCGTGGAGGAAATCACTGCATGTAATAGCAGCGGTCTCCTCCGCTAGCAAGCAGGCGATTACCGGGATGGAACGCTTCCCTCTCGACAATCGTCTGCCACATCGGGCTGTGTAATACAGCCTTAAGTGTTTGTGAGCTCTTAGGAGATTCGAAATAAGGACTATACATAGCCCTTAGATGGAGGTTCAAAGTGAAAATAAGATGCTCACAGCTAGGCAAAGAGTTTTATCTTCACCATTTATCCCAAAACAAAGACCAATTGAAAAAAAAAAAGATTTTTAGCCCAAAATGAGTAAAATGCAATCATAAAAAATCCCTCCGAAGCTGTCCATAGCCATAGTCATTCAAGGGATTCAAGCATAGGGGATAAGAGAAAACTGCAAATGAGGTAATTTTGAAAAAAAAAATCAAGAAGGAATGGGAGTGATAAAAATAAACTTTAGAATGAAAACTAGTTTATGGCACAACCCCTTTAAATTTAAGTTTTGGTGATGGTACCACCCACTGTCTCATATACCTTTATAAACAGACACATTGCAAACAATATAAATTAAAAAAAAAAATATATATATATAGAAAATATACTGACTATATATATAGTCAGTATGGAAAAGCTATAATACAAGCTATGAACACACAGATAACGTGGGCAGTCTTCAGCTTCTCAGTGTGGAGACATCTCATGAAAGCTGACTGAATTTTGCTTGTGGGTCACTGATCTTCATATAATGTGTTGTTATGCGATTACATCTCAGTTCACTGTAAGACTTATGAGCTTTGTAGAATGAATACAGTGGGGATGGTTTGCCAGTAGTCAGCAAATACATTACTCAGGATCACTCTGTTATAATGAGTGTGTATCCACCCTTGAACACAATAGAATCGAAATACGTTTAAAAGGTACCATGCTGGATGCCTGCAGTTGCCACTAGAGGGAGTTAGGAGCTTACTGCATGCTGTTTTACACTGAAATAATAAGGTATGCAGTATGCTCCTGAGCTCCCTCTAGTGGCTGATGCAGACAGCCAAATGTTATCTTGTGAAACTATTGTGTATCAATACAGGGGATTTGGAGCCATTTAGATATTTTATTAAAATAATTATTGCAGGATTTTGGATATAAAAAACATGATAAAAGGCAGATGTTAAGCCAATGAAGGTAAAATAATTTACACTAAAATGAGAAAAGACTGTTTAGTTTTGGGACCTACTGTGTCGCCCAAGGGCCCAAATACATCTACTGATTTTGACATAATACAAAAATGTTTCCCAAACACTATCCTCTAAGGGGCACTGTTTCTCTTAGTGGAGATGCTATCTGGTGCAGGAGTCTTACATGCAGTGCTCCCTGGGAAAAGGTATGCAAATTAACTGTCCTCCAGACAGGGGTGCACCACCAATGAGGCAAGGTGAACCGATCGCCTCAGGCAGCACCAGGTGGGGGTAAGAGGGGGGCAGCGGAAGGGCCAGGGGCAATGAGCGCTTTCATTGTGGCAATGGGGATAGGTTAAGAAATTAGCATTGGGGGGGGCACAGTTTCAGTTTTCGCCTAAGGCAGCAAAAACGCTAGGTGCACCCCTGCCTCCAGATGTATGAAACTTGTCTCTCTAATGCCACCTATAGGTAGCTACCCTGTAGGTCAATGTTATGCCTATGAAAGAGCCTTAAATGGGTTATCCAATTCTAAAAATGCCCCCCACAATGCCCAGTCCCCTACTATAGATCATACTTACCCCCTTCCCCAGCACCCATGTCACTCTGGTCCCTGCACGACCACCGCTACATCTCCCAGTTGTGTATTATATGTCTCATGCAGAGATGGCAACAAGATAACAATAATTTTCTCAGCTGCTGATGGGTCTGGCAACAATATGCAGTATAGGCCCCCCAGTACCACACCGTAGTACCACTTGTTAGAATGCCTGTTCTAACAGGCACCTGGTCCGGGTATTGGTTGACTGGGTGAGAAACCATTTGCATACATCATATTTCAAGGCTCTTTAGCAGGTCTTGCCATTTACTTTCAGGTAACTACTTATAGATGTCACTAGAGATAAAGTTTTCTTCCTTCTGGAGGAGAGTTGATTTTCATACCAAACACTGTACTCAGTGGTGTAACTTCCATAGCGGCAGACCATGCGACTGCTATGGGGCGCAGTCTTAGTTGGGATTATCTCCTCTTCTACTGGTGGTTAAAACTTGGTCAGGACTCTACCCTCTAAGGGAACAACTTTTAGCAAATGAGGCAGTGAAAAAATGGCTCAAGGGTCATTGAAAGGGGTTTCGGTGGAAACCCTTCTGTCCTGTGTGGGGGGCCTGGTTTGATCCTTGCTATGGGGCCCTTACTTCTCTATGTACACCACTGATTGTGCTACATTCATGGCAATGATTTTGTGTTTCTATGTTCGCAGTAGTTGTTTTGACAATTGATATGGCTTATCTCTAACTGGGGGAAAATAATTAAGAAGCCCAGGGTAGTTATTAACGGTACACACTCAGATTGGGTCACTGTCACTAGTGGAATACCACAGGGGTCAGTATTGGGCTTTTTCTATTGAATATACTTATTAATAACCTTGTAGGATTGCATTGCAAAATATACATTTTTGCAAATTGTACTAGCACAGTACATTGCTACAGAGGGGTTTGGATAAGCTGGAGGCTTGGGCAGAGAAGTGGCAAATGAATATTAAAGGTGTTGTCCCATCTCAGCCTTTCATGGCGGAGATGAAAATAACCCAAAGTTAGCGCTAACCCATTCACTGCTATGGGAGTTATAGAAAAAGCGGGGCACCAGCTACTCAATTTTTTGTTATTCTGGCCTCCCCAGGTTAGTGATTCCTGTGGGTATTTCCCATTTTAGTCAGGGACAACCCTTTTAACAGTGATAAGGGTATGATAAGTGTAAGGGTATGCATAAGGAAAGAGGAAATACAAGTCATCAGTAGATACTAGATGGAAAAACCATTGCAACCTGTGTTGCCAAAGAAAATTGGGTCATGGAATGAATCAAAAGAGACATAGATGCATATGACGAGAACAGTTCTCCCACTTTACAAATAACTAGCCAGACCATACATATAGTATTGGGAATAGTTTTCACACATAGCATAGCTTGAGCAGGTTCAGAGGTATGAAACTAAAGTAATAACTGGAATGGGTGGCCTACAGTACCCAAAAAGATGATCAAAATTGAGGTTATTCATTCTAGAAAAAACACAACCGATGAGAGGTCTAATAATCTAATGTCTAAATATGTCAGCAGTCAATCCAAGGACCTCTCCGATGATCTGTTTATAATTAGGACTCTAATGATACCAAAAGGGGCATCCTCTACATCTAAAGGAAAGAAGGTTTCTACCCAAATATAGAAGAGGATTCATAGAGAATCCTCCATAGAGAAGTAAGACTATGGAACTCTCTGCCTTAGGAAGTGGTGATTGTGAATTCAAGAGGGGCCTGGATATATTTCCTGAGTGCAATAATATTACAGGTCATAGACACTAGAATTCTAGAAAAGGGTCAATGGTCCAGGGAATTTTTCTGATTGCTAGATTTCGGATCAAGAAGGAATTAATTTTTCCCCTAACATGAAGAATTTTGTCTTCTGTATATTTTATTTTATTTTTGCATTCCTGTGGATCACCTAGCAGGATATTAGGCTGAACTAGATTTTACCCATTACCTTTTATGTGTTGTTACTGCAGGTTTAATAGATTTAGTCTACTCCCAGTGGGAATTTTTCACATACCTCAATGTATCTTCACTGCAAGGAAATATCTTACAGCCCAATTCATACGCAATGCATTTCGGGTCAACAGTTCTGGTTCAGTTCAAATCAATACAAAAATCTATTTATGGCGCCAACATAAAAGGGGAGGCGCATACACTCACCGGCCACTTTATTAGGTACACCTGTCCAACTGCTCGTTAACACTTAATTTCTAATCAGCCAATCACATGGCGGCAACTCAGTGCATTTAGGCATGTAGACATGGTCAAGACAATCTCCTGCAGTTCAAACCGAGCATCAGTATGGGGAAGAAAGGTGATTTGAGTGCCTTTGAACGTGGCATGGTTGTTGGTGCCAGAAGGGCTGGTCTGAGTATTTCAGAAACTGCTGATCTACTGGGATTTTCACGCACAACCATCTCTAGGGTTTACAGAGAATGGTCCGAAAAAGAAAAAACATCCAGTGAGCGGCAGTTCTGTGGGCGGAAATGCCTTGTTGATGCCAGAGGTCAGAGGAGAATGGGCAGACTGGTTCGAGCTGATAGAAAGGCAACAGTGACTCAAATTGCCACCCGTTACAACCAAGGTAGGCAGAAGAGCATCTCTGAACGCACAGTACGTCGAACTTTGAGGCAGATGGGCTACAGCAGCAGAAGACCACACCGGGTGCCACTCCTTTCAGCTAAGAACAGGAAACTGAGGCTACAATTTGCACAAGCTCATCGAAATTGGACAGTAGAAGATTGGAAAAACGTTGCCTGGTCTGATGAGTCTCGATTTCTGCTGCGACATTCGGATGGTAGGGTCAGAATTTGGCGTCAACAACATGAAAGCATGGATCCATCCTGCCTTGTATCAACGGTTCAAGCTGGTGGTGGTGGTGTCATGGTGTGGGGAATATTTTCTTGGCACTCTTTGGGCCCCTTGGTACCAATTGAGCATCGTTGCAATGCCACAGCCTACCTGAGTATTGTTGCTGACCATGTCCATCCCTTTATGACCACAATGTACCCAACATCTGATGGCTACTTTCAGCAGGGTAATGCGCCATGTCATAAAGCTGGAATCATCTCAGACTGGTTTCTTGAACATGACAATGAGTTCACTGTACTCAAATGGCCTCCACAGTCACCAGATCTCAATCCAATAGAGCATCTTTGGGATGTGGTGGAACGGGAGATTCGCATCATGGATGTGCAGCCGACAAATCTGCTGCAACTGTGTGATGCCATCATGTCAATATGGACCAAAATCTCTGAGGAATGCTTCCAGCACCTTGTTGAATCTATGCCACGAAGAATTGAGGCAGTTCTGAAGGCAAAAGGGGGTCCAACCCATTACTAGCATGGTGTACCTAATAAAGTGGCCGGTGAGTGTATATATATATATATATATATATATTATATATTCCATTTGTTATTAATTTACTTTTCCCATTTTCACAAATAAAAACTTCCATTCATTGAAAGATTTAAAAGAAAAACTTGGAATCCTACCCCTGGACCCAAGCAGTTCTACTGGTTCTATGGCAATCTAAGTTTTGACCCTTTTTAAACTGATTGGTGGCATAAATAATTTTCAATGGGACCCATAAAGTATGAATCCCTTTCAGTTAAGGAAGACTGGGCATTAAGGGTTGTATAAAACCCTTTGCATTTTACTTCTAATCACAATAAAGCTTTAATATATGCAGAAATTAATAACACCATGTAACAAAATAATTAAATAAAGCCCTTTATAATGAATCTAGAATATGGGACATATGTAGCAATGGCCATCCATTGATTGTAACTAAAAGTTCTGCACTGTACCTATAGTCTGGCCACACATTAAAGGGGTTGTGCCAAGTTTTGATGATCTCTCTTATGCCCAAGATAGTGGATAACTAAGTGATTAGTGAGAGTCTGACCATTGGGAGCCCCACGTATTCTGGAAACGGGGGACCCGTTCCTCCGATGTAATGGAGCGGCAGGCTGTGCCTGCACCCTGCCGATCCATTCATTCTCTATGGGAGCACCGGAGATAGCTGAGTACAGTCCTATAGAAATTGAGTTAAGGGGCAGGGCGCATGCTTGAGACGCCCGTTCTCGGGATCGATCAGGGTCCCTATGGGTGAATCCCCACAGTTCAGTTAGTTGACCACTATCCTATCGATAGGGGATCACTTCAAAACTTCGCAAAGTTGACTAAACCTGCTGATTTCAATTGGATCAGTTGTCTATCAAATGTAGATGCGGCAATGGTCCAGATTAGAGAAAAGAAGGTGCAAACATACTGAATTTCAATATAAAGCTGTCAGGCAATAACATATTCCCCTTGCCTCCGTGAAATACATATTCATGCAGGGTCAGACTGGCCCACCAAAGTACCAGAGGATCCTCTGGTGGGACCAGGTTCTGATCATAATGGGACCCAAAGATCCCTAAAAATAACCAATAGAGCTGCCTTTGGAGCCAATCACTTGCCACTAGAGTCTATTTCTTTTAATTAGAAATCCATTAAACTTTATTGATGATATAGAGGTTGGGCCTCAAGAATAATTTCCTCTGGTGGGCCCCAGGAACCCCCGGTCTGACACTGTATTCCCCATTGGATGATGGGAAGTTGTGAGAGACAGCTGACTACCAAAAAACATCCGTAAGAATCACATGAAACTCACAGTCTACATTTACAGTTTTTGTTCACTTTTTAATACTTTGTGTGAAGCCAGCTATAATCTACTCTCTGGAGTACAGAGCTTGTGTATTCAGATAACATAAGTAATAGTACATATAGTATTTAGCAGAAGAGGGACTAACCATGTCAGCAGTCCACATGCAGGTTAGGCTAGGGCTACGCAACATCAACTCGTATACAAGTCACATGATCAAAAGTTGCTTGCAAATTGTCTGCTCTGGCATGGCTATTTTTGGGTGAGAAATGACTGCATGTCATGTTCAATTTAGCATTTGCAACACCCGTTGCAAACAAACACTAAAAAAATTGTAGATGTGTCCCAAGTGACTTACAGGTGACTTACATTTCGGTCTAAGTTGACTATAAATCCAGGAAGTTTGGATTATTTTTTTTTGCAACTGTGGTGTGTCACATTCACAATTACTTGCTGTATCACAATGCGTCACGAGACCAAAGTTGCCATGCAGCCTTAGCTTTACAGAGAAAGGAATTGCTGCTTACTTCAGCTCATGCAATAGGACAGGCAGTCTGCAAATCCAGTACAATGAACCCTTAGTAATCACTTGCGCATGCATATTATCACGCATGGTCACACTAGGGAAGACCCACCTTGGCTTTTTTCTTTTTCTGCTTAAAGAGAAAAAAATCACAAAGTGACATTGATATATCAATGATATGTTTTGAAGGATCTGAAGATTATTTACTGGCAGGAAATAATAGGTGATAAAGCACACTACTACAAGTGAAAAGGTGACGCCAGCACAAGACTCGTTTTTTGCTACTTCCACAAACAGCAGCCGTTGTATAGCCCTACTACATCAAACCTTGAAAATTCACATGGGATTCCATATACCCCAAAACTTTCTTTCACAGGTCACTCTATTATACTCTTTACAGTGTAGACCTGCTTCCACTGCCCCTGTATCATCAAGGGAACATAGTGGTCTTGGTACTCTACTTGGTTGAGGAATCAAAAATAGTTTTTTCTTGGATGATATTTTCTTAGTTGGGGAAAGAAATTGTCCAGGAACCATAGTTTCCCTCCATGTTGTAGGCAGACATATTCCAGCTCTATAGTGTGAGGGCCCCACCAACCTTCTCCACATATCTCAGCTTCCGGAGCAGGTATGGCTGATGTGATTATTATACCCTATTAGTATAAAACTACTACAATTAAAACTACATAAAATAATAAGACAGAAGTAGACAATACTTACACTGGGTCGTTCTGCTTCAATCTTGTTTTCAACTTCTCTGATAAAGGAAAGAGGTGATTAATAGAAAGCAAAAAAAAAAAGATACTCTTGTTTAATATACATTTTTGTATTTTTTGAACTAACTGCGGTCTGTCAGCAGTTTTGACCATGCAGAACTGCCAACGTTAGGTAGAGATTGGGGAAAACAGGATAAGCATACATTATGTGGAGCTTTTCTCATCAGGAGTAGTGCAAATATGAACTTTTATAAGTATTCCGCAAGATATTGCTCCAGCAGGTATTGACCTGTAATGACCTGCTTCACAGCCCCCTCCTGCATTTAGTGACAGCTGTAGTGGTGTCCTGGTTGGATGCTACAGAGGGGCTGTGAAACCGTTCAATGCAGAGTGCACTTTAGAGTGAAGACCCACAGCTTAAGCAGTTGCAGGAGCACAACCTACTCCTGATAACAAAAGGTGAGCAAAATTATTCTTTCATTTCTCTCCTTAACTCCTACCCAGTGCTGTTAGCAGTTCTTCATGATCAAACCTGCTGACAGAATTCATTTAAAAGCAAAGGAACTGATGATATAGGTTCTACAGCTGATTTTCCCGTCTTTACATCTTTGTCATTCTATCTTGCTTGAGCAAAATGCAGTCACAGAAGACAGGCGCTTAGAACGGTAAATGAGAATCCTGAGAAATTTCCATACTGGCAAAACTCAGTAGAAGTTCAATACAAATACTATTGTGCACACATTTGTATTATGCTGAGTTTATATTGAGAATTTATAAGACTTGAGATCAGCCTTTATAGGATATGTGTTTTGCCCCACTGGCTTCATAAAGTACCAAGGATGTTGTGGAGTAGTTTTGTTTCCTAACTGAACATCAGCTAAGGCCTCATGTTTATTGCTGTATTACATGGATCCCAAATATGGGATCTCTGTAGAACGGGAACCTAACACTATTTCCTACCTGTTATGTGCCAACCTTGGCTTCCGTATAATCAGGGGGTGTTGGTTCCACATGCATGCTGGGTCCCCTCTGCCTTTTGCCATTTATGGTGCTTTAAAGGCCTCCACTAACACAGGGATGCAGGTACCAACATGCATGCAGAGTCCACTCAGCTTTATAGTTATACTAATTAAAATCAGCCTATGGGGCAGACTGGGCTAGCCAGGAGTGCATGACCAAATGGAGTAGCCACACCTCCAGTATTAGTGGAGGCCTTTGAAGCACCATAAATGGCAAAAGGCAGAGGGGACCCAGCATGCATGTGGAACCAACAACCCCTGATTATACAGAAGCCAAGGTTGGCACATAACAGGTAGGAAATAGTGTTAGGTTCCCGTCCTACAGAGATCACCTTGACGATTTGGTGGACAGGCCCAGATAATTTTGTACAAAATATATTTGCCAAGAATCTCTAATTTACTAAACAAGCATAGCAATAGCTCCAGAATACTTCATATCTTTATGGCATTTTGTGCTTTATCTGGTTGACAGTGTGCCGTTGCATTGTAGAAATATAATTTACACAAATTACTGGTAAAATCTATAGTAAATATGATAAATAAAGCAGATCGTTGATCTGCTCCTATAACAGAGCAGAACACCATAAATATAGTGTTGGCCATGAACTCACCCTAGATGTGCCCCATACCCCTTTGAGGGCCTCAATATAGATCTGTGGTGCAGCCAGTGACCTGCCATAGAGGTCTGTACACACAGAATGGCCAAGTGTAAGAGACCAAAGAGAGGTTCATTTGGTGGATGCTTGTCTAGTAATTAAGCGTATAATTTGACCCCACAAACATCTTCAGGTGCAACATAAGATGTTCACAACCCAGTATTTGGTATTTAGGAATCTAAACAAAGAAAATTGACATGTCTGTTGACTTACTCTGAGATATTTCGTTTTTCTGAGAAGACTCTCAGAATGAACTCTCCTTCCTGGTGAGGTTCGTAAGTGGAAGGGATGATGACGTATTCACTGGGAGGTAGTCTGAAGCGCTGGGAGACCTCTCTCATGTTGATATACGACTTGCACCTATCTTTGGATGCATTGTACAGAAAGAAGTCTTTTTGTAAATGCTGCTTATTGCCGTGCATCTAGAGGAAAAACAGAAATATTTACGTAAAGGAAGGCAATAACGTCAAACTTCTACACTCAAACTCAATGAGTAATGTGTTAGTATATTGTCATGGCTAATATAAATCACATAGCTATGGCTACAGTGTTATTCAAGCAAGTGCAAACCTCTGGAAAGCAATGCTGTTATGTGGAATCATTAGGATGAAACGAAGGCCATGAAACTAAATGCCGGGACCTGCTAGGTCTCAACACTCTGCTCCCGGCCCTATGATATACAGGGTG
This sequence comes from Rhinella marina, assembly GCA_900303285.1. Lineage (NCBI taxonomy): Eukaryota > Metazoa > Chordata > Amphibia > Anura > Bufonidae > Rhinella > Rhinella marina. The sequence continues at coordinate 201,768 of ONZH01014796.1, read as the reverse complement.
CATCTCAATAAATTGTAATCTATAGAATATTTTTGAATTGAATTACTGAAATAAATTAACTTTTCAAGGATATCCTAAATGGCCCTTTACACGGGACGAGAATCCCGCAGATAATCGCTAAAACTCATTACCGATTATCTGGTGGGGTAAAAGTACCACTGATTACCCGATGAACGAGTGAAACTGCCGGTAAACAACTAGTCAGTATGGAGACGAGTGATGGCATTACCGACCACTCTGCCTCATCTGTAAATGCAGAGGTCTCTTCCGCTGACAAGAAGACAATTGCCAGGAAGGAACCCTTCCTTCCCAACAATTGCCTGCTGTGTCGTCCCGTGTAAAGGGGCCTTAAATTTATTGAGATGCACCTATACCTTATGGGGCATCTCAATGACATTTCATAGACATGCTATAAGTGGGCATCTCTCTTTCACTTTGATAGATAAGCAGAAAGGATCCTTGAAAGAAGCCAACAATGTAAGACATTTGACGCCCTTCATTAAGGATTACTGAGTCTAAGCCAGCTGGCATCAGTTCGGTACCAATATATATTTTGTGGCCATGGCATGCATACATTCCAGCAGAGTTGTAGGTTTCCAAAATAGATTTGTGCACATAAAATAGTATTATTCCTTAGAACCATTCCTGTACCGCCCATGGATACAGAGATATCCTCATCCATTGCTGCTATTGCTCTGTTAGATTTATTTCAAACAGTCAGCTTAGGACAGGGATGGCCAACCTGCGGCCCTCCAGCTGTTGTAAAACTACAATTCCCACCATGCCCTGCTGTAGGCTGATGGCTGTAGGCAGTCTTTGCATGCTGGGAGTTGTAGTTTTGCTACAGCTGGAGAGCTGCAGGTTGGCCATCCTTGGCTTAGGGGGTATGTCCTTTCTACTGCAGCTGGTGGCAGTTGAAGGATGGAAGTGAGCATGTGCTTCCATCTCAATGAGCAGGAGAGAGAAATAAGAAAAAGAGAAAACAGCAGGTGGCACCATACCGATGGATTTCAGTGGCTATATTACATTTTTAATTACATGCAATTACAAAAGTATTCAGATTTAGGTGCTGTTTTGAAAACATAGAATATTTTTTGTGGGACAACCCCTCTAATCATGTAACAAATCAGGAATTCTGAGCATATTTGTGTGAGCTGTGAACAAAAATGTCCAACTTTAATGATTCAATGAGAACTTCTGGCTAATAGGCACAGCAGCATAGTGTATCTGGTAGGTGGACCCTGTGTACAGCTCCTAAACATTAATGAGTAATTTGTCATTTGGATTGTATATTGTCATGAATGCTTTAGTGACTACCAACATTAGAACTGTCATATGATACAGTCAGGCCAACAGACCGCCAACAATAATCGTGAGGCTTATATTACATCAGATTAATGAAGGTTTAGAGTTTGTTTGGTTTCTTCTTCATCTAAGGTGTTATTTATACAGATCACCAGGAGCATTATAACTAGGTCCAAATGCAAAGGTTCTACATAGTTAAAAAAAAATGCCTGAAAGACATAAACCCGAGAACTTCGTAATTACTTGACCCCCGTATCATACCTCTTTCGGAACCTTTAAAAGAAAGAGAGAAAAACATGTTAAATATGATTTGCAATTACAACTAATTACATCAAACAAGTCAATGCTTTATAAAGAAACCCATACCAAAGAGTCAAATGCTAATAAGTACTTGAGAAAAAAAACTGCTGTAGTAGAAGCTGAGCTCAACAACTATAGCCAGTAACTTGTATTACACACTGTAAACTAGCAAATGAATGTTTTAGACTTTAAAGGCTATGGACATTATCATTGCATTTACTCACTTGCAATTTGTCTTTATTAAAAAATAACAGTTTTTCTCTACAGGTTTTGGTGCAATTGCAGACTATTTCATTTTGCTTTACATGAATCCATCAGGGAGCTGCTCTGACACTGTCCTCTGCAGTCCAGGTCTCTAAACTCCTGACAGCTCATTAATACTCATTTAAGATAGTGTTATCAAACTGATAGGAATTTAGCTATAATTAGTGTCTGTGAGCTGTCAGGAGTTCAGAGATGAGAGCTACAGATGGAGGCATTAGAGCAGCTCCCCGATGTATTCAATGTGAGGCAGTGTGTGCTCTCTGCCTCTAAATGAATCCATCAGGGAGTTGCTCTGATGGTTGTAGATGCACTGAAACTGAAAGCTGTAGAGGAAAAACTGATTTTTTTTAAATAAAGACCTACTGGAAAAAAAGATTTTTAGCCCAAAATGATTACAATGCAATGTTAACAAAAATGAACTCAAGGGTATCCACAGCGTTTCATTTAATGTCATACATTCAGTTTTGAAGTTTTCTACACATTTATTACCATTATTATTGCTCCAATTCATCCAATAGTCTTGATTAAAAATATTCTACCATTTTGTCTATATAGATCCTATGTAGATTCAGGTGTCTCCGTGGTGTAATTCTCTGTTCCCTCTTCTTGTTAACTCACGGTAGGTTTAGGGGCAAATGAGAGGGAGTAACACATAACTGCAGGTTCAGACTGGACTGTAAATATGGAGACCTGTAGTTCTACATAGAAGCTGTAAACATAAGTTTTTAAAATCAGGAATGTTTTTGAAGTTGGTTATTTTTAATAGTTGCATTGGATCAACACTGTTGATAGTACTATATATTTCAGAAAAATGAAAGTAATTAACTTATCAGTTATAAAGAAGATTTTATTTTATTTTTTTAATTTTTTTTTTTGCCTTGAAGGGGCTTAGATAAAAGGGTATGTTCTGCCAGAGACAGAGCTGTTTCTGCCCAGGTTATACTTGCGGAAAATGAAAGTAACAGATTGTGATCTTTCTTCCTGATGTCACTACCACCTTCCACCTCGCCCCTCAAATACAATAATATTGAAGGTGCCATCATTAAAAGGCTGAGGTTCTAGGCTTTAAAGGCTACAAAAATCTTTGACATAGGAAACATATTTTTACATATATTTGTGCAAGGTAATTTTAGACTGTACGCTTCATTCCTGATATGCTGTCTGTAACCTGCTCCTAATTTCAGACTTCTCTCATGTGGGTTGGTCCTTCCAAGAATACATGCTGTATGTGAGGTGTGTCCAGGATGCAGCTGTCTTTACTAGCTTTCATATTTCAACACAGCAGCTTCATTCCTATACTGCTTTCTCCTTCCATAGCTCATGAGGCATTTCCTCTCACTTGAACTGACATTGTTATTTATGTTGAGGAGTGTGATTTCTCTATCAAAGTCTACTGTGGTTCTCTCCTTTCTATTCACAAAGATACAGTCTGTGTAACTTCTCCCCTTCCCCCTTTGTGTTCTTTCCTCCATATCTATGCTCTGATACAGTTAAAGCTTGAGTAATCTGCTCTCCCTGAACACTTGGATGCTTTACCCACTCTCCCTACTTAGATCTGGGTGTAAAATGTTGCCCCCGTCTGTACTGCCATGTACTACAAAAAGAAAGGATGGGGAGACTAGAGAGCGGACATATCGCAGGACCACTAGCTACATGAAGAAGTTAGGCTCTGGGTAGGTTCACACTTCTGTTTAACTGATCTTTGTTGGAACAGCCTACCAGAGTTCACCGAATCCACCTGAACCCAGTGTCTATAATGGCAACCAGCTGGGATCTAGCGGCTTTCCAGCATGAGTGCAGGGTTTCGGTCAGACAAAAACCACTGCATGCACCTGTTTTTGTCCAGGCAAAACTGGCACTTATGCCAGAAAGCAGCCGGATCCCATTATAGTCAATGGGGTCCGGCGGTGAGGGGCAGTATCTGGCTAGGCCAGAACTGGTAATCTTCAGTCGGCTGTTTTTTGTCAGAACAGCTGGCTGGATCAGTTAAACTGAGGTATGAATCTACCTTTAGTTCATTTGGACCAGTTTATAAGAGCAGCTGCAGATTCGCTCAAAAAGGCTTGGCAATATAGCTTAGCCTTCTCTGTTATTTTATCTGGTAAAACATGAACACCAACGTAGAGACTTGAAAGACACATTATAATCAATGGTGTCTGTTAGACAATGTTTGTGCCCATCATATGACCCATCCACCTTCTTTGATGGAATAAAGCAGCATAAGTAACACATGTTTTAACCCAGCTTAACACAAACTCTAATGCGATACAATGGTAGGACATTTTAAATCAAGGCTAATTAGGAAGTTTCTTAATTTTTCATTTAGGAAGCAAATTAACACTGAAAAAAACTTCTGTGGAAACTTGTCCATAGCCTTTAATAGGATACCAAATTGCAAGCTCTATTCCTTCTATTCTAGCTGTGACAAGCATTTAAAGTCCTGACATATCACATATATCCTTGGCAGAGAGAGTTTTAAAGTGGGTTTGTCACCATACTATGGTTTCCTGTTTAAGGGTGGCATATTACAGGGACATGTCGGCTGTACTACGAAACCCAACGACACAAGAATATTGTGCCACTTGGCTAATAGCAGCTAATTAAGAATATTGTGGACGAACAGTTATGTATTTTGTGTTCCCTGACTGCACAGTGGACAGCAGCATGTGAACACACAGATACAGCCTGACTCAAAGCACAATTGTTTCTGAGGAGGCTTTCATTTACACGGGTCAGTTTTTTTGACCTACTGTCTGAAAATAGCTCATATTGAATATTAGACGGCAACTGGATGAATAGCATATAGCATGTTCCTTCAACATACAGCACAAAGGTACATATGGACAGATGCAACCATCTGGATAAAAACGATAGTTCTACACAAATGTGAAACTGTTAAAGAAGATGTCACTAAATGTCATTACCCTAAACAGTCATTATGCTTCTGGTATCTAGGCTACTAAACATGAGTGTTCATATGTCACTTGTGATATGAGTGAATCTATGATGTATGTTCATTAATTGGTTTCTTTTTTCTGTAATTAAAAAAAACATGATCCTATCCAAACTCCCTGCAGGAAATTTACAAAAAGCAGGCACAGTATGTAAATCACCAGAGAGGAGCCATGAGAAGAGTCTGACGTCATTTAGGACATGCGTAGATGAAGCCAAGGACAGTAGACTACTTTTCACTGGATGCTGCTGGACTCTTCTCATGACTCCTCTCTCCAAGGCATGGGCAGATGAAGCCAAGGATGGTACACCTCTTTTCAAAGGATGCTGCTGGACCCTTCTCATGACTCCTCTCTCCAGAGTATGGGCAGATGAAGCCAATAACAGTACACCTCTTTTCACTGGATGCTGCTGGACTCTTCTCTTGAATCCTCTCTGGTAATTGGCCTACAAGGTGTGCTACTTTGTTTTTGTTATATGGAGAGTTTTGACAGTGGCATGTTTAGCACCCTAAACCTCAGCACTATAATGATGGCTGGTTGTTCAGGGTACAAAAATGTAAAGACAGGTTCCCCTTATGGAAGCTTAGTCTTAAGTTGTAAAAGTATTAAATCACCTTCTTCCATTACTATTCATAAACATTTATTTAATCTAATTATGATTTTCTTTAATTTACCTCATAAATTGCAAAACCAATGGTATAAAGATTGGCTCCTGCCTTCCGATCTTTTCTGCGATTCTTCTGCATTAAAGCAACAAGGAAGCTACAGACAACCTCATTGTCATCTGGGTCATCATCTTCTTCTAGGAGCTTCAGACGATACTGAGGATTAGTCCAGTACGTGTCTGTAATGTTTAAAATTATAATATTAGCAGTCCTTACACGGTACATCTTAGGTACCCTGTGTTCACCGTTAAATCATATAGACACATTTTTCTAATGGGTCTTTATGGAGAATTTTCAATTGTTTGTCTATGCTCTGCCCCGTCAGTCCACCCACTCCAAGCTTTTCAGTACAGCCGGCTATTGCTCTACATCTAGGAAAGGCGCCACTGAGGATATACCACTGTGAAGCTGAACCGACTGCACAGGCGGTATGTCCACCCCTTTAGTCATTTTATTTCAGTCAACCACTTGCTTGGTTTGTGAAGTGTTAAAGTCCACCCCTGAGCCTCCATAATTTACAGTAACTTCATAGTGATTGAGCAAGCAGGATGCCCACATGGAAGTCCAGCACCGACTGACAGCCTGCCTCCTGCTGTAATAACCAGGATCAGAGGTAACTCAGATCCTGGCCCTTTATTCTCCTCGATAGGTTGGTCAATGGCAAACATAGCATTTAAGCAGAGGGAGGAGTCTTCCTCTGTCCCCCAATGAACGAAGTTGCGGCTTGCAAATGTGATGCCATGGGCCTAACAAAGTCCCCCAGGCCTGCCATGACTATATGCCCATTGAGCTGCTCCACAGGCACAGTCTAATAGACAACTTGTTAGTCTTAAAGTGTCTATAATACATTGGTACATAAGGTTTACCAATACATTATAAAAGCTATCAAGCATTCACATTGTGACATCCCATAGTGGGGCATAAAAAAAAAATTTGAAATAAAAGTTAGTAAAATTTATTTAAAGAGGATCTGTCACCACTCCTGACATTTCTGTTTTAATAGCTTTGTGCACTCCCCATGTAATAACAATTCTGGAACATCTATTCTTATGGCTCTATGTTCTGCCATTCCTTTATTATTTCTACTAGAAGTTATGAATGAATTGCTAGCAGTCTGCCGTAAGGGTACAGAGGCGAGGTAACCAGTTTGGGGTGTTTACCTGTGCAGTCTGAAAATGGTAGCACCTATTGGATAAAGTCAGCCTGTGCAGGTATAACCCCCCCAACTGGTTACCTCCCCTCTGTACCCTTACTGCAGACTTCTAGCAATTCATTCATAACTTATAGCAGGAATAATAAAGGAATGACACAACATAGTACTCACAGGACATGTGTACTCCACAGTGGACATTCTTAGGAAGAGCTAAAAGGTATAAACCTTTGTGCACAAAGACAAAGAACTCAGATCCAATGAGAACATCATCTAGGCTGGATGTTGTAGTTAAATATCTCTCTCTTGTCTTACCATGGAGCATCGGCCATGCGCTATGTGGGTAGCATGGTGATGGGAGCTCCCCCATTGTGTTTGATTATTTACCTTTACAATTCTGTATGTGATTTGTTTGGCCAGGTGGTTGATTATTATTTACCTTTACTGCTCTGAATGTGATTTGTGTATGAATATGTATATATATATATATATATATATATATATATAATGACACTTAATAAATATTTTTACCACTTAGCCTGTGTAAGCCTATTTATTATCAAATCTTCTAATTCACATAGTTTTCTGAGGTGACAATGAAACAAACATGAGAGGTCCCTATATCAGTATATTAAAATTGGCCCCACCTATGCTGGTTTACACTTCTACAACTTTGAAGGAAAGAACTGACCCTCAGGCCAGTCACTCTCTTATTCTGTGTAGGTTCACACCCCTTATGGTTAGAACCTGCACACAATATATAGTCATGAGAATATGTAGTCATAAATAACAAATTTGCAGTTCGACATCCAGGGGGCTTCAAGGGAACAAGTCAAAACTGTTCTCTGAATGATACATGATTCAGTTGCTATTTCATCTAGAGAATGCCATACTGAAGTTTGTCCATTTCCCTGCTGTTTTGCCTTTAGACTTGTGCTTGCTTTTTCAATCCATAAAAATAATAAAAAATGATCAATGTAAATATTAAAAGATCACCTGGAAAGTTTCGACATCCTCCAGCAGAGCAGCCTCTTACCCACCGTCCCTCGTTAACCGAAACAGTCCACGTTTGGAGGCTATCTGACTCTAGAGCGTCTGCTGTCAGGTTGCATATTTCTAGTTTTGTAAAATTCTTCATAAAATCATCAAATGACATCCTGCGGGTAAAGTGAAAATAAAATAGTGACCGGGAAAGTGGTGTATGCAAAAAGGTTTGTACCATGTATTTCATTAGGACCCTGTTAAGTTTCCTTGGCAGCACTACTGCCTGATCTGCTGGGGGCATTTCCCACTGTCAGTTTCAACTTGTGGTGCTAATCTTCTGGGCTAAAGTTTTTCCATTGGTACTGGACTGGTCAGAATATAATTATGTCCATGCCTCAGCATTGGAACTTGGTAGTAATCCATGTCCAATGTTTTTTTTACCTCATTTCAGCTTAATTCCTTATCCTGAACCCAGTAGAATATTCAAGTAAACTCAAAAGGAGTCATTGATGTTACTACCTGTGTCAATGTAGACGACACCCACTCCTTTCCCTGCAGTAACTAGAGCCATATATATGCATTTTAACCAGGAATTAGATAAATCTATTTAAGCCCATTGGATGTGTGAAAACAACCCAAGATGGTGGTATATTACGGAAACACATTTTGAGTGTTTCTTTCCATGATATATACTATAGACAAAGCATTCTCCCGGACTTTGACAAGGGGACATCCTCTGTGTCTGGAGGAAAGAAGGTTTGTACACAGACACAGAAGAGGATTCTTTACAGTAAGAGAAGTGAGACTATGGAACTCTCTGCCTGAGGAGGTGGTGATGGTAAGTTCACTAAGGCCCCTTTCACACGAGCGGGAGACTCGCATGTCTCCCGCAACGGATCTACAGGGCTGGACTCCGCACTGACAGGGATCGCATAGCATTATATGCGATCCCTGTCAGTGCGGAGTCCAGCCCTGTAGATGCGTTGCGGGAGACATGCAAGTCTCCCGCTCGTGTGAAAGGGGCCTAAAAGAGTTCAAGAGGGGCCTGGATGTATTTCTAGAGGGTAACAATATTACAGGTTATAGCTACTAGAGAGGGGTCGTTGATCCAGGGAGTTATTCTGATTGCCTGATTGGAGTCGGGAAGGAATTTCTTTCCCTAAAGTCAGGAAAATTGGCTTCTACCTCACAGGGTTTTTTTTTTCCTTCTTCTGGATCAACGTGCAGGATAACAGGCCGAACTGGATGGACAGATGTCTTTTCAGTTTTATAAACTATGTTACTATTCCATTGGAGTGCTTCTCCCCTGTAAACATTTGCAAACAAGCATAATTTCTGAGGAATGCCACTTAAAATCTTGTGGTTGGTGCTTAGTTGCATAGTTGATTTTAGAAGGGACAGAAATATTCTGTGATTTCACAAGCTAACATTTAACACCTCCAACCACTCAAACGAAGAAACAAAAGTCTTCAGCTGTAGATGTCCCCTGACAAAACTGTCCTCCAAATATTTTAAGAGGATCTGTCACCAGTTTCTTCCTATTAAATATGTGTAGGGCAGGGTAGAGGTCCCATAAATAATGCCATGGGTTGTGGGTTTTCATTTTAGAAATTGCTTGCATATTGAATTTTTCCTGCTGCCAATAAAGATAATGCTTCCAAGAGTCCCAGACAGAGTGGAGTCCAATCTACTTGTCATGAGGAGATTTAGTTATATCACATACTAGCAGAAGGACCCGGCTTCGCCCGGGTATATTTCATCTATTTCATTTAATTTTGTGTGTGTGTCGTTAACAGATATTGAGAGTGAACTCTACAGTGCACAGCAGCCTGCCCCGTAACAGTAACATCCCAAGCGCCCTCCCCTTTAACTGTGACCTCCACAGCAGCTAGGGTGGCCCCTGTCTTCACCCCAAAAAGCCGGACCTCACCGGCCATGCCCCCAAACATGAAGCCACGCCCCGGTCCCCATGAAGCCACACCCTAAACATGAGGACACGCCCCCTGGCTCAGTGAAGACACAGAGGAGAAGCTGTCTGAGCGTGAGCTACTGAAAGGGTGGACATCCCTGCATCTGTCCAGGCACTGCGCCAAACGAAGGACAGGGAGCCAGAAAAGCGGACTGTCCAGCCTAAAACCAGACATCTGGCCACCCTAACATCAGCCTGCCCCTAGGGTGGCCAGAGGTCTGGTTTTAGGCTGGACAATCCGGCTTTCAGACTCCCTGTCCACCGTCCGGCGCAGGGCCTGGACAGACACAGGGATGTCCACCCTTTCAGTAGCTCACGCTCAGACAGCTTCTCCTCCTCCTCGTGTTTAGGGGTGTGGCTTCATGGGGAGAGGTGGCACGGCTTCATGTTGGGGGGAGGCTGGACATTCTGGCTTTCAGACTCCCTGTCCTCTGTCGTGCGCAGGGCCTGGGCACAGGGATGTCCTTTTGAACAGCTCACTCCCAGATAGCAGCACTGTGCAGTCTGAGCATGAGCTGCAGGGAGAAAGTCAGCCTCCCTCCCCTGCAGCTGACAGAAGTTGATTTTTACCTTCATTTTTTCAATCCCGGTCAGATGCGGAGTGGAAGGGGAGTGGCCTGAGTCGGGGGCGTGATGTAGTGGGACCTGGGGGTAGGGCTTTTAAGTCCTTTTTTTGAGGGTGCCCTGAATTACAGGTCAATGCCATAGTAATTTAGGAGGAAACACAGTGGGTAGCAGTTGAAGAAAACATCTTTTGTTACTACTGAACTGTAAATATGTGAAATTTACATTATATGAGGTAATGATTGATGATGAGTTAGTCTAAAACATAAGTTATATGTATGGTAACCGGAATACTCCTTTAACAGTGTCATCCACAGCGCTCTGTCCCTTTAAAGCAGACCTACAGCAGTGAACTGGCTAGGTTGTTATGAAAACCTGGTGTGTGTGTGTAGACTAACTGCCTGTGAGCTACTATTGGCTCATTAGGGTGAGGTGACCAGGCTTCTATTGGCTAATGCATTTTTTGGGAATATCTCAGGAACGGTACGTCCTGGAGAGCTGAAACCCGTTCTAAAACCTTCCCGGACACCTGATGTACCTGTGTGCCAAATTTCGTGATTGCAGCTGCGACGGTGCGGATTCCTTTAGCGGATATACACACACACATACACTCAGCTTTATATATTAGAAGAAGGGTTGTTTCATGTGATTAACCAGAGGTTTAACTAGAAGATCCTGGGCCCCAAGGCCCCACCTACCATGTGCCACTTATAATACTGGTGCCTTATTTGGCAGAGGGCCTGCACAAAGGAGGTTATTTTATAGGAGAATAAGAGGTGACGGGTTGTCCTTAAAATGGACTTGCCCGGTGATTTATTCAGCATATGACAGAGAGAGATAGAAGCTGAGCGCTTTGATATATAGGTTTACATGATTTGGAGCAGAATTTCTGAGTAAAACGCAGAGTAAATCCTATCAGGACTCCCAGCAAAGACAGTAGGAGTCCTGATAACTCCGCCCATACAAGATGATGGACAGCTCTCTCTATATCAGTGTTTGTACACAGAAGGCTGGCACATCAGACATCTTGCTGCACATCATATAAAACTATATGTCACAGAGCTCAACTCTCCCACTATCATGTCCTCCTCTCAGACTGGACGGCAGAAATCAACTAATAGGTTTGATTCAAACATATTACCAGAATGTCTCTTTTGGTGATACAAAATGACCGACCTAGCTGCCGGGAAAGTACAAATCCCCTACGTTGTAGTCTACTGGCAGCCATGTCCATCACTTGAGCTTCTAATGTAAGCAATTCCATTAATATTATAAAGCAATGTCAGGCTACATTTTAAAATCCCAAGAAAATGCCAACAAACTGTTCACCTACCAAAACTCGCCATCTTCTTTTATCTGGTGTTGTAGACGCGACTTTTCTGATTTATCAATTACTGTCCACTCTTTAGAGCTGCCAAAAAGAGGTACAGTATTGAGGTCACCACAATTGTACAAGATAATCGAATATTTAACTGCATTTAATGACTAAAATGTGATTAATGTATATTGGTAAAGCACTTACTTATCACTCCAGGATCCATTCCATTCCACCTGTCCCCAGGGATTTCTTAGACGCACCAGCTTCACCTTGTCCCCCTTGAATGCCGTCTGCCATGTAATAAATACGACGTGAACTAGAGTTATTATACCATTCTAAAAGCCATTTTTATAGACCGTAATTAGCTTATTTTTTTAATCATCCTGGGGCCATGTATATATAGTACAATTTGGAAATAATTAACACAACTGTGAAAATCAGAATTCTGCAACAACAAAAAAATCTGAATTAAAAAAAACCCATAGAATTCTGTGATAAAAAGTCTGACATTTATCTCAGAACTGTGTTATTATTGATTTTTCAAAGGAGTTTGGGGAATACAATATCTCCTTATGGAGAGCGTCTAAAACAGTGTGAGGAGTCTTATAGGCCAGGCAATGCTCCTCTGGAATTCTGGGAAGAGGGTATCCAAATAAGCTCTAAAGGAGTTGTCCACTTTTTTACTATTGATCCTCAGGATAGGCCATCAATATCAGATCGACAGGGTCTGACTCCCAGCACCCAAACAGATCAACTGTTTGAAGAGAAGGCAGTGCTCGTACAAGAGCTGCCTTCTCTGCTCTGTTGGCACAGCAATTTCAGTGGTGAGCAGGTGTAAATATAAGTATGGTGCCCCCATTCAATTCTATGGGACGGCTCTGTCTGTTCAAGTGAATACTACAGAGCTGTCCTTTAGAAGTGAATGGAGCCGCCATCACCTGACATCCAAAGGAGATGAAAACATGGCATTTCATTTCAGATATTTTGGCCCGAATGAAAACTGCAAATAATCAATAGGTACACAAGAATAAACATTGTAGACAAAGAAATGTCCCAGTTCACATCTTATGTTAGAATTATTGACCTCATGTCCATATAATTAGTAGGTCATTATTTCCCCAGAAAATCCATAGGTTATACCCTTGACAGGAATATGTGATGCCATACCTCTTCCACTCCTGTGAGAGAATAAGCATGTCCTTTCACCAGTCCACTGGCCATGCGAGTCTCAAAGTGTGCAGGGACAATGGCCTACAATATCAAGACAACTGTGGTTAGACAGGGCATATCAGGAGCTTATACAACATGTCGGAATACGGACATCGTTAAACACTGAAAATAAACATGATAACATCATTCAACAGTATAAGCAACAAAGGCAATCCATGCAAGCAAAATATTTCAGCACAATTGCAGCAGATCTGTAGCTATGACACTGGCTGATCTGTTACATGTGCACTTGGCAGCTGAATGCATCTGTGTTAGTCCCATGTTCATGTGTGTCCGCATTGCTGGGAAAAATTGTGTTATAATATATGCAAATGAGCCTCTAGGAGCAATGGGGGCGTTGCCATTACACCTAGAAGCTCTGCTCTTTCTGCAACTGTTGTGCCCTCTGCACTTCATTGACAGGGCCAGGCAGTGAAAGCGTGAGCACACCTGGTCCTATCAAAGTGCAGAGGGCACAGCAGTTGCAGAAAGAGAAGAGCCTCTAGGTGTAACAGCAACGCCCCCATTGCTCCTAGAGGCTCATTTGGATATATTAAAACTTATTTTTTGCTCAGCAATGCGGGCAAATATGAACATGGGACCAACACAAATGCCTTCAGCTGCCAAGTGCACATGCAACAGGTCAGCCAGTGTCATAGGTACAAATCTGCTGATGAACACTTTATAGTATACGTAATATCACGCTCAGTACCATATGCAGCTGATGTAAAAATAAATAGATGGATTGGGTATTTTTTTCAAATCCATTATCTAAAGTCAGATCCGAGCAAAGTGGAGGAGAGACATATTCTAAATGAGATAACTGAGATAACAGACCTCTAGACTGACCATGTGGATGTAGCCGTATGAGCACAAACACCAACATAACATGTCCCGAATACTCCAGTGTTAGTAAAAATTTATACTAATTTATACTTATACAGCTATGGCTATGCTCACATCTGCATTGCAGGGGCAGATCCTACCACATTTTCTGAAGAAATAGCACAACACAGATCACTACTTTTTAAGAATAAATGATGATGACCACCCCAGACAGACTCCATTAAAGTCATTGGGGTCCATCGAGCACCGATGATGTCCATCATGTGTCGACAGCCTAAGTGCAAGTGACAACTTCACTAACTAGCAATCCATGCAAGTGCCAAGCATAGTAGGCACCCAATGATTTCGGATAGCTGTCTGGTGGTAGCATATGCTGATGCTACTAGAACATCCACAGTCCCCAGCACTGGAGCGGGGTCTATTTGGAAAGTAGAACTTTCCACCTCACGTCTGGTTGGAGAGGTGGCTGCACATGCACATTCAGTCTCCACTGAAATGATTGTAGTTACATAAGCATTAGATCTGAATTAGAAGTGTTAGATGTGAGCACAAAAGTCTCTAAATGGAAGCATTAAAGCATATTAAAGAGGAAGATGCAATTTACATGGTTAATAAGTGTAAATGTGTTAATAGAACAAGAGATTTCTACGGTGACCATGAAGAAGATGTGATTACTTGTATTGAATGAGATAATTATTAATATCTACATGGAGATTATGGTTCAAGATTAGGTCAATGACTGCAGAGCATCACTACACAGTCCCATGAAGTTGAATTAAATACATTATTTAATGCAATTTTAGAACATGTGATATGACAGATCACCTCTCATGTTAACAGCCACCAAACCATGCCAGGTGTATACAAACCAGTGGTGGCTTTGGGTGTGAGTTATCGCCGTCTTGGTGTGTGTCACCCACACCCTCAATCATTTTCTTCATTGCCTCACCCATATCCAAGGGTGGCACCACACCAAAGGAAAAGTGATCTTTGTCCTGCCATCAGCAAAAAAATGCATAAGAGAAAGTATACGCCAGGACTAGTGGGAGAAACGAGCATTATGTGAGTATTTCTGGCCACCATCACAAGCTTTGACTGCTGAACATGGGAGAGGTTTACTGGTTGCTGCAATGACATCTTGACCAGTGAATGGTTGCTGTCGTCTTTGTTGAAACGGTTCAATTAAAATAAATTGTAAAACCAAGTGGAAATGATGACAAATTGCATTATGTCTCATGATATGCACTGCCTACATTTACATCGCATATTAGAAAAACTATTACGGTGCCATACAGTATGTCAGCTGTGCCATAAAGCACTGAACATGCAGACAGATTTATAGGAACAGCTGTACTCTAAACCTTATGTTGCCCTCCAATAGATGAACCAAAAATAAAAACTCCCTGGATCCTCTTCTATACAGACAGCTGCCGGCATCACACATGAACCATCATTAACACCACTTTAATGGGCGTTTTTAAGAGCGGTGTCCTGCTAAGTAAAATGGGAGAGGTTGTCATAGGGAATGTGAGTAGAGTAGCAGATCCCGTTCAGTTATCATGTTTCATCAAACACGTGCATTAGAAAAGCTAAATCTTAATGAATGAAGTAATAACTTGGACCAGTTTTGCAATGAAAAGATATGTACTTGTGGGAAACTTAGGGAAATTTAATTTTGGTGTAACTTAGTTTTAACCCTTTTTTCAGCTTTAATGCGTTATCTACCAGGGCTTCTGTCACTCTAGATGGTAAAAGGGCCCATCAGTCACTATTTAGATCCATCACATCTCTTTCTCAAAAGAAGCCAAAATGCTATTATGAACAGAGCCTTGGTGGGAGGGAATGTGATTTGGGACCTCCACTACTAACCTCCTCTGATGATCATTTGGTGATGCTATCCAGTGGAAAAGAGGTCAACACATATGACTGTCTTTTGGTGTTTATTGGATTAGCTGGCTCAATTGTCTTCATTACCTTCATGCACTTTACAGAAAAGGACAATGCCCATATGTGTGGCCACCTCTCCTATATGTGGCTGTGATAGGGCATCAGATAGGAATGGGTTAAAAAGTGGAATAAGGGCCCTCACCAACCTTGATCCAGCCCAAATTATTTATTTGAAAGCACCATTAATTCCATGATGCTGTACATCAAGAGGGGGTTACACATAAGTGATATAGAAATACAATAAACTATTAACAGACTGGTACAGAGGGGGAGGACCCTGCTTGCAATAGCTTACAATCTAGGGAAGGGAAGTGGTATTATTGAAATGCCAGGACACTGGAGGGCTCTACAGTAGATCAACACCAGGAGTGAGCTTTAGACTGTGAGAAAATACAGTCGTGTTTTCCCTATTCTGACTTTAGGTCGAGTGCTCACCACTAGCTAAATTTTTCTGCACAGGAACATTAGAGGCCACTGAGATCCAATGGAAGAGAAAATAATTATTAGAGTATCCTCATACGACTAATTCTGTTAGGTCTATCTGAGTACTGTATGTGATAGAGGGGGAGATGCTAAGCTCGGAGATATATACTGGTAGTTTTCCATTAAATGATTCATTATAACCATATAAAAGAATGTTTAAATGGGTTGTGCAGTGCTACTATGAGAATAGGTCATCAATATCAGATCGGTGGCTGCCCAACTCCCAGAACCCCTTCTGATCAGCTGTTTGAAGAGGCCACAGTGATTGTATAAGCACTGCACACTGTCTAATTTGTTAGACGATACAAGTTAGATGGTGTACGGTGAAGAGGACGCAACACTCACCTGAGTGCCACAGCCTCTTCAAACAGCTGATCTGCGGGGTTCTGGGAGTCAGACCCATGTCAATCCGATATTGATTACCTATCCTGAGTATCAATATACTAGCACTACTTAACCCCTTCAACCATTGCTAAGATTTATAGAAAAAAAAGCCTGCGAGTCCCACTTCACCCACTCACACGGAGTGATGGACATATTTCCCTGCATACAAACTCATGCAGGAAAATCTGCCATTCGCCATGTGTGGACAGGAGAAGGGGGACTCACAGGCTTTCTCTATAAGTCCTGGAAACCCCAAAATTGCATTGAAAAGTTATCTTCTAGGGGGAGGTATCAAAAAATATGTCACTGGAAATATGGCCTGGACAAGCAGATGATCTCCTGAGATGTTTCACTTCTATGTTATGCACTAGAAGAAAACCAAACAACTCAAAGACCCCCAGTCTCCTTATGACGTACACTTCCACTCAAGAACCCTTTGTCATATACTTTGTAGAAACTGATTTATAAACCTGAACTCACATGAAGTTTTCTCTGAATACACCAAATGCCCCATTATTGATGGATGCAGTGTACTTACCATAATTATCAACCAAAAGCCTTAAGAGAAAGAAAAGCCCTTTTTTCTAACCACCAATATACTACGCTTTAAAACTAGTAGCCTTAGCCAGAATCTTACTCTGTACTGATGAGTGCCAGGTACCACAAAGCAGCTGTCTGCAGATATTTGGCTTGGCTGTTTTCCCTTGTCATGTTGCAAGGCTTTTTTGTTGAACACTGACTCTTAGGGAGCCACTTCCAAGACATGGCAATAGCAAGATGGTTGTCTATTTCAGGAATATACCCCTTTGCATATTATTTTCCCATGGAATATTGCAACTATATCTCCATACACAGCTCATCTCCTTAAAGGGGGTGTCCAGTTTCAGGAGGAAACCAGACACCCCTTGGGATCCACCTGAAATACAGAACAGGTAACTCCAAGATCCTGCACTGCCTCTCCAGTTCTCCCCGTTGAGTTCTATTTGCCTGGCTGCAGCAGTGGTATTGTGTCAACAAGTATTGGCCGAAGCCAATTATTGGCCTTGTCAGGTAAACGGCTGAGGCCAGTGATTACCTGCAACTGTCAGGTGTTACTGACATGAAGTCACTGCATTAGCATTGTAAATAGTGCTCGGCCAGGAGGACCAGAGCAGCGTTGCGGGTATGTAAGAGTAAGTACTTACCTGTTCTATTATTTTAGGTGGATTCCAGGGGGTCTTCTGATTTTCTCCTGAAAACAGACAACCCCTTTATTAAGGAAAGCCAGTACCCCCGGTCCCCTCACTGTATCGCTCATTATTGCTTCCCTCCCAGATACTGTGTGAAGCGGGTATCAAAACTTGGTGCTGACTTTGGAGGATGTTTTATACTTTGATTAGAGTTTGGTTCTCCATTAACCTGTCACATGTTTTATTAAACATTTAAGCCTTTTACCTTTATAATCATATTAGCAGTTATTAGATTTCCTTCTGCTATATGAACATTCACTGTAATATTAATTTACATGAATCCTTACATCAATTGAGCATCCTATAAGTGAACCCCTCTCAAATGCTTTCTTCATAATCCTGAATAAGTCTTTTGGAGCTTCTTTTATCTCATAAAATTCAGTCACTCCCCCGGTGAAGTCTTCCATAGCCTCTGTGGTGTTACCACCCTTGAGAGCCTCATAGGATCCATGTAACCTCAAATAAAGAAGACATGAAGAGATGGATACACATAACCTATATCGTTAGAGATCTTACACAATCATATTCAGAATAGGAAGGTAGAAAGATAATAAAAGTGTTCTTCATGCAAATATTTCCAAGTACAGATATATAAAATAAAGCAGGGATTATACGGGCATGTGTTCTATTACTATGCAAGGCTAATAGTGGATCAGTCAAGTTTAAAATGCTAGCCTATATGTGGGCAGTGTAGGGGAGAGGGGCATATGCTGAGGTTTTGGATATATAGTTTCCTGTAATTTATTTGGTATCTTCAGGTAAAAAGTTGCCAGGACTCATAGAGAAAGCCTGTGAGTCCTGCTTCTCTCGCCCACACACAGTAATTGGCAGGTTTACTTGTATGAGTTTAGGAAAAGCTGCCAATCACTGTGTGTGGGTGGGGGAAGCAGGACTCACAGGCTTTCCCCATCAGGCCTAGTAGCATTTAAGAGGAGTCTGTGAACTCACTTTGACCAGTTTAACTACTACCAGTGGACTGTAGATGACAAACAGTATTTAGAGCATACTTCTTTTCCTTGCTTCTGGTTCCATACCCTCCCCCAAAAAAGTTTGATCCGATAAGTAAAGTGACAAATGTGGTCCATACAAAGGCAGGTCTTCCTCTGTTAATCAAGCCCCACACCTCCCCTTGACATGCCCTCTCCTCACAATGTCACTCACCCACACTCTGAAATCTCCTACAGGCACAGTGTACAGCCTGACCTCTTCTGGGTGTCCTGTAATTTGCATGTCTGTGGCATCTGTGCAGTGTCTTCTACGGTGCAGCTGCCCACAGTTTGCTATACATGGGATATGCACAAGATTTCAGAGCAGGATGCCAATCCGGAGCAAGGGGGACAAGCAGGGCTCTGTTAGGAGAGGAGGGCCTGGGCAATTCATGCACTTTGCCCAGCTGGGCACTTGGCATTTCCATTGCCTATCAGATCAAACTTCTTTTTTTTGGTGCATTAAACCACTGACAAAAGAAAAAAAAGGTATGTCCTACATGCTGCTTATGTCACCTATAGTCTCCTAATGGTAGTTTAATAGGAAAAAATAAGTTGACAGACCCCTTTTTCACAGGAAAATACTGAATCACATCATAAAAAACGATATATCCTCTCCTCTAGTAGGGTGCCTTCTCAAGTCACACAACAAAATCTACTGATACCTGCACACAACTTCACGTTGCAGTGTAGCCTTAGTCATGCATCATTTACAATAAGCAGCATCAAGCAATATTGAATATTACTCCTTGGGGTGGGATATCGGATTCATTTTAGTCACCTCAAAGTGTGTATGCCCAATTGTATATCAACAAATATAATACAGCCATGTCACATGAAAAAAAATCCAAAATATCTTTATGATGGAGGAATGACTGAGGATACAATAGTGGGTAACACAAATAGGCTCTCTGTACAGTTGTGAAATTCTAGGCAGGACATTCCCCTGGACGCCATTTTTTCTTCATAGAATTGAGAGGCGATTACTTTGCATAGGCTTTCTCCAGTAGTGCACTCCAGAATTCATTGCGCTGAGAAGACTTGGTGAAGACTAGCTGATTGTTAAAAGTCGGCAAGCAATCATCAATTACCACGTCCACCCAATCACCATAACGCCAAAACTGGAAAACAAAGAATCAAGACGTCAAATGCTTCTGACATTATCAAGCAGTATGGTCACAACTTAATGCATAGCACAATAATCTAACCCTCCCCATACCTGTCGTCAGAGCTTGTCCTCCTAGATTATTCAATGAATGGGCACAGGTCAGATAGAAAGGTGAGAGGTCCCAAGGGACCTCCTTAATTGTAGGAAAGTGATCAAGACTAATCCCAAATTTGCTTCATTTTTTTTTATTAAAGTCTACATGCTTTTTAATAAAGATCTTCTCCCATGTTAAGACAATGATTTGCCATAGCTTAGTCTGTCCTGACAGAAACCTAAACTTTTGGGTCAGAACATTAAATGGCATACACATTTATGGGAAAAGGCAAGTTATCTAAAGGGTGAATTACCAGGCTACTAATGGCGCATTTGGTTAGGTCCCCAACAGCTCATTCATAAGGTGTGTGCTAAAATGTAGCTTTCCTATAACATGTCGTATATTTAAAATAATTGGTATTCATTTTTATTTACATATATCTCCTACATTAAAATATCTCTATTTGTCTTCTTTTTACCTGAAAATGGAAAATCCCAGCATAGTTTTCTGTGAAATTCTGGTCTGGAGGTATTACTCGAAAAAGTAGTTTTTCATTAAGGGTCAAACAAGCAATAGCAGCCAAGAACCAGCAGTCACCTGATGAACAAACAAGTTGGACAGTTAGAATATAATGCAAGATCAAACCAATTATCATAGGAATTATACAAAATCTTTGTTATTTGTAATCATGTTGGCACTACCAACAGGGGTATACATAGTAGAGAGGAAAGGACCATATGTAACCAGTTCAAGACCGGCCATTTACAACTTTTCTGACCAGAAGCATTTTCTGTTTATTACTGCTTTACATTCTAAGTCAGTGACTTAGGGCTATGTGGCTCTTGGGCCAGACTCAGAGTCTTACTGGCTTATCCCTGGAATAGCTCATCAATATCTGATTGCTGGGCCCCTGACCCTTGGTTCTACTGCCCATCAGCTGTTGAAGGGGCAGCGCTGGAGTGCTCCTGCCCCTATCTTCCTGGAATTGCAGCTCCTTTGCATTAAATTGAATAGGACGGGAATGCAAAAAAGGCTATGTAACCAATTAGGACACAAAGCTTGCGTTCCAAACAGTTGAATGATGGGGTTGCTGGGAGGCAGATTACCACCAATTTGATATTGATAGCTCATCTTAAATGGGTTGGCCATCTCATATATTGGGGGCATATCGCTAGAATATGCCCCCAATGCCTGATAGATATGGCTCCCATTTGAAACCCACACCAATCTCTAAAACAGAACATGAAAAGTGAAAGAGAGCAGACTGCACCTGAGGTCCAATAGAGATGTATAGGATAAGCACTGCACAAGTGCGGTCACCACTCCATTCACTTCTATGGGACTGCCAGTGCTATTTTCAGAAGTCCCACAGAAATGGAGAGCAGTGACACATGCTCAGTCTACTCTATTCGCCTTGTGGGCTCTGTTCTAAAGATAGGTGTAGGTCCCACCTATTAGACCAGACATATCTTAGCAATATCCCAAAAGTGTGAGATGGGCCAACGCTCAAAATTTAGGCCCCAGAAAAACCCTTTACTTTAGTTATATTTTTATAGTGTTTGGAGATAACTTTTTCTGAGGCAGAGCTCCAAATCCCCCACACATACATATTCTGTCTGCCTTCAGTCACCACTAGAGGGAGCTAAGAAGCTTACTGCATACTGTTTATACAATGTACTCAATAATAAAACAGTATTTACTATGCTCCCCCTATAGGCTGGTGCAGAAAGACAGATCATAAAAATATATCATCAAGAATGTAGGATCTTGAATGAACTAACATTAAAAAGTAGAAATAGGGTATGAGGCATCCAGTGTAGCAGATGTCACTAGAGATCTAGAGTTACAGGGTAATTTGGCTATGACAATTCATAGCATTTGCATTCTATACAAGATGACTACAAAATATTCAAAGTTCATCCAAAGGATCTGAGTTACAGCCATGCCTCCTGACTCACAGAATGGCTTCAGTTACATGATGACGATGAATGCCATGCTGTGTGGTCTCAGCAGAAGTGAAACTAATTTTTGTTACATTTTAGTCTGTTCCAACAACCCGACAAATGAGCCTGAAAGTGAGAAGCATATGTTGGCCACACAAGATCTGCCCATGCTGCTGTGAGCAAAGGAGAAATACAAATGTAGCAGTAGTAAACGTAAATGTGATATCACATCCTACCATGATATCATAGCACAAAAGCCATTAAAAGCCACAGAAAAGTTTGTTGCCATTGTTTACTTAATGCTTTAGGATTCAAGATGTTCATTGCTACATCTGTACTACCTCCTGGATCCTGATAAAGGCCTCTCATCAGTTAAGCCAGTTCTCTGCTCTGATCTTACAAGGGGGCAATTACCCCGAAACAGATGTCTGCAGAAGAGGTATTGGCTTAAAGGGGCTGTCCACTATTTTAATATTGATGACCTATCCTCAGGATAGGTCATGAATAACAGATCGGTGAAGGTCTGACGCCTGGCATCCCCGCAATCAGCTGTTTGCAGAGAAATACAAGCACAAACACTGCCTTTTCTTCACTGTTTACCTGCTCTCCATTGACATTGCAGTGGTGAGCAGTGTAATTACATCTCAGCCATCTCATTCACTTCTATGGGACGGTTCCTTTTCAAGTGAATGGGATGGCTGAGATGGAATAACACTGCTTAGAGCTGCAATGACGATGGTGAGCAGGCAAACAGTGAAGAGAAGGCAGCGCTCATGCAACTGCGGTTTTCTCTTCAATCAACTGATCGCTGGGGGTGCCAGGAGTCAGACCGCAGTGATCTGATATTGATGACCTATCCTATGTATACTGTAGGTCATCGATATTAAAAAAGCAGACAATCCCTTTAAGGCCCCTTTACATGGCCCAATGGAGTAGATGATTGTCGGGAGAGAAGTGTTTCTTCCCAACAACTGCTTGCTCGTCAGTGAAGGAGAGCATGACATCTACATGCAGCATTCTCCTCCACAGTATGGGGAGGAATAATCACTAATGCCATCAGGCTCGGACTGGCCCACAGGGGAACAGGTGAATCCCCCGGTGGGCCCCTGAGCTAGGTAGGCCTCTAGTCCCCCACCTCCTGCACAAGTGACACATGACACAGTAGACTGACCTATAAATAGGCTGCCTAAGATGCTATGCAGTACATTGCCTATGTCCATATAAAAGACTGGTTAGTGTGGGCAGGTAGCATATGCATGTGGGCCCCCAGAGGAAATTTTTCTGGCCCTATACACCCCAGTCCGACCCTGAATGCCATCACTCGTTCCCGTACAGAATCATTGTTGGTCGACAGCATGATCTGCTAGTGGCAAATTATGGTTTAGGGGACCACATAAATGATCTTATTATCTGATGCACAAGCACTTGCTCAGCTAGGAATCAGTGGCATCTTTACACTGGCAGATAATAATGATCTTTCATATGAACGCGTATTAGCGATAATCTGCCTGAATATCAGGCAGTGTAAATAGGCCTTTAGCTATAATCTTAAATTATGTTGTAAGGTCTGTTTAAAAAAGAGGATTTATAGGATAGATACCTTACATCTGGAGGAATTAGAGGCTCAGCTTTCTTTTTAAAAAGAGCGCTAATTTGCATTTTTTTTTCCAGAGAGGCACTGTATGGCCTATAAGACTCCTTCCATCTACTAGGCACTCTCCACCAGGCTAGATAGTACCCCACAGATACTAATTAACCAATGAATGTGAAGAATTCAGCAAGGAGGCACCCGCTGAATGTAGCCTCATTAGGAGCACACAACAATATACTGTGAAAGAAAAGCACCACAGATTCAGAGGACAACGTGAGAATGTGAAGCATTTATAGAACTGGTCGAGGATCATAGTCAGGCTAAATAATATACAGTATATATTTAGTATATGTATATATACAGTACAGACCAAAAGTTTAGACACACCTTCTCATTCAAAGAATTTTCTGTATTTTCATGACCGTGAAAATTGTAGATTCACACTGAAGGCATCAAAACTATGAATTAACACATGTGGAATTATATACTTAACAAAAAAGTGTGAAACAACTGAAAATATGTCTTATATTCTAGGTTTTTCAAAGTAGCTACCTTTTGCTTTGATTACTGCTTTGCACACTCTTGGCATTCTCTTGATGAGCTTCAAGAGGTAGTCACCTGAAATGGTTTTCACTTCACAGGTGTGCCCTGTCAGGTTTAATAAGTGGGATTTCTTGCCTTATAAATGGGGTTGGGACCATGAGTTGTGTTGGGCAGAAGTCAGGTGGATACACAGCTGATAGTCCTACTGAATAGACTGTTAGAATTTGTATTATGGCAAGAAAAAAGCAGCTAAGTAAAGAAAAACGAGTGGCCATCATTACTTTAAGAAATGAAGGTCAGTCAGTCCGAAAAAATTGGGAAAAATTTGACAGTGTCCCCAAGTGCAGTCGCAAAAACCCTCAAGCGCTACAAAGAAACTTGCTCACATGAGGACCGCCCCAGGAAAGGAAGACCAAGAGTCACCTCTGCTGCGGAGGATAAGTTCATCCGAGTCACCAGCCTCAGAAATCGCAGGTTAACAGCAGCTCAGATTAGAGACCAGGTCAATACCACACAGAGTTCTAGCAGCAGACACATCTCTACAACAACTGTTAAGAGGAGACTGTGTGCAGCAGGCCTTCATGGTAAAATAGCTGCTAGGAAACCACTGCTAAGGACAGGCAACAAGCAGAAGAGACTTGTTTGGGCTAAAGAACACAAGGAATGGACATTAGACCAGTGGAAATCTGTGCTTTGGTCTGATGAGTCCAAATTTGAGATCTTTGGTTCCAACCACCGTGTTTTTGTGCGGAAAAGGTGAACAGATGGACTCTACATGCCTGGTTCCCACCGTGAAGCATGGAGGAGGAGGTGTGATGGTGTGGGGGTGCTTTGCTGGTGACACTGTTGGGGATTTATTCAAAATTGAAGGCATACTGAACCAGCATGGCTACCACAGCATCTTGCAGCGACATGCTATTCCATTCGGTTTGCGTTTAGTTGGACCATCATTTATCAACAGGACAATGACCCCAAACACACCTCCAGGCTGTGTAAGGGCTATTTGACCAAGAAGGAGAGTGATGGGGTGCTACGCCAGATGACCTGGCCTCCACAGTCCTGATAGGTCATCAATATCTGTAGCCCCGAGAACACCATTAAGAAATAGCCACACTAATGTATGCAAATCACCGCCACTGTTCAGATGAAGGTTAAATATTCTTACAAAACCACAAAACAGACAGAGATTCATTAAAATAAGGGAAATGTAGTGACTATATATGCAGAAGGTAGAAATGACACTTCATGGATCGGAAAGATGTAGAAATGTAAGGTTTGCTTGTATTACTGATTGTAATCATAGTGAAATACTTATCGGCTCAGCACTATTTCATTTATTTTGAGCCTTAGACTTGATATAATGCCACTCAAGGAGACCATATGCACTCAAGGAGACATGCTATTTATACCAAGAAGTGCCTAAGTGACCTGAGGGTGTCATCTGCAATTTGAAGAAAGATCCTTTCGCTAACTGAAGAAGGAATGTCTCACTGTTTGTGAATGGCAGCAAGTACACAGCCACATCAGGATGCTGGCATGGCTGCAACTGGTACAAGCAATACAATGGTTGTTTCTTGATTTCATGGTTAACTTTGTGACTTTAGAAAGTGGAGATATGACTGTGCATAACGATTGACTTATTTTCACAAGAGTTCCTTCATTTTTTCTGCCTGTTCTAGGCATAATGGGGTATAGCCAGGGGCCGATTGGCCATAGAATCTACAGGGAAATTTCCCAGCGGGCCGATGCCCAGAGGGGCACAGACCAGGTACACAATGATCTGATGCTCAATAGCCACAGGTGCCCTTCTGAACTTGACTGTATTACCATCCTCATGATGATGATACAGTTGAATACTGTGGTTGGGGGTGGTAGGATTTTGTGCTGCCCTTTGTTATTTGGTTCTGCTGGGGTGGTATTCTGTGCTGCACTGTGGTATTACAGGCCCGCCTACTTCTGTTGTCTCTGCCTACTAGTTTTGGACTGTCTTCTGTCAATTTGGACCTGCCTACAACATGGTGCCATTTTTAGGATTTTGTCCAGGGCCACTTTAAGTTTCCAATCCACCCCTGGGTATAGCTCAGTAGTTGTGCCTAATTTATCCACCTGTATGTACTTACCAATCAATATGTCCTATGATTTCTGCCCTAACAGAAAAATTTGACTGCATAATTGCCTTACCCAAATCTCCTTGACAGATATCCGTTCTGTTAGCACCTCCTATTATGAACTGGGGATTTTCACATATTTCCTAAAAGAAAGAAGTGAAACTGATCAGTATTCATGGAGTTAATGCAAAGTCATAAAGCTGAGGGGAAAATGCTGCACACAAAACCATTAAAGTGCCTGAAACAAATTTTTACTCAATTTCCTAAACTATGTATTCCAAATATGTATTCACCATACACTGCAAGCTTCTAGTTAGCTACACAGATCTGAACTTATATCAGCACCCCATGTACTCCACTGCCCAATTCTCCCCAGCAGGCTCGAGCGCCTCTCCACTCATGGAGAGCCATCATATTTGGTGGCTTGTACCCACTGAACTACTGCAGCTTCCTTGATGCAGGTCCAGCCATTTGGATCTTCCTCTCGGTTTCCTCTCAGGGCTGAAGGGTGTGTACCAATTTGACTGTCAGCATTGAGTGGACGATGAGTATGTTGAGATACACCCCATAGTCAAGGTGAATAGTAAGGGCCAGTTATCAAATTATTCATATATTTCCAGAAAGAATGAAAAATTAACTACACAATGCAAATCTTTTAGAAAATAACAAGAATGGTAATTTTATGAGAAATGCATTGAAAGTAAGGGTTGAGTCGCTCTCTTAGAATACA
Source organism: Rhinella marina (assembly GCA_900303285.1). NCBI lineage: Eukaryota > Metazoa > Chordata > Amphibia > Anura > Bufonidae > Rhinella > Rhinella marina. The sequence goes on along the minus strand of ONZH01014796.1, from coordinate 175,094 downwards.
ATTATAAGATCCAAAAATACTTCAGTCTAATATTTATCATTCTTTCCCCAGTAAAAGAATTTGAATTGAAGAAAATGACAACTATTAAATACAGGTCTCAGTGTAGCATTTTTGGTGGCATTTGAAGAGCTAGAAGCATTACAAGAGTATTGTAAAAAAAGGAAATAAATACTCCATGCACTGGATCCAGCAGAATCTAGTGGAGAAAGTACTTATTTCCAGGAACCTTGTACCGCCACCACCACTCCTGACAGTACTGGAGGTCTAAGGAACTTCATACTCAGGGAGGTACATTGAAATCCTCTTGATCCCCTGACATTTCACAAATGTGGAGCATAAATATTTTGAGGTGGAAGAATGCATAATACCTCTTGTAAGACCATATTTTTAGGCATCATGGTCCAATGCATGAGTCCTTCATGATGCATGGCAGCGTTGTCTCTTCTGCCTAACACTAAATCCTGAGCTAGATTCTTTTACACACTTGAAACAGGTTCAAACTTACCATTTGCAGAGATTTTATCAGGAGTAGTGTGAATATGAACTTTTATTCTGTTACATTCTAAACCTGCAAGTGCCCTGGAGGTGGAGCGTCACTGTAAAGTGCTTTCAGCGTTGAGCTCTTACACCCCCCCCTCCATCTGCCCTGCTGTAGTAATCTTCTCAATGGATGTTACAGCTGTCACTCAAAGCGGCTGAACATCACAGTGAAGCACCCCACCACTTTCGAGACCACTTACAGGTGAACAATCAGAATAAAAGTTAATATTTATAATAATTCTGATCTGATAATAAAAGCTCTGCAAACATTATGTTTGTCATATCAAAAACCTTCTGTATAAGCTGGAAGACCAACTGTGAACAAAATCTCATCATGAGGAATCAATTTTCAATCTCACTAATGCAAATAAAATCTTCTAGAAAGAGAGAACTAAGTAATAACTGTACATATCAGTATTTGCAGTACCCCAGAGACCTGAGGGTGTCTGCAATTATTCTATGTAATGTTATTTATATTTTATATTGTAATATTATGTACATCAGCAAGGATAAGGTATGGTTGGCATTAGGAATGGAACTTACCATTCCATTCCTCCCCTCTTGGTGGAACTGGACTGGGCCTACGTCTTTAGGACCACAGAATCAGTTCAACTGTGAAGAACACTGTTCCTGAAGGTCCAAAACAGTGGATATTTCTTGGAGCTACGTTGCTACAGTCAGTGGGATGACCAGCAATCTCAGCTTTACAGACCCAGCTGCAGGTGAGGGAGAACACGTTAAGATACCCATCACCATACCCTAGCTCAGGCAAACTCAAAAGCCTGTATTTATTCAAGTGGACATCTACAGCCTACTTACAGAGCAATATTGACAAATCATGCTAGTTACACCCACTCCCATATCAGACAACTCTATATGATCCCTCCATGTGCAATTTTTAGATGCATGCAATTAAAGACCACATAATACCGTTATAGTGCAAACATGACATTGTCATATATAGCCTGCATAAAGCATATAGTTCTAAATAAGATGAAGCATCCAAATAATACTGTTAACCCCATAGTAACCAGGCCTGATCTATTTTCTGTATTAGTTTTTTTTCTTCAGTTTGTCTGACATTTCTCAATGATTAGACCATGATTTCCATAATTGACTAAACCTATGATTCTTTACCTTATTCTAATATATTACATTTTCCATTTTTACCATATTATTCACTGGCTTCTTCCATACTATCACTGAGGGAGTCCCCATCACTTTCCAAATTTTCATTATAATCAATCTTGCTTGAAAAAGGATCTATTAATGTTTTGCCTTTTTTTTCTCCTCCTTTTTACCCACTGGGTTCTCCTCCTGGACGGGTGGGATGAACTAAGATTGTTAATCATGTACTTGTGGATAAAACGACTCCTAATCATGCTTCTGTAATATGTAACCTCCACTGGATGTGATAGAGAAGGAGTTGTACTTGCTTTTTATTTTTTGAAATGAAATAATAAATATTTTTTTTTTTTTTAAATGTGTTTTTTGCATTTGTTTGAATTGGGGAACATGTAAATTATGGTGTTTTTTTTAACATGTGCACAATAAAAGTATTTTATTCTAAAGAATTTATTTTTTCAATTTCACTTTTTTTCCCATTACATCTGATCCCAGCTGTACAGCTGGAGCCTGCTCTAGAAACCGGAGCTGTTAGTAACATCCAGTTCTTAGATCAGGAGCACTCCCAAGAGCTGCCAACCCCCCTCTAATACAGTGATGCCCAGAGCATGTTTCTGATGTTAAAGTTCAATGCTTAATGCTTAATTCTAACTTAGACTGGTTGATTTTAGTTTCCGGAGGGGACACATAAGTAAACGGGGACCTGGAGTGATTGCCTGGTTTACCAAACCCTAAATGCAGCTGCGGCTGTACTGGAGAAAACTAGGAAAGCTTTATGACATCCGTATGGGAAGGTTGGGAACCATATTAGTTGTTACCTGTCTTTCTCAGAAACTGGCTTCGTAAAATTTGAACAACTTGCCAGAACAGAAAACCTAGGAATGTTTTTGTTCCTTAGGAGGAAATTACGGTATATTTCAGCAAAGGTCTTTTACAGAAAGTTTTCGATAGCAGACAGATCTATGGCATGTCTCCAAATGTGACAAGCCAGCTGGTGACATGCTCTGGAATGCTGACATTCGTCACAGTTGTCTCATCTCTCAAGATGTCCACGTGCTTGTTTCCTGCCGCATCAGACTAGTAGCAGTAAAATAGTACTTCTACACTCCAGTACATTGCATTGCAGTCTAGTGCATTGTGAGATTAGAGAACTGACTCCATAGATGGTGCCATGGTAGAAGTTTTGCAAATGGTTTAAACTCTTTTAGAGAAATTGTACAGCGGTCTAATAAAACTGTGCCAAAGGATGCAATTTCACCTTCTAAATACATTTCCAAGATGCTAATTTGGGGCAAGAATAATCCATGGCATAGATCCCATGCCAACACACCAAATCTTAATCAAATAAGCTAGCACAGTTTATAATAATATTGTATGATGTAAAATAACCAATCTACATGGTAATCTTTACCATAATGCACATGATTATTTCTGTCTGCCCCTTAAATGTCCAGGATTTTACATGTGATTGCGTATCCTCAGGATTGGACTTCACTATCTGGTCAGCGGTGGTCTGACACTCTGCACATTTTCAGCGATCTACTATTCTACAGCAGCTCCAGCTGGAAGTACACAGCTGAGACCACTGCAAAGAGGATGGAACTGACTACACAGTGGACAGAGCTGTGTACTTCTGCCACTGGATCTTCTGCAGAACAGCTGATTGGAGGGAGTGTGGGGTGTCGAGCACCTGCCAATCAGGTAGTGATGGCCTATACCAAGGGTTTTTTTACTGATGACCTATCCTCTAGAATACCAGATCGGTAAGGCTCAGACATCCGGGACCCCTGCCGATCAGCTGTTTCAGAAGGCACCAGTGCAGTAGCTCCCAGCTCAGCTCACCAAGCACAGTGCCATGCATTGCACAGTAGATGTTCTTGGTATTGCGGCTCAGCCCCGTTCACTTCAATGAGGTTAAACCATGCTTACGCCATGTGCCTGGTGAACGCAACACCACACAGCCTAGGCTAAGCCGAGAGAAGACCACAGCGCCGATGCCTTCTCAAACAGCTGATCGGCAAGGGTCTCGGGCATCGAACCCCAACAGGGATAGGTCGTCAGTATAAAAGTCTCTGAAAACCCCTTTAAGGTCTTGGTGGACCAGACTCTACAAGCAAAAAGAATCTAAGGTGTAAAATACTGATATCTTATCCTTAGAACAGATACTCATTGTTTTACTGGTGGTAACTAATGCCTGAGAACCCAGCCAAACGGGAGATTGAGGGGACCACCATATTGCTTGATCTCTTCATTGTATCCATAGGCACAGTGGCTCATCCATGCAGTGGTTGTGCCTCATACTGTAGATCAGACATATTCTAAAGTCTGAATGAACATCTAAGTATGTCTCATACAGTATAAGGTAAAATCTGGGTCACACAACAGCTATAAAGCAAATTAAAATATTTAAATATCATATAAAGCCTCATGCTGGTAAAATACACTCAGATCAGCGTTGTACTAGACAGACCAACTAAAGAACCCTTGCTAAAGATGACCAAACTTATTTCAAAGGCTTCAAGTTTTGTGACCAACTGGTATGTCCACAGGGTTCAATAAAACAACTCAGACAGGTCCACTGTAATCCAGTGCAATATTGTTCTGGTACTGCATACAATTTGGAAGAGGATGTGTACACTGCACAGACTACATGGACCTATGCAAGTGAATAATTTACAAAAGACATCAAATGCACTGCAACTGGGGGTTAGAGAACAAGTGAAGGTCTTGGGTGTACAGATAAGCCAAGCAGTAAAATGCATTTAATGCCAAATAATAGCTGGAAAGCAAATACATTTTTGGGTTCATTTTGACTACATAGTTTCGTTCTGGTGTCCACTCTATAAGAAAGATGAAAGACAGCTGGATAGAGTCTGACGCAGAGTAACCAAGACTGACTGACTGACTGATTGAAGAGCATCTGTCAGCATGATTAATCCTATTAAACCAGGCACACTGCCGGGTAGGGTTGATCATGCTGATTAAAACAATACCTTAGTTAAGTTTGTACTAGCTAATTCGCTAGTTGGAGCACTGAGGGGATGGCCAGAGCCCTCAGAGCACCAATTTGTGAACATCCCCGCAGCCTTAGCCGCTACCTCCCTTTCCCAGAGTGATAGGGCTAGTCTAGCCCTGTCACCTTGCGCCTGCGTAGTTACTCATTGTCTCGGCACTTGAGCAGTGGATCTGCACTGCTTGAGGAGCAGCAGCAGATGCACTGTCCAAGTGCAGAGACAACGATCTACTGCACAGACGAGAGATGGCAGGGCTAGACAACATGTCTATACTTTTCAATCCAAGTGAAGGTGGGAGTGGTTAAGGGTGCAGTGATGTTCACAAACTGGTACTGCAATGGCTCTGACCAGCCCCTCGGTGCTCCAACTAGCTAATTAGCATATCAATAAAAACACCATTTTCTCTGGTTTAATAGGATTGATCATGCTGATAGATGCTCTTTAATTTATTAATTCCAAGTACTATAAATCAACAAGAGGACATCAAGGGCTTCTAAACAGGTAGAGTATTCAAAGTATTCAACTAATAAGGGAGTGAAGGTAGTACACTGAACCAGAGAAATTATCTGAACGTCTTTATGGGGTCAGGTTATGTTTAACCTCGTTACTCCAGGGGCTTTGGTTTTTGCTTTCTTGGAACAAAATAGCCAGATGTACATATCCCTTTTCCACCAAAACTATGTGACTATTATTAAAGTAGTGCTTTCACCAAAGGCCTAGGACACAGCAACATTTCATAAAATAAATCAGGAATTAGGACGTCTTCACAAGCGGCAAATTTTGCTGCAGAAATTTCTACAACTGAAAATCAGTTCCATTCATCTGTATGGAGGCGTTTTAGTGGCAAGCAGGTGGATTTCTACAAGCTCCATTCAGATGGAACCAATTTACATTTGCAGATATCTGCCGCGTGTGAGGGCACCTTTACTGTGTCTTAGATTTTTTTTTTGTCATAGTGGAACATTGAATACATTTTTCAGCTATCTCACAATTTTATAGCAAATGGTTTCTCCTTATTTTTATTTTCTTGCAGTCCTTTCTTCTCATACTGTACATTTCCAACATTGTGTAATATTCTTTGCTCACAAATGATTAAGGTTAATGGATCAACGAGAACATTTTATGCGACACTGCAGAATTTCTATACTTTTTTGTGCATTTAAGTGTATTGCACAGATGAGTTTGTTGATAAAATGGAGGTCTCTCAGAGGTCATTGAAAAGCCAATTTCTAAATGTGCTTACCAGTTTGGAACGCATTCATCGCAGACAAAACACTAGGATGGAACTTGTTATCCCTAGGCGGCCCCTTTTTGTGCCCGGTTTTGGCAGATTTCCACTGATGCGTAGGACTTTACTACATAAAATACCATACAAATCACACCTACTCGTTATATTCGAGAACAAAAATGATATTGTACAATTATGTTCCTTCCCCACTGGAAAAGAATCAAATTGCATACAGATATAAAATGAAATTTGGTCATTATGAAACGCATCTACTATAAACCAGTTTTATTCATTTACAGTTCTGGTTGAGTAGCTTTTTTTAGTAGTCACTTTGGAATTCAATTTTTATATTAGAAATGGTGGTACTTTGTTATATGTGTATAATATCTATATATACACACAACAGTGTTCATATTGTAGAGCACATGAATCTGTTCTGGGGCGTATTGGAGCCATTTCCCTTCCATATAGGTAAACTAAAACAAAATACTGCCCCTTAGTGCACCATATACTTTAATAGTGAAGGCAGTGAGAGAAATATTCAGTGAAGGGGCGATGCTGCTCCTCCTTCCAGCTTGCAGCATGCAGCTTGAACTTACAGCATGGTGGGGTGACCAGGAGGGGAGGACTATCTTCTACACATATAGCGATCAAAAGTTTTAAATACTAAGATGCGATTAAACGAATGGCTTATTACCAATATTTTATGAAATATGTGACTTTACATTTCTGCACAGACCTTATTTTGCTAAGTTTTATCTAATATGTGGACCTTAGTCTTAGTGACTTCTATTTGCAATAACAGTTGAACAATGTCCCATATATGCTTGTCTAATCAGAATTACTTCAATGGTGAACCATCTCACAAAAATATAACTAACTGGTCCCAGCAATTGGACCTCCACTGATCTCATAGTTATCCCTGTCCGGTGGATGGAGGATAACTTTGTGTTACTGGAATATATCTTTCGACCCAAAATATGGGTGACCATCCAAGACATATTATGAACTTGCGCACTCCACGGTATGTAGCTAAATAACCATTAATGTCCATCAATATTAAGTGTGCAAATATCCATTTACAATACAGCAAAACCATAAAAGTGAGTACAAATCATACCAACACTATAGACATAACAACCTCTGTAATCATCAAGATATTACCCACTACAAGCCAGAGATGCCTACACACCCTGTCCGACACCCCAACACATTTCACACAAGCTTCTTTACTGGTCTTTACATGTATAGCACATCTATCCAATCATATTTACGTACATGGAAGAGTTTGCAAGACTTAAGAGCGCAAAGTAGTCCTTACCTGAACAGACACATATGATCTTGGTGGATTCCCTTTTGATTCCCTTAGTGAGAAATAATACATAAACTCCACAGTCCTATTTTATCCTTTTTTATTTTACTTAATAAAAAGTAAAGTGATCATTAATAGTAAGGGATGATAGAAATCTTACATTCTAGATATACAGACATTAATTACAAGGGTTTAGCCAACTGCAAACACAAATCCTATGCAAGAAGGAGTCAAAAGTAAGATAATACACAAGTCAATAGATATATAAAGACTAATTCAATTGGCGTTACATCTAACCTTTGGTCGTTTCCATGCAATATTTTTCACTTTGGTTGACTTCTGGCCAAATTCCTTGTAGCCCAGAGACTGTCCTCCGGCTGGAAAGACGTCATCTTCAAATAGTTTTTTCTTGCTGGTGCAATCCTTTCTTAAGGCCACATAGTCTTGTCCCTCAAACTTAAGAGGCTTGGTTAGCGATCCTTCTCCGTTCCGGCGGTCTCTTTCCCGGATCACCCGGTCACAGAAAAATCCAGAAGGAATAAAAGGCATGGCTTCGTACAGGATTTGGTGTATGCCACTACTAATCAGCCTCTTCAGCGTGCACTAGGCAGAAATCCAACCAGATAATTCCTTTTTTGGCCACAACGTGGTTAACCAGAATGATAGCAGCCAAAACGCAACCATTAATGGTTTTTAAGAACCCAGTTGATGAACACGTGGGCACCAGAAGGTAGGAATGTCTATTGCTTTCTATGGCATGTATATAAGCAATAGCTATGGCAAAGAGTTACTTTCCTTTTTTTCTGCAGTATTTCTTTTAATTCCGCATTGACACGTAACACGGATCCCACTCTGGCTCGTTCCTGTCTCAGCAGAAGGCATTCATCCTTTTAAAAACTGCCGTCAACAGAATAGGGCACAGGCCTTTCCAAACAGACTGTATACACTAATCCTATACAAGTGAATGGATGCATAGGGAATCTGCTTTGTCCTTTTGTGTGTGGTTAATGAAGCCATCACTGTCATGTCTCCACATATTTTTTTGGCATCTGTATGCAGCTACAAAAGAAGACAACCACATGCACTACTTTACTACTTTATGTGCCGTACTGTTCGTTTATGCAGCCAATAAACTATCCCATAATTTTAGTTCTACAAATGGTATTGTTTAATAGAGGACATTTTAAAGCGGTGGTCTAGGATAAAAAAAGGCCTGCTTGTTCACAGAGCTATATCTGGTGTTGCAGACTTCACCCACATAAGGCATAAATAAAGCAGGGTTGCAATACCACCCACAGACAGGAGTGGCGCTGTTTCTGTAACCCCAAAAAAAAAAAAAAAAAAAAAAATAATATATATATATATATATATATATATATATATATATATATATATATATATTTCTAATCCTAGAAAGGTTAAAGGAAATGTGACAAGTAACTGTTCCTGGTTTTGATCTCCATGATGTGCTCATAATATTAATCTTGGGGTCCACAGCTACAGGAACAGTTTATCTCTTTGTATAGCAGCTACAGTGTTATGAGGTTTGGCTGACAATCAGGAGTTTTTGAGGTAATACCGACCTCAGGTGAGATAAGGTACCTCCATTCACCTGACAGAGGTAAAAAGAGGATCCTTTTAGCTCCTGTCAGGGCAGAATGCATCAGGATACCATTTTTTAGTAGATTTTGCTAGCCCAGAGGGCCACCACAAAAAAAAAGTATACCACTTGGTATTTTGGCAAATGTCACCACAAGCTTTGTAAGACGCATATGTTGTTTGCATATACTTCTGGTTGAAGTATGTAAACAGACACTTGTACAGTACTTCAGGAGAGTCGGGACTTCAGGAGGAGTTGGATAGCATCCTGAAGAGCAAACCTTGATGACCATGGCTACAGGGACAATATTTTTAAAGGGGGACTTGTCACATTCAAAATGGAGTCCGATTTGCAGACAGCATGTTATAGAGCAGGAAGAGCTGAGCACATTGATACATTGTTTTATGGGAAAAACTATAAAACCCACGACTCAAACCATCTCATTTATACAGGGAATGCTACCAAATACTGAGATAGACCACCCACTAGACTCCTAAGGCCTAAATTTGCAAAGTTTTAGATTAATAAATTACCAATTTTACTGAAACTTTTTCCACCAAACTATATCTAAAATCAATATAAAAGCTATAGACTAGAGATGAGCGAACATGCTCGTTCGAGCATTAGGGTATTCGCATATGCTCGCTACTCGGACGAGCATATCGCGATCCTTGAGGAAACGGCAACTTCCTCTTCCTGCATGTTAGCTGGCTTTTTTCAGCCAATCAACATGCAGGAGAGTCTTTGGTACCTTCTAGCATCATGTGGGGCCCCTACAAGTCGATAGCAGGGATTGGCTGGCCAGATCAGGTGACCTGGGAATATAAGAATCTGGTCCCGCGCTGCTCGCGTCATACGCCGTCTTCATGAGATTAGGGATAGAGCTGCTGTCTGTCAGGGAGAGTGTTAGGGCCTGAATTTAGATGTTGGTTAGGCAGGAATCATCCACAAAGAACACAACAGCCCTTCTAAGGGCTACAAGCACCTTTTTTTTTGGTCTCCTCCAGGCTGCTGGCTGGGACTTGTAGTGCAGCTACCACCATCTTGGCTGCACACTGTACACAGTGACTGGTGGCAGAAGGGACAGCACGTGGTCCACACAGACCCAAAATAAATTGCCCAAAGTACTCATTTTTGCTGCTGCTGTACCTTGGCTTGCTGAGATCTGTAGTGCAGTCTAGGGAATACGTTTTTCTGTCATTTCAATACACTACAGTCCAGTGAACAATTATGTAGTGTACTGTACAGTAGCCTCAGTCTAGGGAATACGTTTTTCTCTCATTTCTATACACTACAGTCCAGTGAACAATTATGTAGTGTGCTGTACAGTAGCGTCAATACGTTTTTCTGTCATTTCTATACACTACAGTCCAGTGAACAATTATGCAGTGTGCTGTACAGTAGCGTCAGTCTAGGGAATATGTTTTTTTATATATCCTACAGTGCAGTGAAAAATTGAGTGGCTTGTGGTGCAATAGCCACCGTCTAAAGACTACGTTTTTCCTCTCAGTCATATATACTACAGTGCAGTGCGAAATTGTGTCGTGTGCTGCACACTAGCTGGAGTGTAGAAAATATAAGTTTTTCCTCTCAGTTATATATTATACAGTGCAGTGAAAAATTCTGTCGTGTGCTGCACACTAGCCGGAGTGTAGAAAATATAAGTTTTTCCTCTCAGTTATATATTATACAGTGCAGTGCGAAATTGTGTCGTGTGCTGCACACTAGCCGGAGTGTAGAAAATATACGTTTTTCCACTCAGTTATATATTATACAGTGCAGTGAAAAATTCTGTTGTGTGCTGCACACTAGCCGGAGTATAGAAAATATATGTTTTTCCTCTCAGTTATATATTATACAGTGCAGTGAAAAATTCTGTAATGTTCTGCACACTAGCCGGAGTGTAGAAAATATACTTTTTTCCTCTGTTGTATATTATACAGTGCAGTGAAAAATTGAGTAGTTTGCGGTGCAATAGCCGCCGTCTAAAGACTAAGTTTTTCCTCTCAGTCATATATACTACAGTGCAGTGCGAAATTGTGTTGTGTGCTGCACACAAGGCGGAGTGTAGTAAATATACGTTTTTCCTCTCAGTTATACATTATACAGTGCAGTGAAAAATTTCTGTCGTGTGCTACACACTAGCTGGAGTGTAGAAAATATAAGTTTTTCCTCTCAGTCATATATACTACAGTGCAGTGCGAAATTGTGTCGTGTGCTGCACACTAGCCGGAGTGTAGAAAATATAAGTTTTTCCTTTCAGTTATATATTATACAGTGCAGTGAAAAATTCTGTTGTGTGCTGCACACTAGCCAGAGTGTAGAAAATATACGTTTTTCCTCTCAGTTATATATTATACAGTGCAGTGAAAAACTGAGTGGTTTGCGGTGCAATAGCCACCATCTAAAGACTACGTTTTTCCTCTCAGTCATATATACTACAGTGTAGTGTGAAATTGTGTCGTGTGCTGCACACTAGCCGGAGTGTAGAAAATATATGTTTTTCCTCTCAGTTATACATTATACAGTGCAGTGAAAAATTTCTGTCATGTGTTGCACACTAGCCGGAGTGTAGAAAATATACGTTTTTCCTCTCAATTATATATTATACAGTGCAGTGAAAAATTCTGTCGTGTGCTGCACAATAGCCGGAGTGTAGAAAATATAAGTTTTTCCTCTCAGTCATATATACTACAGTGCAGTGAAAAATTCTGTCGTGTGCTGCACACTAGCCGGAGTGTAGAAAATATAAGTTTTTCCTCTCAGTTATATATCATACATTGCAGTGAAAAATTGAGTGGTTTGCGGTACAATAGCCGCCGTCTAAAGACTACGTTTTTTCTCTCAGTTATATATCATACAGTGCAGTGAACATACAAACTGTTGAACCCAAGGGCTAAGGGTCGAGGACGAGGGCGTTCAAGTAGTGTAGGGGGCAGAGGCCGTGGTCCTGGGCAGGTTGACACAGTACATGTTGATGAGTGAGCAGTGGAACGCCGCAGAGTTTCGCTCCCTAGCTTCATCTCGCAACTTACTGGTTCACGTGGTACACCACTATTGAAACAGTGCGAACAGGTGATGACGTGGATAGCGGACAATGCGTCCAGTAATTTATCCACCACCCAGTCTTCCACGCAGTCCACCCACGCTAGCCAAGGGAGTAGACCTCTGGCTCCTCCAGCTCAACCTCCTTCCCCCCAGCCTGCCCCCCCCCCCCCGGAAAGTATGGATTCAGATCAGGCATACTCACAGGAACTCTTTTCAGGACCTTACCCAGAGACACAAACCACTGCTCAACAGCAACCTGAGCAGTTGCTCTGTCCCAATGCCCAAAATTTAGAACTTTCACAGTCTGTGGGTGTTGAGAGTGTGGACTTAGTGCAAGTAGTGCGTGAAGAGGTGTCGGATGATGATGATGCTGATGATGATGAGACACGGTTGTCAGATGTTGTTGTCAGGGCAGTAAGTCCGAGGGGGGAGCAGAGTGAGGAATCGGAGGAAGAGCTGGTGGATGATGAGGTGACTGACCCGAGCTGGGTTGGTAATCCAACTCAAGACAGTGCTTCTGAGGGGGAGGCAAGTGCAGCACCAGAACAGGTTGGAAGAGGCAGTGGGGTGGCCAGAGGGAGAAGCAGGGCCAGAGCAGGTAGATCAGCAACTGTTTCACGGAGTCAAGCTCCTGTGCCGAGGCCTAGATGTTCGCAAGTATGGAGGTTTTTTAAAGAAAGTGAGGATGACCGACAGACTGTGGTGTGCAACCTGTGCCACACCAGGATCAGCAGGGGAGCCACCACTACCAGCCTAACCACTACCAGCATGTGCAGGCATATGAGAGCTAAACACCCGACTCAGTGGAACCAAGGCCGTTCACCTCCTGCGGGTCACACCACTGCCCCTTCCCCTGTGTCACATGCTGGCTCAGCGAGTCAACCCCCCGCCCAGGACCCCGGCACGAGCGCCTCCCACCCTACAACCACCCCTTCACCTCCACGATCCTCCACAACCTCCACCAATGTGTCCCAGCCCAGCATTCAGCTGTCTTTGCAGCAGACATTTGAGTGAGCGCAAGCGCAAATACAATTCCAGCCACCCACAAGCACAAGCCCTAAATGTCCACATCTCCAAATTGTTGAGCCTGGAGATGCTGCCCTATAGACTGGTAGTGACTGAGGCTTTCTGCAAGCTGATGGCGGTGGCTGTCCATCGGTACTTGGTCCCCAGCCGCCACTATTTTTCCCGATGTGCCGTCCCAGCCCTACACCAGCACGTGTCACAGAACATCATCCGTGCCCTGACCAACGCGGTTAGTGATAAGGTACACCTAACCACGGACACGTGAACAAGTGCTGCCGGGCAGGGACACTATATCTCACTGACAGCACATTGGGTTAACTTGGTGGAGGCTGGGACCGAGTCTGACCCTGGGGCCGCTCATGTACTGCCCACACTGAGGATTGCGGGGCCTACCTCGGTCACGGTTTCTCAGATGTACTGTGCCTCTTCCTCCAACCCCTCCTCCGAATTACCATCCGTGGGCACGGCGCCTTCAGTCGGTAGCTCTAGGCGCAGCAGCAGTGCCGTGGCTAAGCGCCAGCAGGTGGTGCTCAAACTGCTGAGCTTAGGTGACAAAAGGCACACCGCCCAAGAGCTGTTACAGGGCATCACGGCGCAGACCGATCTGTGGCTGGCACCGCTGAACTTCAAGCCAGGCGTGGTTGTGTGTGACAACGGGCGTAACCTGGTGGCGGCTCTGCAACTCGGCACACTGACACATGTGCCATGCCTGGCCCAAGTGTTCAATCTAATAGTTCAGCGGTTCCTCAAGACATACCCCAATTTGTCAGATTTGCTCACCAAGGGGCGCCGCATCTGTGCACATTTCCGCAAGTCAACCACAGATGCTGCCACTCTCAGGGCAGCGCAGCGGCAACTGCCAGCTCACCGACTGTTGTGCGACTTGCCCACGAGATGGAATTCGACATTAAACATATTATCCAGAGTTTACCAGCAGCGCAGATTGATTGTAGACTGCCAGATGTCAACTTCCACCAGAACTGGTAGTCAGGTCAGTCAGCTTCCTTAAGTCTACAATGAGGAGTGGACGTGGATGTCTGATATTTGTCAGGTGTTGAGCAACTTTGAGGAGTCAACACAGATGGTCAGCGGCGATGCCGCCATTATCAGCCTCACCATCCCGCTGCTTTGCCTGTTGAAAAACTCACTGCTCAGCATGAAGTCAGAAGCTTTGCGCTTGTCACAGGAGATGGGGGAAGAAGATACGTCGCTTGATAGCCAGAGCACCCTCCGGTCTGTTTCTCAGCACGTATTGGAGGAGGGGGATGAGGATGAGGAGGAAGAGGAGGAGAATGTTGGCGAGACAGAAGAGGGTACCAATGCTCACCTTCTTAACTCTTGAGCGTGTATGGGCTGAAGAGGAGGAGGAGGAGGAGGAAATGGAGAGTCAGGCCAGTGAGGAGAGGGAATTCTTGCGTGTTGGGACTCTGGCGCACATGGTAGACTTCATGTTAGGCTGCCTATCCCGTGACCCTCGCGTTAGAAGAATTTTTTCCAACACCGATTACTGGGTGTTTACTCTCCTGGACCCACAGTACAAGCAGAACCTTTCCACTCTCATCCCTGTAGAGGAAAGGAGTATGAGAGTGAATCAATATTAACAGGCCCTGGTGCACAAGCTGAAACAATCCTTCCCATCGGACGCCACTAGCGGCAGAGGGCGTGGTTCTGTGGGCCAAGTAGCGGGGGAGAGGAGGCGAGCAGGCAGCTTGTCCAGCACTGGCAGGGGAACGCTCTCCAAGGCCATTGCCAGCTTTATGTCACCCCAGCAAGACACTGCCACCTGTCCCCAGTCTAGGCAGAGTAGGGGGGAGCTGTACAGAAAGATGGTGAGGGAGTACCTAGCTGACCATACCAACATCCTGCGTGATCACTCTGCTCCATACAACTACTGGGTTTCAAAGCTGGACACGTAGCCTGAACTGGTGCTGTACGCCTTGGATGTGCTGTCCTGCCCTGCCGCTAGCGTGTTGTCAGAGCGGGTATTCAGTGCAGCTGGTGGCGTCATCACCGATAAGCGTACACGCCTGTCAACTGACAGCACTGACAGGCTGACGCTTATTAAAATGAACAAAGCCTGGATTTCACCGGAATTCAAATCTACTCCGGGGGAAAGCAGCTAAACAATAAGATTCCTTATGTATCCGATTCCTCTCCTCTACTCCTCCTTCTCTTCATTGCCAAACGCTGACTCAAAAGGGAATTTTTTTAGAGGGCCAACTGGCACTCTTTTAAGACAATGTTTCCGGAGGGCCACCTACAGGCCCTCTCTCCAAACAATTTTTCAGGAGCGTCAACTACAGACACTCTAAAACCATTTTTCAGGAGCGTCAACTACAGACACTATAAAACAATTTTTCAGGATCGTTAACCACAGACACTAAAAATGTTTTTTTTCGGAGGGTCGACTTCAGGCACTCCAAAAAATTTTTTTTCGGAGGCTCACCTACAGCCATTTGACTGCAATCCCAGTCGGACAAAGGCATTGGTGGTGTCACCGCCATGCTTTGTCAGGCTAAATTTTTGGGTGGTTCACCTGCTACCTCAGTCTAACTTGATCACTCTGTTGTCACCGCCGCCATACAGGGTCACGCTAAATTTTAATGTGCTTCGCCTGCTCCCGCAGTGTAACTCGGTCACTCTGTAGTCACAGCCATACAGGGCCACGATAAATTTTTATGTGCTTCGCCTGCTCCTGCACTGTAACTCGGTCACTCTGTTGTCACAGCCATACAGGGTCACGCTAAATTTTTATGTGCTTCGCCTGCTCCTGCAATGTAACTCGTTCACTCTGTAGTCACAGCCATACAGGGCCACGATAAATTTTAATGTGCTTCGCCTGCTCCCGCAGTGTAACTTGGTCACTCTGTTGTCACAGCCATACAGGGTCACGCTAAATCTTTATGTGCTTCGCCTGCTCCCGCAGTGTAACTCGGTCACTCTGTTGTCACAGCCATACAGGGTCACGCTAAATTTTTATGTGCTTCGCCTGCTCCTGCAGTGTAACTCGGTCACTCTGTAGTCACAGCCATACAGGGCCACGATAAATTTTTATGTGCTTCGCCTGCTCCCGCAGTGTAACTTGGTCACTCTGTAGTCACAGCCATACAGGGCCACGCTAAATTTTAACATGCTTCGCCTGCTCCCGCAGTGTAACTCGGTCACTCTGTAGTCATAGCCATACAGGGCCATGCTAAATTTTAACGTGCTTCGCCTGCTCCTGCAGTGTAACTCGGTCACTCTGTAGTCACAGCCATACAGGGCCATGCTAAATTTTAACGTGCTTCGCCTGCTCCTGCAGTGTAACTCAGTCACTCTGTAGTCACAGCCATACAGGGCCACGATAAATTTTTGTGTGCTTCGCCTGCTCCTGCAGTGTAACTCGGTCACTCTGTTGTCACAGCCATACAGGGTCACGCTAAATTTTTATGTGCTTTGCCTGCTCCCGCAGTGTAACTCGGTCACTCTGTAGTCACAGCCATACAGGGCCACGATAAATTTTTATGTGCTTCGCCTGCTCCTGCAGTGTAACTCGGTCACTCTGTAGTCACAGCCATACAGGGCCACGATAAATTTTTATGGTCTGGGTGAGCACAATTGCCTTGAGGGTCACCACCAGGCTGTTGCCCGAGAATTTGGGGTAATGGTGGGATTAGGCAGCCTCAGAGGCATCCATGCATGCTGCCCCTGCTGTTTCCTGTCCATTTCCGTGGTGTTTCCATCATTTTCTGAGGTTTCCAGGTTTTCACCCAGCCTTCCCTAGGCAGAGCCTTGGTCCCCTGCAAAAAATGCTCAAGTCTCTCATTGACTTCAATGGGGTTCGTTATTCGAAACGAGCACCTGAGCATCGGGAAAAATTCGACTCGAATAACGAGCACCCGAGCATTTTAGTGCTCGCTCATCTCTACTATAGACACCTTTGGGGCAATTTTTAATTGATTTAGATGTACTTGGGGCTAAAGCATTTATGGAATAGGTTTTTATTAAAGACTTTTGCTTCACTTGGATTCTGCAGCTTCTGAACGTTTCACACTACATAGCAGCCGCAGAATTTTGACCTGTGATAAATCTGTCAGACTGGCTGTCTGATGGCTCGTCAGAACCTCTCTGACTGCCTGAGAAATCTTGTAAGCTGATTTATAACCAAATCAAAGTTAAAATAAGCCACTGCCAGACACCTTTAAATTCAGCTTCTCGGACAAAGAATCACCAATGTTTAAATGTAACAGAGAGAGCCTGTTTTATCACCCAATATATATTCTGTTATGGTAGGACAAAAAAAAAGGTGACACCGCCTAATTTATTATAAGGATGCTTCAGTTTATACGTCTTACGAAATTGCACAATGAACAATTACAGGGCTAATATTAAGCATCATTAAAAGTGGGAGAACATTGGAAAATCAAATTCCTTTCTGCCGTGCTACAGGTCCATCAGAAAGCTATAGGTTTTACTATCCTGCTTTATCCAGAAATGCCGACTCCATTCCAGTCTGCACAGCAAAGCTGAGAAAAGAGCAACAGAAAACAGGAAAAGTCCACTTAGGGTAAGTTCACATTTGTGTTTAACAGATTCGGCAGGCTGTTCTGGCAGAGAACAGTCCGCTGAGTTCACTGGATCTAGCCTACCTGGGTACTGCTGCTCAACAACGGACCCTATTGACTATATTGTTAACCAACAGGGATCCAACTGCGCTCCTGCATAAGTGTCATTTTTTGGCTGGACAAAAAACGTTGCCGGATCTCAGAACCTGAATTAAAAACGCAGATGTGAAAGTAGCCTTAAAGTTGTATTCCCATCTGACAAATGTAGTTTGTATAGATAGATATAGTCATACCAATATTATTACTGATAGAATGTATTTATATAAAATGTACCGTTTAGAAGATTTGCCTTTTTGTATATTCATTGTCCCACACACATCAGTCAGGCCGTTGCCCCTAGTTACGGCCACCGCGGCCATGTAGTAGTGGTGGCCGGCTTGCTCTTGTTCAAACCTGCTCTGATGTAACTGCTGTATTGTGAACACACATTGAATAAGCATGAGGAGACACATCTTAGGGGACTTTCACATCTACGTTTTGGACGCTACCAGTCCAAAACGCAATGGTCAGGATCCGTCCAAAGCACATTCTTTATAAACGGATCCTGCTCCATAGCGATGAATTGATCTTGGAACAGGATCCGTTTCTCTTCATTTTGGAAGCGCAGACAAAAATGCTACAACCCTAAGATGTGTCTGCGCATGCTCATGCAATGTGTGTTCACAATACATTACTTACCTCAGAACAGGTTTGAACAAGAGAAAGCCGGCCTCCGCTACTACATGGCCACAGTGGTCATAACTAGGGGCAACGGCCTGACTGATGTGTGTGGGACAATGGATATACAAATAGGCAAATCTTCTAAATGGTACATTTTATATAAATACATTCTATTAGTAATAATATTGGTATGGCTATATCTAACTATACAAACTACATTTGTTAGATGGGAATACCCCTTTAACTAATGAACATATTTATGATGATACATTCTCTTCCAATGAGACAAAATTTTTGGGCTGACCTTGATTTGACCTTGATGATCGTGTGATCACCACAGGCATCTTGCTTACCTTGTGGATAATTCTCGACTTGGGCACTGTTATAAAAAAACACAGCTGCCAGTACTATCAAATGAACAGGAAACTCTGAGTATGACTCCAGCCCAGCTGCCAAGAAATTGGTTAAATATACGCTATGCATACTTGATAACTTGCATTGTTTTTATGGGATATTCATGATTTCATAGCACAATGTGTGCGTGGGTTTCATGATTTGTTCTGATGTTGACTGGAGGGGTGACAGATCATAAGATTTCTGCAGATAAGCTCTTGTTTTATGGGATTTGGGGTAGTTACGATGTTCAAGCTGCAACACAGTATAAGATCACCAAATGTACCAATCCAGAACAGAATCAATCATGTCATCCCCCCCCCCAAAAAAAAATAAAAAATGCCTCAAAAAGTTTTCTTCATACAGTTTTGTTCCTGTCGTTTGTTTCCCCTTCCCCCACCAAAAAAAGCCTAAAAAATGCCAGATTTGATCAGTGTTTTGTAGCATTTTTAAGGGCTTTTTGAGATATTTACCCCCATATAGTGTGTTTTAGCCCTTGGCATTTTTTGCATTGCACAATTTTATTTACAGGAAAGTATGGGTCCCGCTGTGGGCAAAAAAGCAGTGGTAAAAAAAGGTATGCATAAACTCCATTAAACGCCAAAACAAATTGCACTTTTTATGAAGGGGTAAAAAAGAAAAAATGGAATTCTAAGGGGGAAAATATTAGACTCACAATATGCTGTGCTTTGAAACAAAAATATGGGTAAAGAAAACACCACTACAAAAAATTGTTCATAGTCTAGACTTCCATGCAACATGGACAAGGCATTGTCCGGGATCCAGATATTGATGACCTTGATGGACGTCCAACACCTGACATCCCCACCTAACAGAGCCTTTAGAAAAGGGTTGTCGTGGCAAACATTGTTCATGATGTATTTATAAAAAACATAATGTTTGGTCATGGGACAGCAGAAAGGTTAATCATTGTGACTTAACCTTTGCACTACCATTGTGAGTTGTAGGCCTAAGTTCTGTATTCTCTGTGGTGATAATCGGAATGTCAGCATGGTTTGAGTCGGGCCTGGAAACATAGGGTCAGATGCATCTTTTTTTCTCTTCATATAAGACGTGTGGGCTTCTCACTAGAAAATGCTGAAGGGTACAAGCCACTGGTTTTCCTTTTTCAGTAACAAAACCACAAAAGTATTCAAACATTTTATGAGCAGTGAAAATGAGAGCAAGAAAGTAAATCATAGGCTCCAGAACATTTCCAAATCTTCAGAATCTTCCATTCTGTTAGAGGCACCAACACTTCATGGCTGAGATTGGAATATCCATCTTACGTGGTGGGCAGACATGGTTGAGATTAGAAACCGCAAAAGGGATCTGTGTTACACTGCTTCTGTAACTCACATAGAAGTGACTATGAGCTACAACATAGCACAAACAGCTTGGCTGTCTCAGTAACCTTGGCCACCTCTGGCCATTGAAGACGGCAGGTATGGCAATCTCAGCTATGTATGGTTCTGATTTTGAGATTTTAGTTTTCCCTGAAGCAGGTGGGAAATGTAACATATGGAGCATATTTTAAATATGAAGGGTGTAAGGGTAGGTTTTTTTATATGTTTCACCTTCACTTGCAGCAATCGGGCTGCACGGCGCAATACCGACCTGAGCTAACTACGTGGAAACCTGGCTCAAAAGGATCTCATGAGAGCTATCATGTTAATACTGCAAGGCTAAAACTGACTGGCATACTGTGTTATGCTTCACACGCAGTTATCTTACCAACTAATTCCAGGACAGTTGGTTGTATAGTGGGAACTTGTAGAACACCTTTATTAAAGGGCATGGGGGATAAGAGAAAATGGCAAATTAGGTAAATTTGAAAACATTTTGAAAAATAAAATCCAAGGAGGAATGGGATTTAGAGTACTTAATGAAAATCAGTTTTATAGTGAAAAGTAGTTTAGGGCATAACCCCCTTAACTATTACAGTTGACTCTGATTGTAGCTGAGATAAAGTAATTACCCTAGAATGATCCAATGGTTCCTACTCAACAAGCAAGTCAAAGGCAGAACCACCTGTTCAGTGACTCTCCTCAGTGTCTTGGCATACACTACCACGAAAGTATAGAATGACACCACTCATAGAGCACTATCTTATAATCCAGGAATAATGCCAGTAGATGCTCCCTAGAAGGTTTAAAAGGAACTATGCTTCATCAAGCTATATAATATCATCAGCCTATAAACCGGTAATATCATGATCACAGAGCATATGTTGGAAAGCTATAGCACCATAACTAGTCTTAAGGATATTAAACCACAATATTCATGGAACAACTTGCTCATGTAAAATGGATTGTTGAGGTTAGAGTTAGCCATTGAGAATGAATTATTAGAACTTTTAAAGACAAAAGCCAAGATCCAGTATGAAGAATATCCATGCCAACAACCCGAGGGAGCTTTCTAGGATTATAATACTGATACACCATCGATATCAGATTGGTATCGATCTGACTTGTCATACTCTCACAAATCAGCCAATAAGAATGGTCTCTGCATTCACCGTATATTTTGTATAGTCTGTGCCCGGTACTGCAGCTCACAGCTCATTCAAATGTATGCGAGAGAGCTGCAATACCACATACATACTGACTGAAAGTATGGAGCTTTGACCAATAAACACGCATCACTCTCATGATCGCTCCCGATTAGGGCTAATGCACACGACTGCACCATGTTTTGTGATCTGCAAATCGTATCAGTGGAACAAAACTGGCAGCCCATGATAGAAATGCCTATTCTTGTCCATGAAACTGACAAAAATAGGACATGTTCTATCTTTTTGCGGAGCCATGGAACGGAGCAACAAATGTGGACAGCATATGGAGTGCTGTCCACATCTTTTGTGGCCCCATTAAAGTGAATGGGCCCACAGCCGAGCCGCAAAAAAAGTGGCTTGGATGTGGACCAAAACAATGGTTGTGTGCATGAGCCCTAAAGGTGGGTTTACATCTGCTTTAGGTAACTACGGTAATCTGTTTCCAGCAGAGGCGCAGACTACTAAAGTTAATGTATCAGGCACCGCCAGATCCTTATTCACTATAAAGGGATTCTACAAGTTTCCAGCGTAAAGGCTGGCTTTCAACTGGAAAAATAGTGCTGAATACAGGGGTATTTTTTTCTGGCAGAAAGATGACATTTATGCCAGGTCCCTGCCGGCTCCTATTATAGTGAACAGGAGTTGTCACTGTGTTAGCGCCTTCTGTCCGTGTTGCTTCTCGTAAGTGTCCAGACATCCAGCTGAGGAGTATTGGAGAATTTGTTATTGAAAACGCTATACGGCTGCAAATCTCCTCAGACAAGGAGATATCCTGTTTGCTGCAATCTATCAGCCACATGGAGGTCAGAGGTTGGCAATGTTTCTGCAGAGGGGGGTCCACGGGCAGCATCTGATCTCAACTCTTATGTCAGAGGCTGCACACACAGGTGTATTATATACCTACATACTCCTTGTATTACACATAGGTATTTACTATACTTGTGTTTATCATATATAGTACATACTGTACTTTTTTATTATGCATTGGTATATACTGTACTTTATACTGTACATCATATATAGGTACATACTGTACTTGTGTTTATCATATATAGGTACATACTGTACTTGTGTATTATCTATAGGTATATACTGTACTTGTGTACTATGCATGGGTATATACTGTACTTGTGTGTATTATATATAGATACTGTATATAGACACTGATATATACTGTACTTGTATTATACATACTATAATACTGGAATGCACTTGATTTATATAGGTATATACTAAAAATGTGCATATTATTTATATTGAATGTTCAAATAGTCATATTGCTGACCTGCTGTCATAGACAAATGAGTTTTAAAGGGGATGTGTCACCAGTTTTATGGAGTCCTAACTAAAGGCAACATAAACTAGTGACAGATCCCCTTAACAAAATGGTGAATCACTTTCTTTTATAGTCCCACCTGTTTTGCTAACATCATGCATGTGACAACGAGTCCTAATGTTCATGAGCTCCCAGCTCTCCTCGTACCAACTTTCTGCCAATTGCAGGATGAAATAAACTGTCCATCAATGGAAGGGGAGTTATCAGCATGCTCTGGAGCTGTGAGGACTTAGGGCAGCATACAACTGGTGATGTTCCCTTTAAGTTATAAAAATGGAGGCATTCTGGGATGAGTTGGTATGGTATGCAACGAAAGTTGTCTGTGTTGCCCATAGCAACCAATCACAGCACAGCTTTCAATTCTCACAGTGCTGTGCTGTGATTAGTTGCTATGGGCATCACAGCTTTCCTTGCACACAGTTTCATAAATCTGCCCAATGGTTTCTAATAACATAATTGGAACAGGGAACATCTATGAACGCTTTAAAATGAGATGGTCCAATTTATCTAATTATGATCTGTGTTCCATTATCAGAGACTTAGTAAAACTTATCGTCTCACTATGTATCTCATCCAGCCATTAAAGGACTTTTCCCTTAATATAAACATATTATAATAATTAATATCAATTTTCACATTGCTATAATCCATAGACTAGGAGATGAGCATGTGAATCATGGAGGGTCAACACATGGGATCCTCACTGATTATGAAAATGGGATCCCAGTTCCTACAAATGGATTGTGTGTCTGGTCAGCTATTTCCACCAACTGAACAGGCATTATGCATGCATAACCTCCCAACCCATTCATGCAGAACAACAGGAACCCCCACCCCCTGATTCTTGTGGTCCATGGGGATCTCAGCAGTGGGACACCTGTCAATCACACAAAACCACTTATCTGACACTCATCTTTACTTTACTTTCCTGAGCATAGAGGATATGTTTGTATTGTGGGATGCCGCCTTTAAGGCAGAGGATGGAATTGGAGTCACTTGTACAACCAAGTGAATATTCTGCTATTCAAAGGGTTTTGTGTTTCTATGGTCTCAAGTAATCAGGAGGGCAGGTATTGAGAACAGCTGAAGAGGTGCTATACATTTAGAAGACCACCAGAAGCCAACCTTAATTGTCTATACCAGATTTCCTGTGACAGACTTTCAGTTCCCCCATATACAGTATTTGCATACTGGCCATCCTCTCTGAGAAGACCACCTCCTTGGAAGACCACTTTTCAATGCAATTTTAGGTGGTCATCTCAAAGTGGTTCCTACATATGCTTATCCATACAGGAGGTTCTACCATAGCTTCCTAGAGATGTAGGACACTAATGTCATCCACAGAGACCACTTATACAGACAGGTAGGATGTCAATCATGCCTAAGATCAGGTTTTGAGATATAACACTTCACACATGAGGACACGTCAGACATTGCTTTATGTACTCAGAACCCCTGAAAGCTTGTACAGTCTTGCAAATAGTTTCAAACTCACTCACATTGACAAGAAGCTACTTACTGGAGGGCGTTTCCATTCAAACTTGACGGGAAATGTCTGACTATAAAACAGAGAAGTTTCATTTGCTGGGAAGTCTCGATCCTCAAACAGAACTTTTCTCTCTAGACATTTTGTCCGCAGCTGCTCGAAGGTTTTTTCTTTCCCACCTATAATGGGCAAGTTCCTGCTGAGGATGGCAGAGTAGATCCCTCCACCTCCAGGGGTTGCTTCATTGGTACTGCTGGTAGGGGCTGTGCCAGATCCAGTCGGCTGAACTACCTTGGCAACTACTTCTGACGGCATGAATAATGTGTGTCTGAAGAAGTAAGTGCACAATAATATAGACAAACAGGCTGTGCAAACTGCTGAGAATAGAGGAAGTTCTTCGGTGATGCAATCACTTTCTTTCAGTGAGGTTCCTTTCTTACTTTAATTTCACATGCATAGGAATTAGGCTAAAGAAAACCATTACTTCCAGGTTTCTTTCCAAGGAAATCACAAGTCCCCCCTCAGAGTTGGTGCACGAGCTCCCAGCAGGTTGTCGTGTGAACTTTGGAAATCCTCTGCCTTCTCTGCCCTGGTGCTCAGAAGAAGTTCCTGCCAGCATACTAAAAATAAACAGGCTCTTATGGATTCCTCTGACCATAATGTGGCCTCAGGGAACACACATCCAGTCACAACCAGTCATAATTAAAATTTGTATTCCAGCTTATTAACAGCGTTTACCGGGAAATCTCACTGTTACTGTTGTTATGAAGTGATTCACATCATCCTGTTTTGCATATTCTACACATTAAAAAATGATAGGAAAGACTTAGAATGTAAGAGGATGCAGAGCACAGCATTTTGTCTTCAGGTTTCTCTAATAATTTACAATCAACTATTTCAAGAATCAACAAATAGAAATATGTAGTAAATGTATGTAAAATATCAACGATCGGTTGATCCACCATAACATTAAAAACATTGGCCAATATTGTGAAGGTACCGCTCATGCTGTCAAACTGCTCTGACCCATTGTATATTCTGAAGGTGTTCTGTGAGTTCTGGCACCAAGAATACGTGTATGTGTACCATAGCATTCACCTGAATGCCAGGACCCAAGGTCCCCCAGGAGAACATTGCTCAGAGCATCACACCTTCTCTGTTGATTTGCCTTCTTCTCATAGTGCATCCTGGATTCATCTCTGCTCCAAGTGAAGAGCAGACACAAGCCCCACCACCCACATGATGCAATAGAAAACAGGATTTATCAGATCAGGCCACCTTCTACAGATGCCCCACGGTCAAGTTCCGATGCAGACCGATTGTAGGCACCTTCTGCAGTGAACAGGAGTCTCCATGAACACCGTGTAGTAAGTGTACAGTCATGGCCAAAAGTTTTGAGAATGATACAAATATTAATTTTTACAAAGTCTACTGCTTCAGTTTTTATAATGGCAATTGGCATATACTCCAGAATGTTATAAAGAGTGATCAGCTTAACAGCAATTACTTGCAAAGTCAATATTTGCCTAGAAAATGAACTTTATCCCCAAAAACACATTTCAACATCATTGCAGCCCTGCCTTAAAAGGACCAGCTAACATCGTTTCAGTGATTGCTCCATTAACACAGGTGTGGGTGTTGATGAGGACAGGGCTGGAGATCAATCTGTCATGATTAAGTAAGAATGACACCACTGGACACTTTAAAAGGAGGCTGGTGCTTGGCATCATTGTTTCTCTTCTGTTAACCATGGTTATCTCTAAATAAACACGTGCAGTCATCATTGCACTGCACAAAAATGGCCTAACAGGGAAGAGTATCGCAGCTAGAAAGATTGCACCTCAGTCAACAATCTATCGCATCATCAAGAACTTCAAGGAGAGAGGTTCCATTGTTGCCAAAAAGGCTCCAGGGCGCTCAAGAAAGACCAGCAAGCGCCAGGACCGTCTCTTAAAAGTGATTCAGCTGCGGGATCGGGCTACCAGCAGTGCAGAGCTTGCTCAGGAATGGCAGCAGGCAGGTGTGAATGCATCTGCACGCACTGTGAGGCGGAGACTCTTGGAGCAAGGCCTGGTCTCAAGGAGGGCAGAAAAGAAGCCACTTCTCTCCAGAAAAAACATCAGGGATAGACTGATATTCTGCAAAAAGTACAGGGAGTGGACTGCTGAGGACTGGGGTAAAGTCATTTTCTCTGATGAATCCCCTTTTCGATTGTTTGGGACATCTGGAAAACAGCTTATTCGGAGAAGACGAGGTGAGCGCTACCACCAGTCTTCTCTAATGCCAACTGTAAAGCATCCTGAAACCATTCATGTGTGGGGTTGCTTCTCAGCCAAGGGAATCGGCTCTCTCACAGTCTTGCCTAAAAACACAGCCATGAATAAAGAATGGTACCAGAATGTCCTCCGAGAGCAACTTCTCCCAACCGTCCTAAAGCAGTTTGGCGATCAACAATGCCTTTTCCAGCATGATGGAGCACCTTGCCATAAAGCAAAGGTGATAACTAAATGGCTCAGGGAACAAAACATAGATATTTTGGGTCCATGGCCTGGAAACTCCCCAGATCTTAATCCCATTGAGAACTTGTGGTCAATCATCAAGAGACGGGTGGACAAAAAAAAACCCTACAAATTCTGACAAAATGCAAGCATTGATTGTGCAAGAATGGACTGCTATCAGTCAGGATTTGGACCAGAAGTTGATTGAGAGCATGCCAGGGAGAGTTGCAGAGGTCCTGAAGAAGAAGGGTCAACACTGCAAATATTGACTTGCTGCATTAACTCATTCTGTCAATATAAGCTTTTGTTACTCATAATATGATTGCAATTATATTTCTGTATGTGATAAAAACATCTGACAAACACACATAAAAACCAGAGGGCAGCAGATCATGTGAAAATATAATATTTGTGTCATTCTCAAAACTTTTGGCCATGACTGTAGTCGACCACAAAGCACTGTGAGTTCTGACACCTTTCTATCATAGTCAGCATTAAAAGGGTTGTATCATCACAGACACTGGGGGCATATCGCTTGGATATGCCTCCAATGTCTGATAGGAGCAAGTTCCACCTCTGGGACCTGCACCTATCGTTAGAACAGAGCCCGCAAGGCACTGCACATACGTGGCCACCCTCTATTCACTTCTATGGGACTTCCAAAAATATTTAAGCGTTGGCTCGGCTATTTCCGTCAGCCCCACAGAAGTGAATGGAGCAGTGCCCACGCTAGCATGGTGCGCTCTCCATTCATTTCAATGGGACTGCCAACCGATTGGACTCTTTTTGTGCCGAATTCATGTGTAAAAAAGGAGGTGCACCGACATAAATCGTTTAAAAAAAAAAGTGCAAAAATTAGACAACTCCTGAATTTCTCTAAAACTTCAAAACAGTCGAACGAGGCACAATAGCCTCCAAAACAGGAGCAATTTCAGTAGTAAATGCAAATAATAAAATTACTGTCTAAAACAGCATTTTTTTCAACTAAAAACAGGTGCACACACTATAGTTAATGTGCTCCATGGTTTTCCCATAGTTTCACTGGTTCATTGATACACAGGTCTAGGTGGCAAAAACATAAAGGGGAAAAAATAGAGGATTAGGTGGCCACCAATAAAAAGAAAGTAATAGAAAACACACATTCACACAGGGGTTTTGTCAAAGAAGAGAACTCATATCACAATCAAGGTTACAAACAGAATACTTGTGTCAAACACGAAACAAAACCCTCACCTCCAGCCCCACCTAGCAATTGTTATGGTCTATTAACTCCCTTTGCAGACAATATATCGGCTTTTCACAAACATACACTCACCGGCCACTTTATTAGGTACACCATGCTAGTAACGGGTTGGACCCCCTTTTGCCTTCAGAACTGCCTCAATTCTTCGTGGCATAGATTCAACAAGGTGCTGGAAGCATTCCTCAGAGATTTTGGTCCATATTGACATGATGGCATCACACAGTTGCCGCAGATTTGTCGGCTGCACATCCATGATGCGAATCTCCCGTTCCACCACATCCCAAAGATGCTCTATTGGATTGAGATCTGGTGACTGTGGAGGCCATTTGAGTACAGTGAACTCATTGTCATGTTCAAGAAACCAGTCTGAGATGATTCCAGCTTTATGACATGGCGCATTATCCTGCTGAAAGTAGCCATCAGATGTTGGGTACATTGTGGTCATAAAGGGATGGACATGGTCAGCAACAATACTCAGGTAGGCTGTGGCGTTGCAACGATGCTCAATTGGTACCAAGGGGCCCAAAGAGTGCCAAGAAAATATTCCCCACACCATGACACCACCACCACCAGCTTGAACTGTTGATACAAGGCAGGATGGATCCATGCTTTCATGTTGTTGACGCCAAATTCTGACCCTACCATCCGAATGTCGCAGCAGAAATCGAGACTCATCAGACCAGGCAACGTTTTTCCAATCTTCTACTGTCCAATTTCGATGAGCTTGTGCAAATTGTAGCCTCAGTTTCCTGTTCTTAGCTGAAAGGAGTGGCACCCGGTGTGGTCTTCTGCTGCTGTAGCCCATCTGCCTCAAAGTTCGACGAACTGTGCGTTCAGAGATGCTCTTCTGCCTACCTTGGTTGTAACGGGTGACTATTTGAGTCACTGTTGCATTTCTATGAGCTCGAACCAGTCTGCCCATTCTCCTCTGACCTCTGGCATCAACAAGGCATTTTCGCCCACAGAACTGCCGCTCACTGGATGTTTTTTCTTTTTCGGACCATTCTCTGTAAACCCTAGAGATGGTTGTGCGTGAAAATCCCAGTAGATCAGCAGTTTCTGAAATACTCAGACCAGCCCTTCTGGCATCAACAACCATGCCACGTTCAAAGGCACTCAAATCACCTTTCTTCCCCATACTGATGCTCCGTTTGAACTGCAGGAGATTGTCTTGACCATGTCTACATGCCTAAATGCACTGAGTTGCCGCCATGTGATTGGCTGATTAGAAATTAAGTGTTAACGAGCAGTTGGACAGGTGTACCTAATAAAGTGGCCGGTGAGTGTATATAGGCTTTTCACAAAAATACATTTTTAATCCTTTAAGCAGTGCACCACTGCTGTGACAGTGGGATGCTGCATATATCACACCCCTTGACCGGTGCCATTGTAACTAGACAATAGGGGAGATTTATAAAAAAAAATAATGGTGTAAACGAAAACTATCTTAGTTGCCCCACTCAACCAATCAGATTCCATCTTTCATAGCTCCTTGGGAAAATAAAAGGTGGAATCTGATTGTTCCTTTGGGCACCTAAGCCAGTTAGATACCGATGGCCCATTGAGATGATAAAAGAATCTGAATCCTACTGCCTTATGCCTCATTCATACATCTGTGTCCATGATGAAATCTGTGATAAGATGCTCAATGATTGATCCGTGAAGATGTCCATGAAAGATCCGTGTTTGGTCCGTGTGTCTGTTTTTTTGCTCTCCATGTGTCATTCATGTTTCACAGACACTGCACAACTGAAAATTAATTTTCATAGCATCTCCTCCTAACGATCCGTGAAACACAGATGGTGTCTACGTTTTTCATGGACCCATAGACTATAATGGGCGGACCAAAGAGAAAATGCTTCCGTGCTAAAAACAACAACTGTGCTTAAACACGGTTGTGTGAAATCACACATTAAAATGAATGGGTAGGTGTGCTGTCAATGGAAAACACATACAGCACATGTCCTTGAATCAAGGACGTGTGAATGAGGTATTTATCAGATTTCTGTAACTTCAGGCATCATGCATATGGCAGAGCCAGATACATACTCAGGGGCGTAGCTATAGTGGAAACTGCTGCTATAGGGCCTGAACTCAGAAGGGGCCAACCGAGGAGGACTAAAAGATTGCCCCCTCAACAATATTATACTGTACAATGACATTATATACAGTAGTATATATAGTGACATGACATACAGTATACGCGTGTAGGAAACAGAGCTTCTGCCTTGCCTGGTCTGAGAGCAATCGCCTGCAGCCACAGGAGTGGGGGTGGTTGGGGGTAGAGGAGCCCATTAAAAGATTTGCTGTGGGGTGAAGTGAGTTCTAGTTATGCCACTGCAGACGCTCCATGTTCTGCCATATGGTGTCTTAGGCTACTTTCATAGGATCTCAATAGTGGAGGAAAACGTTTCCGTTTTGTCCGCATTCATTGTCAATGGGGACAAAACTGAACAAAACAGAGTGGACCAAAATGCATTCCGTTCTGTTTGGTTGCGTCCCCATTGTGGAGAGAATAACGCTGGAAGTGGCGTTTTACTGTCCGCGATGTTGTGCGGAGCAAAACGGATCCGTCATGACCCACAATGCAAGTCAATGTATCTGACAATAGAAAACAGATCCGTCCCCCATTGACTTTCAATGGAGTTCATGACGAATACATCATGGCTATATAAGACATAATACAACTGGATCCGTTCATGACGGATGTAGGCGGTTGTATTATTGTAATGGAAGCATTTTTGCAGATCCGTGACGGATCTGCAAAAAACGTTAATGTGAAAGTAGCCTTAGTGATACAACATTTACGAAATATAGAAACAAAAATTGAACAGGAAGAATATGAAGAATCTCCTGCATGGGAACAACTGCTATACTTACTAATATTGTTACTATTTTGTATCTTGTATTTTATGTGCATTGTACAATGTATACACTGAAGTGTGCCAGATACATAACCTATTCTGCACAAACCACTATATATAGTGTTGTACACCTTTAGTGTTGAAATTCCAACAATGAATGTTATATAAAAATATACAAAGGATCAAAATAATTGTACTGTAAAACCAACGTGCCAGCCTACAAGTGGTGTCCATTATTTCCTTACAAGCCATGTCACACAATAGCCTATCTGAAGCATGCCACCTGTTATCGGGCATGTCCTGACTTTATTTGACCCCTTAATACTTGTAAAGCCAGTACACTATGACATGAATGTAAGAGACAAGCATGCTTAGTCCCTTTATTTGCATTACAATGCAGGGAAACAACGATAATAAAAAGAATTCCGTTCATAGACAAAATTAGGTTGTGTCCTGAATCCACGTTCTGTACATGATTTTCAAGGACATGTTTACCTAAAAATATTTACTATAACTAGTCCAAAAAAGATAAGCGTACAGCCACAGCACTCACCATATGGGAGCACAAAGTGCTAACTCTGAGTAAGCCCCATTCCACATCATGCTGAGGCTTTGTCAGAGCCTTCTGTGAAAAGGCAGAGCTGTGTTTTTATCCCCACCATGACGTCCAGACAAAAAAAGTGCAATTATAATAATAACCAAGACACATCTAAAAAAGAAATTAAAAATTCACCAAAATTTCTACACATTTTATATTCCAAAAACAGATAGATCACTCCTATTGTTTAACCTAATGGACCTCTGCCTGTAAGTGGCTTCACACTGCAGTAGTCTAGCAAGTCTCTCTCATCCAGAGGGGGAAATACATATTGCAATCCTGCAAACAGACACTTAGGGGCACATTTATTAAGCTTTTTACAAAACTTTTTTAAACATACAAAAGTTGCAAATTACGGAGCATGCAATAAATGCACAATAATTTGTGACTTTTACTCCTCTCTGTAGATATAAAATAGTACAGCACCACATTGTGCAGTAAACTCAAAAAACAAGGAGTGGTAGCTGCTAACGGTAACACCTTCACTTTTCTGAGCTGTGCGCAATCTACGCACTACTCTGATTAGGCTATAATGGCCTGATGAAGATACCAGACTGGTATTTAAATGCGTTGCCAAGATTCTATTTACCCTGGCATCCTTGAATTTCCTTTTGCCAGCAGTGCCCATGCATTTGCCCATTTTCTCTGTATTAATTTTACTCTGACACTTTACTCTGACATCGGGTTTAGCAGGAGGGGAGTGTCCTCCTACAACTGGTCAGATTGCTGCAATTATGTCAGAAACTGGCGTAAATTATAGGACAAATCTACAGCAGCTCATAGATGGTTTGAATATCTGGCACATAGACTGCAGTCCAATGTGTCTGTGTCTCTTAATAAATTTGGAACATTCTGTGATGATGGACTTAGTAACGCCAGTCTTAGTATATCTGCTGCTATCGTCTGGGACGCACCTTGCCTGTTGCTGAATAAATACAGTATTTTCCCGAACATAAAAACTAAAACATTTAAAAAGAAGAAATATAGAGGGGTATTTATCATGAGGGGAACATTGGAAGCCAGTGTTACTTGCCTGCATGGGTGTACTTTGTGTCGAATTTTTCAAAAGGGGCATATTTGTTATAGGGATTGTCCCATGAATAATATTCTACATTTTTCAAACCAGCACCTGGATCTGAATACTTTTGTAATTGCATGTAATTTAAGATTTAGTATAGCTAGTGAGTTATTCACTTAAATCTATCTGTATAGCACCACCTGCTGTCTGCCCTTCTAAATTCTCTGACCAGCTCACTGAGGTTGCTCAATGCTCAATTCCATTGTTCAACTGCCACCAGCTGCAGCAGAAAGTCCACACCATTCTGCCAGCTTGATATAAATCTAGCAGAGCAATTGAGGCAATGAATGGGGACATCACTTGATCCTTGCAAGGTATAAGGCTGATTCCAAGTTTTAGAAAGACTGTAATTTTTACTCCTGAGATAGCCCCTTTAAATTTTGGAGCATCTTTAAACTTAACGCCCTAGTTTAGAAATTCTTCTTGAGTTTCCTGCACCACCTCCCTACTAGAGTGGCTTTGGGACTTTTTCTTTTTTTAACTTCAGAATTCTGGGGTGTGGGGCGTGATAAATAACCCCCATTGTTCTTCCTATACAAAGTGTTGAAAAGTACAAAAAGATAGCATAAAGTCAGTGGCATGTAAGTAATCGAGTGACAGTGTGATGCACAATACCTAGTCTAATTCTTACCAGTACGCATACGTACACAAAAACAAAACATTGGGTACATCTATGATTCCATGATGGACCCAGATCATGTAACCAATTGCTGCAGGATTCACAATACCATCCACTATCCATGTTATAGTTGTAAGCCACATGAAGGGAGACACATTAATTAAACAAAGATAAGCCCTATAACCCCTTAGTGACCAGGCTAGGTTGTGTCTTACTAACCAAGCCATTTAAAAAAAACAAAAAAACATTTTGCCATGTTCCAAGAGCTAAAACCTATTTATTTTTCCATCTATATGGTAGTATGAGGGCTTGCTTTTTGCAGGACAAGTTGTAGTTTTTAATGGCACCATATAACCATATAACATATACAAGTAACTTACTGATTAACTTTTATTAACTTTTTCGGGGGGGGGGGGGGGGCGTTATAGGAAAAAATGTCAATACTGCCACTGAGTTTTTATGTTAAATATTTAGCAGCGTTAATTTTTTGGCAGGAATAATATGACAACTTTATTCTCTGGGTCAGTACAGCGATACCAACTACATAGTGTTCCTTATGTATTACTACTTTTGAATAATAAAACCCATAAAAAAAGCTAAGAAAATGTTTTTACCTTGCTGCATCCCAAGACCCATAACTTTATTTTTCTTTCGACGGAACTGTGTGAGGGCTTGTTCTTTGTGGAACAACTTGTAGTTTTAATTGATCTCATTTTGGGGTACATAACACTTTTTGATTGCTTTTTGTTTTTTGTTGGCGACTAAACAAAAAACAGCAATTCTGGTATGTTTTTTAAATGGCGTTTACTGTACAGAATAAATTGTGTAGTACGGGCAATAGCAAATATGTGGAGATTTTATTTTTGCAGTTTTTCCACTGAAAAGCTTTTTGTAATGGAAAAAAGCATATTTTTTCTTTTTTTTTCATTTAATAGTCCCACAAAAAGGGAACTATAATAGCTTCTAAAATACAACTCACTATTTCTGTAATGCATTGTATTGTAACGTCAGTGCTATACTGGCATTCACCAGCAGGCTGAGCCAGAGAGGCACGGCCTGCTGGGAAACTCTGGAGGCAGGCCTGGGGCCTTCACTAAGTTCCAGCCTCCTTGCACTGACTATTGGCAACCCACAATCTCTTTTGCGAGGTGCTGATAGGAGACTGAGGGAGTCTGCACCCTCTGTAACTGCTTACATAACGTGGGTGCTATTGCCCAGGGCTTGTAAGGGGTTAAATGGCCCGTATTGGTGCTCCTGCTGCATGGGAGACCCGTATGGTGTTGGCCCAGCCTAAGGCCACTTAGTAACCGCCGTGCTGGTGGTCACTAAGAAGTTACATTTTCCAGGTGTTTTATTTTCATTTTCCACTAATATTTATATAGTAAACATAGTTACATCACAGTATACATGGGTAATAAACAGAATGATGTCACAGTACAGGGATAATAACACAATCACATCACAGTGCAGAGGTGATAAATACAGTGATGTCATAGCACATGGGTAATAAAAACTATCTCCACAGATGCTTTATAAATGTAGTGCAAGATCCTGCAACATTTTCAATGACAAATTTCTATCAAAAACCTTTTTTTGGGACAGTTCTTATAAATGGTGCAGTAATACTCCTTCACAGCTAAAAACATACATTGTATTTTATACTTTTGACTTTTTAAAGTTCCATTATTATAATATTACACTCAACCAGTTAGAACGCTTTGAATGAGTTACTATGCTTTAAAAGTGACGATGTAACAGCTAACTAGATGCACACGCATTATTTAAATGATTAGAATGTCGAGCACCACCTAGTGGTCATTTTCATTATCTTATCTGTCTTATTTGTTTTATTGTTTACCATGACCACCCAAAACTGCACAGAAAAATGGATAGCACACTAACACAAATGCCCTAGTATATGTATATAAACAGAGCTGTAAAAGAAATAAAATTAGGGAATTCATATAAAAATTTACATCAAGCCAGAATCACCAAAAGCAATTCAAGTGAATTTAATTTTTTAATCCTAATGGCAATAAATATTTCCCTCACAATATCCAGTGTAACGATGCTGGTTATCTCAAGAACTCAGAACAGGACTTCACCTATAGCAGTCCCTAGTATTTCTTGCACAACAACCAGTCACAAGAAACATATATAATAGAGATGAACAAATCGGATTTGTGACAAATCTTACAAAAATTCTGCTGGCAAATGAATCCCAAGTTTTAGCGATTTGCTTCAAATAAATTGCACAAAACATTGCCTGCGCCATTTTACTGTGAAAACTGGCTCAGAAGTTGACAGACAGACTGAGAGCCAATCATGGGCAGGATTTTGGCAGGTCCTTCTGTCTGTGGGGTCTTCTCGGAAGAACAGACACCATTCTGAGCCTAGCTTGCTATCTGAGAGTGTGTGTCTGGCAAAAAGCAATTACAGACACAAGCCAGGACTCTTAGGCTAGTTTCACACTAGCATTAGACATCTCCAGCAGGCTGTCCCAGAAGGAAGCAGCCTGGCAGAGATGTCTGGTTCCAGTATTGCCAGAAGCTACCGCGTTGCCATCTTTTCCCATCGACTATAATGGGGACCAGCGGAGATCCAGCCTCAACCTGGAAAATATGCCAATCCTTAGCATATTTTCCTGGGTGCAGCCGGATCCCCACTGCTCCCCATTATAGTTAATGGGGGTGGAGGGCAACACTGTAGCTTCCGGAAATACCAGAAGGCAGAGAGATCCGGCAGGTTGTTCCATGCCGAATACAAAAACGTTAGCGTAAAACTAACCATACAGTGCTGTAAGGACAGTAGGGATATATTTAGTTAGTTAGATTGAATCAATAGGTAGAAAAGTCAGTGTTTTATCATTGAAAGAATAGGGTGGTCACTCAAGAGTTGTGTGTGTTTCATACTGAGAGCAGGTGCTGGCAGCGAATG
The DNA here is from genome assembly GCA_900303285.1 of Rhinella marina. Lineage (NCBI taxonomy): Eukaryota > Metazoa > Chordata > Amphibia > Anura > Bufonidae > Rhinella > Rhinella marina. The sequence continues at coordinate 139,331 of ONZH01014796.1, read as the reverse complement.
GAAAGTTCATATAAGTACTGCAAATTTTGCCATCACCAAAATCCTGCACCATCCTCTTTTCTATACATGAATAGCCAGCCTTATTTTTTCTTGAGAAACAAGTTTCTTCAGTTCATAATTGCTCTATAGCCTTTTTCCTAACATTTCCACTGGTATACATTTTTCTGCAAATGCGCAATTGCCCCCTTTTTTCGTCTAAAACCTGTTTTAATCTTGCAAATAAAAAAAAAAGCAGTTCAGATTATTTCAGTGCCTCAATACCAGTGTGCTTGTAGTAGCAGACGTATAATTGCGCCTCTTTTACCTCCAGAAAAAACAACTGCAATTTTGCTACCATGCTACCACATTCATTGCTCTAATTGCTCTTCTACATTGTTTTTCAATCTGGCAGCTCAGTGGCCATTCCCTGTCTACTGCAGCTCATGGCAGCTAAAGCATGGAACGTAGCGTGTGTGTCTCCCTCTGTGAGGTTGACAGAGAAATTAGAAAAAGAGCAAACAGTGGGTGGCCAGGGGCGTAGCTATAGTGGAAGCAGAGGAAGCGAGCACACCCAGGAGGAGGACTAAAAGATTTTTTATTGTCAGGGCCCATCAATATTATACAGTGACATAACATACAGTATATATACATGTATCAAATGGGCAGAGCAGCTGCTGGGCCTCGTCTAAGAGCTATGCTGACTAGCCACATATGTGGAAGTTGCCCAAGAGGATGGGGTTGCAAAGAAGTTGCTGGCAGGGGGCCCCATTCAAAACAAGGCTGTTGGGACCAGGCATTGATGCCACTGCAGGTGACACTATACAGATAGAGTTCATTGAATAACTCAGTGGCTATACAAAATGTTTAATTACATACAATTGCAAAAGTATTCAGACCCAGATGTTGGTTTGAAAACTGTAGAATAGTTTCCATGGGACAACCCCTTTCAGGCACAATTTTTAAGCGATTGTTGAAAACAAGACACTTTTTCCCCACCATCTGCCCCAATAATGTTTTTTAATTTTAAAATGCATAACCACATGTGATGACGCAGTGTTATTAAACATGCGTTTTGTTAGCATCTTCAACCATGCGCTCCCATAGCTATATATGTCAGTGACATAATTTGCTATTGCGCTCATTGTGTTAAAAGAGCTTAAAAGACCCACCATCCTCGTTCTATTCTTTGATCTAGAAAGTCTGTGTCTTTGTTATATGTAATACAACCAAAATCAGATAGAAACAGCATAAAGTCACCCGGTTCCTTCAGGAATGTGCCTCTGTCCATCTCATTGTCAAAAAGTTCAGGCATAAAATGGATGGTAACATCCTCATCATATTTCTCCATTATCTCAGTAACAGAGTGCCTAGAGAGCAAAGATTTATGAAAATAAATAAAGACGAGCAGTAAAAATCTGAAACCTAGGAGACTTTTGATTGAATTTTCTGGCAGATTCGGCGAATGAGACACAACCGATTTCAAGAAATTCGCTCATCTGTAATATAAAAACCACGTATCAACACTGGCAGATAATATTGTACTAAAATAACCTCACCAATAGATGACAGGAACTGAATGATTACTCATGGATGGAGGAGATGGCAGTCTGGCAATGAAGTGACTAATGGTATATAGGTTGGCAGAAAATGCATGTGAAATTGAACAGAAATAAACTGAACTCACCTGCTCTGAATACAACCCAACAAGTCAACCAAGAGAAATAAAAAACCAGTTCAGCAACATACAAACTTCAAAGTTGACAGCCGTGAAAAACCACAGGACAAGACAACAGACAAGAACTTGGTACTGAATCTACAACCAGAGAAGAAAAAAGCCTGGACATATAAAGGCTAAGCAATTACCAATCCACCAAAAATTGACCAGATCAAGGTAGGTGATAACCTAAACCAGACTCCATTGCGTAGTAATGTCCCAAAATGCTAATAAACAAGCGAACACGAAGAAACAGGGAAATCACTGTTGCTTGTAACAATTATTTAACAGACAATTATCTGACACTGCAAGGCTGATATGGTACAGAATTACCATTTTGGCATTGTATGGTGAGCAGAAGCCCCCCAAAAATGTTTAAAATGTTTTGCTTTGACAGACTTTTATTTGGTCCAAGGTTTAGAGGGAACCTGAACATTGCACGTTCAGTCCTATCTGCATTCTGAGAGATAGGCAGGTGATTGCTATATGGACAACAGAAATACATAGAGTGAGTATATCAAACAATTATCCACAAAACGACCCTCAATTGGGGCTCTAACACCATTGTAGACATGTATATTAGAAGATGAAGTTGCGTGGTAAGTATCCACAGCCTTTGTGCCTTGAGAAGAGGTGGCCAACTTCTTAGGAGAGAGAAAGGTGCAATGAAATCCTACCTTGGAGTAAAAGGACCACTGCAACTTGAGGATGGAGTGAGGACTTCTTTACTTTAGATCATGCATATTAAGAGTCTATTTCATAATACCTGAATGGTCCGACCCACATATCGGAGGCCACACGGGCACTCCAATACATATATGACAAAGGAACAGCTGCAGTCTAAATGGTCTCTTGGTTCTCTCTTGGCTTTAAGTGATCTTAGTTTACTTGGGGCTAAATTTTCTACGGATTTTGCTCATCTAAATATCAATCATGTCCTCTCTGGGATAATCTTCTTGAGTATAGGATATGTCGGTGCTTCTTCTCCCCTTGTTCTTTAGTGCTTTTTCTGTAAATACATGTATTTGCTTGCAATTCTTTTCTGTATATGCAATATATAATATCCCCAAAATGCATTGATATGCGTGATCTACAATAAAGTTCTTACTCCATCCTCAAGTTGCAGTGGTCCTTTTGTGCCAAGCCATGATTTCATTGCACAGGCAGCATATTATAGAGAAGTAGGAGCTGAGCAGATTGATATGTCGTTGTGTTGGAAAGATTCATATACTCATACAGAGAGCTGTCAATCTCCGATAAGACCATGAACTGGGCTCCTAAGCCCATAGTGAACAGAAATTTAAATGAATGAATTGCAACTCATTCTGAATCCTTTCCCACAAAGCTATAGATCAATCTGCTCATCATCTCCTGTTCTATAACATGTTGCCTTCAGCTCAGTATGTATGTACAATGTGAGAGTTAACCATAGAACATACAGAATCCTGATCAAAGTCCACCTTTAACCAATGTTTGTTCTTTAAATCTAGATACCGTAGGGTCCACATTCTGTGTCGATTACTTACATAGTTAATATGGAACAAAGACATAAATCAAGCTAATAAAAGCTCCACCAAGAGATGGGAGGGAATGGGAATTTTTATTTTAAGAATTCATCTAAGCCTTTTTAAAACTGTCCACTGTTCCTGCTGTGACCAAGTCCTGAGGAAGTCTATTCCACAGATTACCGGTTTTTACAGTAAAGAAGTTTTGACACCTCTGGAGACTGAACTTTTTCTTCTCCAGTCGGAGGCAGTGCCCCCTTGTCTTTTGAGGTGGGTTTTACATGGAACCGCTTTTCATCATATTTTTGTACAGATGATTTATATATTTGTATAGGTTAATCATGCACCTCCTTAGTTGCCTCTTCTCAAGACTAAATACATTTAATGTAAATATATTATTAGATATTATATATAACAGTAACCACCTCTAGAGGGCGCACAGGAGCTTACTGCATACTGTATATTCTTCAAACTCCAAAACAATGCATAGCATGCAGTTAACTCCTAAGCTCCTGCTAGAGGTTTGTTGCTCTGAACACTATAAATCACATTATGAAGTAATTCAGCAATGAATTTGGGACCTAAAACAACATGGTTGATAAAGATGGAGATTCAGTTTACATTCTCACGGTGTCTTTCACATTTTTCACAGTCTTTTTTTTTGTGAATAGCCCTAGTCTCCTAGACTACCCCCCTTACTCCCTTGGCCTTCTTTGGACACACAAAAGAACACACAGCAGGCATTCTGAATGAAGCGAAAGTGCTGTAGAGGTGCGGTTTAGGACTACAAACAACAATAACTGGCACCATCCTCCACAGCGTTATTGCAAAATTTGCCAGTGACACTGTCTTCTACTGATCTATTTGGTTGCTCACCTCCCTTTATCTGTTACTGATCAACACCGCGATCTTGCAACATCTAATGAACTTTGAATTATAGAAAATAGTTGACAGGGAGAGAGGTGTGAAAATACAAAGATTTATAAATCAATTACTAGGAGACGGATTAACTCCAAGAAGAGGAAGAAGAGTGTTCAAAGCTTGAAGACATCTGAAGACTGACATACAGAGCTCAACACACGGCAGGACGAGACTGTAAAAGAGCTGCACTAGACGGTATACTTATTTGTTTCTAATTTATTTTAATTTTATTTTTGATTTGTATGCAATTATTAAAGGGAATTGGCCAGCGTTTTTAAGCATGCAAAACTACTGACAGCACTCGGTAGAGGCTGGGCAAGCATACATTTTATGGAGCTTTTATCTTGAGGAGCAGTGTGAATATGACGTTTTAATCTGTCAGATTCTGCTCCTGGAGGCAGGACTTCACTGTGAGGTGGTCAATGCTCTTTGCCAAGATTTTGGAATGTTTTGATTAGTAAATATCCCCCACTTTTAGTAAATTAGATTATCATATAGCAGTATACAGTAAACTCCCTCTAGTAGTGGCTTCCACTAGAACTTTTATTCTGCTCCTGCAAGTTCACTGGGAGACATGCCTTTCGCTTGGAGCACTTGCAGGAGCAGAATAAAAGTTTTAGTGGAAGCCACTACTAGAGGGAGCTTACTGTATACTGTTATATGATTAACTCAACGGGACTCATTTACTAATAGTGGGGGGTATTTACTAATCAAAAATGCCAAAATCCTGGCAAATTTGCGTCAAAAGAACTGGCGTGCATGTTTTGAACCAGATTTAGGTTTTTTCATATGTTTTTGACTCGTCCAACAAAGGTGTGACTTACTTGGTTTATCAAAAAGAGGGCCTGGCTAAGGATTTACCAACGAACACCAAAATGTGCCAACTAATACACATAGGTGGTATTAACTTATATGCTGGATGATACATTTGCTCCATGTTTACAATGTCTAATCTAAACTTTTGACAGGATTAGTAAAATCTGCCCCAGTGTCTAAAATTTAGACACTGTCAAGTTAAACTAGACATAGTAAATTGAGCCAGATTTATGACATTGGCTGATGCTTGATAATAAATCTGGAGAATCTTTAGACTGTCTAGTATCAGTTTATAGTACCCATCAGTTAGTTTCCTTTGAGTCAAAATTCTGCTGCAATGGTGGTGCACGGTGTTGAATTGTAAACCACTCCCCCTTCCACACTAAAACACACCCACATTACTCTAAGCCACACCCATTGTCAAATGTGGTAGAAAATACGTCTAAAACCCTTATAATATATTTAGTGCACTGCATATGCACCAGAGGTTTGTCGTATTTGTAACAGTAATGTATGCCCCAATTTATGCAGTATGCTACAGAGCTCCCCCTAGTGGCAGCTGCAGACAGCCAGCATATTATTTTCTAAAGAAATTTAGAGCAATGAATTAAGAAAACGGAGATCCATTTACTACAAAGATATACAGAGGCGGACTGTAGATGGGACCAGCAATGCTGTAGTGCAGCACAAAACACTGCCCCAGAAGAACCAAATACAACAGTGCAGCACAATATACTGCCCCAACAGAACCAAATACCACAGTGCAGCATAGAATACTCCCACCCCCGCTGCAGTATTTAACCGCATCACTCTCCTGAGGACAACGATACAGCTGAATTTAGAAGGGCACCTGCAGCTGCTGGCCAAGGTCACAAGTAACTGATGCTCCTACCATTAATTATTACTGAGTGCATGAGATCATTATATATCCAGCTGGTGCCCATGAGGAGGGTTCAGGTGGCACCCTGGGCAATGGCCCACTAGGAAATTTCCCTATAGGCTCTATGGCCAGTTCTCTCCTGAAGATTTAATACAATCCATATGATGAATATAGATTATTAATCAACTAAGATTTTAGATCTAATGATAGCATGATCACAATTTGGAGATTCACTTTGCAGAAGATGCTTAGGATTAGAAACAAGGGTCCACTATTTCCCCCCATGAAAAGAATTCTTTTGCCAATGGACTGTGTCTGGTATTGTAGCTCAGTCCCACTTCGCTAGTCTCAAAATAATAGACTCTTCTTTATCTAATCCTGAAAATCCCTGTGAGACGATAGCATTTGCAATTACATTCTTTATAACCTCTATGGAGAGTAGATAATGCAGCATTGTAACGGTATGACGTGCAGGTTCCAGCAATTTATCATTGTGCCAAGGCTCTTTATCAGGCAATAGTATAACGATAGTAGATCCAACAGCATAATAGAAAGGCCACTACGCACTGCATCCAATTTTCACCATTTATGACACCCTATATCCCCATTCTGCATTATTTTTTTTCAATTAAACTGCTTTGTTACCTAAATGTAAATGAGAATGTGAGAAATGGGAATGGGAGAGATCTTGCATGGTGACAATGCCATATTTGATTGAACTTGATTTTCATCTTGTAGGCAGAATAGACAAAATCAGATGCATTTCAGAAGTTATTCTTCTTACCAAGGCCTTGGTTACACAAGCATAAGAAACTAAGATGCTGAATGTCCTAAAAATAAGGGGTTGTCCAAGAGTTTAATACTGATATCCTATCTTCAGGTCATCAGTATTAGATCAGTGGGGTCCGACTCCCAGTATCCCTGTCGATCAGCTGCTTGAGGTAGTAGTAGTTGGCAAGGATGCTGCAGCACTCACTGGAGCCTGGCAGCCTCTTAAAAAAAAAAGCCGGGCATCCAACCTCCACTGAACAAGACACCACTCTAATAAGGGTAAGACCACATGGTGTGGCTGAACCAAGCTGTGTGTTTCCAAACTGCGACCCATCGTGTAGTGTAGAAAAATGTTTCGCTCACTGGCCACCACCAGGATTTGTCTGGGTGTTCGGCCGCACTGTGTGTTCTTAGGCTAACTGTACTATAAGGAGCTGTGCACCAATGTATTCATCAAATGATCAGGAGACATTGTTATCCAAAGGATGTGTAAGAAATACAGCTTTTATACATAATGTACAGCCAATAATATGCATTACATTGCATTATATTTTATGTTTGAGGTATAGTATGCGATTGTATGCGACTATGATTCTCACAGACAGGAGCAGGCTTGGCATTTCTGGGGCCCAATGAAAACAGCCAGCCATGAATTGCTATTGTCCACCACTAGATCTGCATCCTTAGAACACAGATACAGTTGAAAGTTGTGGCCAGAGCTGATTCTAGATTTCTGCTGCCTGAGGTTGAAATTGTGCAACCTTCCCCCACCCCACCCATGACAAATACTCAATCCATCCCCTCCCTCAGCCCTACTGTTAAAGGCATATTTTAACTGGACATTACATACAGCACCACATACCTCTTATAACCAGTGACGTCTCCTATGATTAAGTTCTCCTTCCTCGTCTTCCCCATTCGTACCAGACCACTATGGCAAATTATTTCCGCCACGTCTTATCTCTGCATAGTTAGGCATACAGACATCTTAGTTTCCCCGCTTTTCCTTCAGCCCCCCTCCTGGTGCAACAACAGTGTCATCATGTTGCTACCCCCAATATCCCCATAAACTCTACTTATGAAATAACAGTGCCCTACAGATATTCCCTAAAGTGCTCCCAAAAGTCCCACCAAAAGCAAATCTCTCCCAGAGTGCCCACATTAGTAACAATGCCCCCCTAAAGTGATAATGCTCCTCAAGAGTGCCCCTATTTGTAATAGTGCCCTCCATACTGTGCCCAATAATAATGCTCCCACAGAATCCCTAGTAGTAATAATGCAGTTATAATCCATTATTTAAAATTGCCCCCTTTGCTGGTCCCAGTATTATAACTTTGCAACCAGTATAAGTTATACATCTTCTTGTATATAGTGATATGGAGCATGCTGGTATAACCTGGGTATCTCCTGTATATAATTATATATGTACAGCTGGTATAAGTTATACATCTTCTTGTATATAGTGATATGGACCATGCTTGTATAACCTGGGTATATCCTGTATATAATTATATATGTACAGCTGGTATAAGTTAGACATCTTCTTGTATATAGTGATATGGAGCATGCTGGTATAACCTGGGTATCTCCGGGATATAATTATATATGTACAGCTGGTATAAGTTAGACATCTTCTTGTATATAGTGATATGGACCATGCTTGTATAACCTGGGTATCTCCTGTATATAATTATATATGTACAGCTGGTATAAGTTAGACATCTTCTTGTATATAGTGATATGGAGCATGCTGGTATAACCTGGGCATCTCCTGTATATAATTATATATGTACAGCTGGTATATAAATTTTCTATATTAAATGATAAATGGACCAATTTTCTTACATACAGTGATATGGATCATGCCTAGGGTATAACAGAATGGTCCATGTCACTGTACGTATGAAAATTGGTCCATTTATCACTTTACATAAGAAAATATATATACCAGCTGTACACATATAAACATAGATCATAAACGTTATATATAATATATACATATAAATATACTGCACATACACATAGTATAAATAAATACATATATACAGATATAGACAGCCACCTTCTTGCTGCCAAGATAGTGACATGAGAGAGGGTTAAATAACTTCATGTTGGTAGTACAGTTACTCAGAAACCTTTAGTCAGGGACTATTAAGTTGAGGCTGTGGATCTGTGAAGACAATCCAATGACCTCCACAGAGAAAGCAGAGGGCACAGGTCACATTACTATGGTGGAGGCTATGTAGACTGGAGGTGGGACAAATGTTCTTGCTGCTGTGGCGACAGAGAACAGCCTGCCGGAATACACCGGATCCAGCACTGCCGCATGTTGCGGTTTATGTCTGGCTGGATTCTCTGCTTGTCTGCTGGAACAGCCATGCCAGAGTTTCACACAGGGGCATTACCTCTCCACTTTGGTTGACAGGAGCACACAGTGAAATTGTCATCACACCTGGCCCTGTGAATCAAAGTGGAGAGGGTGCAGCATTTGCAGACATAATGCAGCCTCTAGGTGTAACAGCAACGCCCCTGCTGCTCCTGGCAGCTCATTTGCATTTATTAAAACATAATTATTCTCAGAAATGCAGGCACATATACCTTCAGCTGCCAACCTCACACGCAACAGGTCAGCCAATTTCATATATACAAATCTGCTGACACATGCCCTTTAAATAGGCACTGCTGCCTTATTATTAATAGATCATATTATATAATTATATTAATAAATTATATTAATATAACAGTTATTAGCCTCTTCTTCTATTCCACTGCCTTATGAACTGATTATTCACCCTCAATTCACTGCTAAAACCTTGAGAAACAAAATGGATTATTAACTTACTGAAGGATCAGGTAACATGCTCCCCATAGAATTTTGTGGAGCTGGGAAGAGCAGCTGCAGAGGGAAAGAGGAGACAGAGATATTGGTGAAGGCTATCTCACCTCTGTGCTGGATTCACAGCTACACTGCTCAGTAATAATGTATAATATAGGGGAGCAATATCCCTGTGTGTGCAGTGTATGGGAGACATGATAGCAGCTAGTTTTCACATAATAGTTGAAGGAAACCTGACAATTAGAGGTGGAGACTAAAAAGTAGAGCAGCATGCTGCTCAGTAATTAGCACTGTTGCCTTGTGGCACTGAGGTCCTGGGTTCGGATCTGACCAAGGACAACATCTGCATAGAGTATGTATGTTAACTGGGTACTCCAGTTTCCAAAGACATACTAATAGGGAACAGATTGTAAGCCCTATCGGGGACAGTGTGATCATATAAAGCTGTAAAACGATATATAAACAAGTAAAATAAAAAAATAGAGGGGAAAGCTGGTAAAAAATTCAGGATTCAGGTCACATAATGCCCAAACATGATTTACACCAACACATACCCGGAACTACAGTTTACATTCAGACTTGGCAGAAAATGTATGCTCATGTATACAAATTTTTAGTATAAAGTTGTTGTTTTTTTTTTTTAGAACTTGTAGATTGGGGTTTGTTGTGGATTTCAATAGGAGTTCAATACAGAAAATCTGCAATGAATTTGCAACACATCTATGTCAGAATTGATATGCTACAGACTGAATAATTTTTTTCCCCTATCTACTATATTATAGCAGTCAGATCAGATGTAGAGAGCGTATACAATGTCACCGCTCCAGTGTGTTATTACTTGTGATAATCGCCAATTCTCTATGCATTGTCAACTGGCAGTCTCTTATCAAAGTCAAAAACCGCAATACATAAGAAAATGAGGTGAGTGGCTTGGCAAATGTATTAATCAAGGGGAAGAAGATTTACTACAGTAAATATCCACATGAATCCTATTTCTTCAGCCCATTTGTGCACAAGGTATTTTTTGTTAATGTATACGGTGATGCACAATGTGGTCTTGTTAACTACTAGCCCTGAGCTACAACGAGAGGCATGGTGTTAGAAAAGACATGATATGTACAGACAAGACGATACCCGTCACCCAGTATATTATACCAACACCAAGTGACAGACGCTCTTTGAATGTGACATTGAGAAACACCTCCGTCCCTGCCCCGGGCAGAGATATTCTGTAAGCTTTGTATAGATCAGATGAGACAATATGGAAAGTTGTGCTAGATAACAGAGAAAATGTTTCTTTCTCATAGAAAATGATTACAATACTTCTATGATAAAAGAAGGCAATTAAGCCAATGTAGAAAAAAGCCACAGAAAACAATTCTTTGCTCTCTGATTTTTAAAGGTTATTGAAAAATGACACTGAAATTAGAGATGAGTAATAGTCTTACACATCGCTAATAATCTCATCAGTTTTAGGCTATTCAGTGTACACTCAGATGTAGTAGTGAGCAAATCAAAGCATCTGAAATTGAATTTGTTCTGAAGTTTAGGAAAAATTTGATTAATCACGAATCAGAATTTCCTCCCGCTTTGCAGTAATGAATCGTTTTTTATCCCTAAAATGGCTGCTGCACATTACAAAGTGAAAGTAAGAAGCCTGAGAACGGGATATGACCCATAATGTTATAAAGCCAGCCAATCCGCAGGTAGCCATCCCCTGTGATGTCACAGCCCTATAAAACCCTCATCCCATGTGGTCTCTGCCATTTCAATATGAGCTAAGCATGGAGAGAGGCGTGACAAGCACTTATGCACTAGAGACAGTGTTGCAGAAAGCTATTAATAGAAGAATATTGGAGGGGGGAGTGCAGGGAGATCATAGCGAGAGTTTTTAGAGACTGTTGGGAGAGCATAGGGAGACTGAAGGAACAGTACAGGTTGAGTGTAATCGCTGTGTGCATCTTGTTGAACTGCTGTCATATTCCCAGTTAATCTGTTAGTTTATATATAAAGAATTACTGCGACTCAGTATTAAAGGGCTGTGTAATATATCGCTGTGTGCATCTAGGTTATCTGCTGCCACATCCCCAGTTAGTTTATATATAGAATTACTGTGCCTCAGTATTTTAGGGTGGTCTAATATATTGCTGCGTTTATCTTGTTCAACTGCTGCCACATTCTTAGTTAATCTGTTACATTAATGATGCTGTTACGGTAGACTATAGCCCTCCATAGCCCTCCAAAGGAATGGGCAGTGGCAAAAATGTTGCTTTAGCCAACACAAGTAGCAGCAGAAGAAGCAGCAGCCGCAACAACAGGTCAGAGCTGTGAATGTTTTACCCCGGTTGTGTTTTGACCAGCAATCTAGCTGTTCTACAACATCTCAATTGACAACAGATACACACAGCCAGGAATCGGTGGGTTTCTCTGACACCACGCTTAGTTGGCATGGCCAAGGAACTGCCTCCGTGCCCTCACCTGTTCTGAACCTGCCTCTTGCTTTTGCTGCTCCTTCTGCTAGCCAAGTAATGATAGCTGCCGGCTCTGCTCCGCTTTTCACCGAGAATGAGCTTTGTGAGGACAGTCAGCAGTTACACATCAGCACAGACATGGAAGAGAAGTCTTCTGCAGACTCCTCTATCCTAATCAATTACCAGTGATGACAGTCGGGTGGGAGCACATGTTGCGACAAGTAAGGGAGGTGCGCAAGAGTCAGGTGAGGTTGACACAAGTGATGACCAAACTGATGTAGATGATGTAGCTGATTGCACATGGGTGCTAGCTAGAGATGAGCGAACGTGCTTGAAACGAGTACTGTACCGCTCGGCTCCCCTGCGCTCGCATGGGCGCAGGCAGTCACTTCCGTCCTCCTGAGGAGGACGGAAGTGGCTGCCTGTGCCCATGCGAGCCGAGCGGTACAGTGATTGTTTCAAGCACGTTTGTTCATCTCTAGTGCTAGCTGAAGAGGGGGCATGGGTGGTAGCGTGCCCGTGAGATGGCAGGGTGGAAGCAGTGGAAGATCGTAAGCCAAACGCAGGATGGGTACACAGTCTGCTACTCTGGAGTCTACCTGTGAGGAACTTATTTACAAATGGTCCAAATAGAGACCACAAATGCCTTTTTGTTACGTGTGCTGTTATTTGCTATTAAGACGTAACCTTTATTATTACTGCATTAATACTCTCCTATCATAAAATATTTTAAAATTGTCAGCTGTGTCACATGGTTCTTTTTTGTAGGATATATCACATTAGAACACTGTTCACTCACAGTGTTAATAACTAACTTTTAGATCCAGTGATTCACTTGTGGTGCACTGCTACCACTCACTCCCTACTATCTCTACATTGGATCTGATCACTATTTCTAATACATAGACCTATGTACACTCGCTGTCTAAAAACTCAATCACTGCCCTCCGACATGTTTCACCAGCCACTCTGCCGTCTTCAGGGGATTTGGATTGATTGTAAATAAGTTAAAGTATTTGGGGCCTTACCGTGCGTTGAGGGTCAGATATTGTACATATTGTTACCTGTGAGGAACACTCTAGCAGTACATGGTTTCATAAAAGCAGCGGCAGACAGGCATCACGCAGTGGTGGAGAAAAAATGCCATACTCGCCAGTGTGAGAATTTTTCACCAAGTCTCTGGTGGACGTTAACGTGGCGGGCTGCAGTATATGTGGGCAAAAGGTGAGGACCGGCCAGGGTGCTGCATCAACATATGGAGCGTCACCGTAAAATAGCTTGGGAAAACTTGTCACTCATTTAGTGTTACAGACTGACACAGCAACCACTGCATCTCCCACCAGCCCACATCCCCTCTTCAGCAGCCAGTGCTCAACAACATCAGCAGAAGAAAGCTGTTGTTCCTTCTCATCGACTTCTATGTTGTCTATTGCTCCTGATGCTCCTCCTACCACTACTTCTCGTCACTCGTTTCGACAGTAATCGATCACCGAGGCGATTGCAAAAAGACAACAGTATGCCAGCACTCATCCAACGGCACAGAAGCTAAACATGCACCTGGCCAAGTTGCTGGTACTACAGTCCCTTTTCCCCAACATAGCCTGATATGCAACGTTTCCACCTGTTGAAACTCCACGTTCCACATGGTAGGCCACCTGTACGAGCAGAGGAAGGTGATCAACGGTTAATGCTGCAGATGGACAGGTCTACTCCCCGGTGTAACTTCCATGTTAGCTAGTGGGCAGGAGCAGAACCAGTTCCATATGTAGCCACTTCAGTCTGGAGTCTATGATGAGCAGTTTTCTTCAGCCGCCTACCGAAGAAATCACCCAGCAGCAGGACATGCAGCAAAGCCTCAACCAGCAGGTGGTGGCATACTTGGACTGCACCCTGTCATTCGTGATCCAAGATCCCCTAGACTACTGGACATGCAAACTTGAAGTGTAGCCGCAACTGGCTGAGCTTGCCATGGGCATGCTTTCCTGCACAGCCAGTAGTGTTGCAGGCATCAGAGCGGGTGTTCAGTGCTGCGCGGGGCATAGTTACCCCTAAGAGAACTCTCCTTTCTTCCCTAAATGTTGAGAGACTAACCTTCATAAAGATGAATCAGGCTTAGATCAATCAGGATTTCCAGATGCCGGTGCCTGATGCAACAGAATACATAATTCTGTGACTAATGTTCATACTGTAATGTGCTGCCACACCGGAATATTCTGCAAAATGAACCATTAGTTCTGGCCATGTCCTGCTGCCACCATTCTGATGATGCAATCTGCCCGCTGTCTCTACGGTCATTCCTAGAATGGGACTTCTTGGCCTACTGATATGTAAATGTCACATTTTTAAAAGAATATGCATGTTAGGCCAAGGAGCCCTTTTTAAATAAAGAAGTGACTCTGCCCTGAGACAGAGCCACCGGGGATCACTGGACTCAGATCCTGAGTCACCCGAGCAGGGCAACCTAGGAACCAAGCAGCCGGAAAGGCAAGCTCCCGAAGGAGGACAGGGGATGAGCCCCAATGCCCGAAGGGCACGTGTGCACTAGCACTCAATAACTAGCTCCCGAAGGAGGATAGGGGATGAGCCCCAATGCCCGGAAGGCAACTGCGCACAAGCACTCAATGCGCTCAGTCTGGGACCAGCACAGGATACCCAGCTCTCAATCGGACCACGTGTGCCGAGTTCCGCGCCTCCCAGAGGAGGTTGCAGCCCAACACACAATGTGGCCTCCAAACACACACACTGGCGCACACTAGGGTTCCGCGCCTCCGGAAGGAGGTTGCAGCCCAACAAACACAACTCCTGCCTAGACCACAGACTACACCTAGTGTGCAACCAAGGTCCTAGTCACAAAGCAGAGCGACCGGGTCTCTAGCTTAGCAAAGCAACAACAAGGCACCGGCACCTGCTGCCAATACTGAGGGGTTTTTATAGTGAAGCAACCAATTAACAGGGCGGTGCTTCCTGTGCAGGACTGGCGGATGTGACATCATCTGTAGCCTCGAAGTATGGGCACATGATCACCTCCTGACGGAAGTGACATCACAGGCAGGGTCAAGGTCGGAGCTTATGACCACTTCCTGTGTCTGAACTAAAACAAAGTGTCTTAAAGCGACAGTGTCGTAATTAGACTACAAGCGCGCGCGTGCACGGCATCGGTGCCCGCGCCTTACAATGCATGCCACTGGGCCTTGCGATCACACTGCTTTTTTGGGGTTCTGCTACTAATGTGATCATCCCACCATCATGAGGCCACTATTGTCTCTGTTACTGCTGCCACCCTCACCACTCTGTTATGGGACCACTATTGTCCCTGTTTGTCCGTGTTGACATCACCGTCTATTTTTTCATTCTTCTGATCCGTCAGAAGAACAGAAAACAAAAGGATCCTGTATTTTAACCCCTTCCGGACTGTCCACTGAATATATATATATGTCCTATCAGCACTGTCATCGCCAGACCCTTATTTCTGATATTTAGGGACTCTATACTGACAGGGAGTGTTCCACAGGATTGGCGCATAGCAAATCTGGTGCCAATATTCAAAAAGGGTCCAGAAACAGAGCTCAGAAACTATAGGCTGGTAAGTTTAACATCTGTCATGTGTAAACTGTTTGAGGGTTTTCTAAGAGATGCTATCTTGGAGTACCTCAATGAAAATAAGCAAATTACTCCATATCATCATGTCTTCATGAGGGATCGGTCATGTCAAACCAATTTAATCAGTTTCTATGAGGAGGTAAGTTCTAGACTGAACCGCGGCGAATCAATGGATGTCGTATATCTGGACTTCTCCAAAGCATCTGACACTGTACCACATAAAAGGTTAGTATATAAAATGAGAATGCTTGGCCTAGGAGAAAATGTCTGTATGTGGGTAAGTAACTGGCTCAGTGATAGAAAACAGGGTGGTTATTAACGGTACATACTCAGATTGGGTCACTGTCACTAGTGGGGTACCACAGGGGTCACTATTGGGCCCTATTCTCTTCAATATATTTATTAATGATCTTGTAAACGGCTTGCACAGTAAAATATCAATTTTTGCAGATGACACTAAACTGTGTAAAGTAATTAACACAGAAGAGGACAGTACACTGCTACAGATGGATCTGGATAGACTGGAGGCTTGGGCAGAGAAGTGGCAGATGAGGTTTAACACTGATAAATGTAAGGTTATGATTATGGGAAGGAATAATGCAAGTCACCAGTACATACTAAATGGTAAAATATTGGGTAACTCTGACATGGAAAAGGACCTAGGAATTTTAGTGAACAGCAAACTAAGCTGTAGAAACCAGTGTCAGACAGCTGCTGCCAAGGCCAATAAGATAATGGGTTGCATCAAAAGAGGCATAGATGCCCGTGATGAGAACATAGTCCTGCCACTTTACAAATCACTAGTCAGACCACACATGGAGTACTGTGTACAGTTCTGGACTCCTGTGAACAAGGCAGACATAGCAGAGCTGGAGAGGGTTCAGAGAAGGGCGACTAAAGTAATAACTGGAATGGGTGGACTACTGTACCCAGAAAGATTATCAAAATTAGGGTTATTCACTTTAGAAAAAAGACGACTGAGGGGAGATCTAACTATGTATAAATATATCAGGGATCAGTACAGAGATCTCTCCCATGATCAATTTATCCCCAGGACTCTGACTGTGACAAGGAGACATCCTCTGCGTCTGGAGGAAAGAAGGTTTGTACACAAACATAGAAGAGGATTCTTTACGGTAAAAGCAGTGAGACTGTGGAACTCTCTGCCTGAGGAGGTGGTGATGGTAAATTCACTAAAAGAGTTCAAGAGGGACCTGGATGTATTTCTGGAGGGTAATAATATTACAGGTCATAGTTACTAGAGAGGAGTAGTTGATCCAGGGAGTAATTCTGATTGCCTGATTGGAGTCGGGGAGGAATTTTTTCCCCCAAAGTGAGGAACATTGTCTTCTACCTCACAGGTTTTTTGCCTTCCTCTGGATCAACTTGTAGGAAAACAGGCCGAACTGGATGGACAGATGTCTTTTTTCGGCCTTATAAACTATGTTACTATGTTACATACCCCGTACAGATCGCACGTATATAAATGGTCAGGCAGCGCTTTAATCCCAGCACTGATCAGTGCTGAGATTAAAGCTCCTGCTCCTGCAATCTAGAAGAAGCAGACTGGATTCTGGCTGTAAGACACAGCGGGAACCCTGAGGAGAAGACAGGAGCAGTTTATTACCGCTTCTGCCTTCTCCGGTGATGGTAGCAGAGCAGTGCATGAGCGCCTCTGTTAGTCCCGGCGGTCACATGACAGGCAGTCAGGGCAGGAGGATAGCTGCAGGGTATCAGGAGACACTGATCAGCTCTGCCTGTGTGTAAGGCCCCCAAAGGGGGCTGTTTTGTCCTGTAAGCCATTGCACTGCAGGGGCGCACATGGGTTTATTTCTTTACTGAAGGCTGCTGTATGCTTTTCTTTTTGGCAGAAGTCATTAGCTATGAATCTTGGCGCACTGCACAGTGATGTATATGGCGATAAATTACACCTGTAATACTAACGGCACAGTACCTACAGAACTAATGAACTGTGAATGTGGGTGCACTAGAATGTAATGCACACGGCGACACCCTCTCCTTGCAGTTTAAGTTCCAAGCCTTCACACTGAGATCGGTCCACCAAGTGGAATGAATATGATTAGGCAGAGGGGCCTGGATATACCCGATTTATCTCGATAAGGCCTCACATGTCGTTGTGTGCATGAGGCCTTACTGAAATTAATTTGTATCAAATTGAATTCTTGTTTAAGTTCAGAGATAGTCTTTATTTCACCTTTTTTAGTTTATCAAATAAAGAAATTCATATTTTTCTATTATTTCAATCAATCAATCCAGATATAATGGGTGACAACGTTTTGGTCAGTTCCATCTGTGTGGAAAAATAAAGGGATAAATGTAGATGCAATTCTAAATATAGTCCAATAAATATAATGGTGATGAAAAGGAGTAAAAAATATATAGTGGATACAGAAAAAATCTGACGGTGAGGAGGGGGAGGGGGAGAAAGAAAAGGCAAAATCACTGCCATCCCCCACTCCAGGTATGTACCTGTCACAATCTTTCTGGACACGATGTCCATGACTCTGTCCCCACTCCTCTCTGTACACCTGGTACCCACACATTTTCTATATTACATTAGAGGTCTTCTGCCCAACATACTGCCATATGTCATTATATGGTGCTCGCTCACCATATCACCTTGGGCATTGTTCCCATTTTCCCTACATTTCCATATGTACATATCCCACAGACATACCTCCATCACAGTTTCATCTCCATCGCATATCCGTATTGTATAGCTACTGCCCCTATCCTACATTATTGCATACTTAACTTAAATTACTTACGCTGTTTTCCACATTTCTTATTCTTGGTCTCCTCTCTCCTACCACCTTCTATGATCTGATTTCGCATTTTCTTTCTCCTCCCCCCTCCCTTCACTGTCCCATTGTTCCTGTCATTATTATATTTATTGGACTATATTTAGAACTATGTCTACATTTATCCCTTTATTTTTCCAGATGGGACTTGATAACGGTCACTCTGACCGAAACATCATCACCCATTATATTTGGACTGATTTATGTTATGATAGCTGGAGTGCAAAAAGAGGAGTAAAATATAATTTTTTTTATTTGATAAACTGAAAAAGTGAAATAAAGACTATTAACTCTTCAATACATCTGAGAGTGCTCTGAATTTCCTTTCAGTAGAACCTCAATTTTATTTTGGAGCGCTATTCCAATCTATTGATTGATGAACAATAGAGATAAGCGAATCATTCAAAATTTGCTTTGCCAAATTTCTGACAAGATTCCTATTTAAACGAACTTATTCGTCGAATGTATGTAAAAAAAAAAAATACACGTTTTTTGCGAACATTCCTGCCCAAATTACGTACAGTCAGCGTAGTTGAAAGTACGCAATACCGAAGCATTAGCGTACAAAAGTGCGTATGAATCCTTAGCGTACTATTGACGCGCGATTGCGTCATACGCACAAGGCTAGACCGTGGCAGACAATCTTTAGAGGCAGTCCATATGAACTAGAAAAATAAGGTGCTCACTGCTGCTAGCTATCAATAAGTGAATAATTTACTAAAAACACCGTACAATAAGTGCATAATAGGACACATTGCAGTACCAGAAAAAGAATACACACAATGGGCTAAAGTGCTGAACCATTAAAAACAGTGTAGCTAAAATACAGCAAAGACATAAGTATGCAAACATTTTAATGCAATCAATTTCACATTTGCAAGCATTTCAGATATACATTTGAGTCTCTCCTTATGGATCCTAGTTGGCATGATAAAACACTGTCTGTCTGGAACACATATTCCAAAATTCAATTGTAATCCACGTGAGGTAAAATTGTAATCCAAACAAGTAATGTGTAATCCACATGGATAATAGAGAATAGCAGCAAATAGAGAAACTTTTTGGAAAAGGGGGCTCCCAAATAACTTGAGACGGGGTAAAAAGGAAAATAGCCATGCCCATCTGGGTGAGAGTCAAATGGGGGCAACACAAACTAAACAAAAACTTCCAACTAGCATCTCACCCGTCAGGTGCAGTCCATGGTGTGGCTCCCATAGGTCCTCCTGTAGTGTCCTTGACACTGCCAGTAGTTGGGTTCCTCATATGAGGGACCTGAAGTCCTCCTCGCTCGAGCTGCTGCTGAAGCTCATCAGAGGACGCTCCTGCCTCTTGTAGTCCATGCTCGCTGTGGTGGTGGAACTCCAGTGCCCTCTTCTTCCTGAAGTTGGACTTGTCTGGTGACGCATGCTGCAGCCATTTTCGCTTTTATGGATGCTCATGCCGGGGCAGCAGGGGTAAGGACTTCCGGCTGCAGCAGTTCCAGAAAGGTTGCATCCAGGAAAGAAGCCCCACAGCAGCTGGTATTGGTGGACCACCGTGGATTGGAAGATGAACGATAACGTGGTCAGCTGACCCAGCTGTAAGGACTGTGGTGGTGGTGCTGGCAGTCCAGGAATCAGAGGCTCCGGCTGAGGCTGTGGCTTTTCCCTAGACCTGGTGGTTCATCCGGCCACACTTCTGGTTCCGTTGTAGGCATCAGAGGCTTTGAAAGGAAGGTAACCCCGGTCACAAGTGGACGCTCCAGCTGTCTCCGCCGCAGGAGCCAAAGCAGACGTTCCAGCCGCAGGAGCCAAAGCAGACGTTCCAGCCGCAGGAGCCAAAGCAGACGCTCCAGCCGCAGGAGCCAAAGCAGACGCTCCAGCCGCAGGAGCCAAAGCAGACGCTCCAGCCGCAGGAGCCAAAGCAGACGCTCCAGCCGCAGGAGCCAAAGCAGACGCTCCAGCCCCAGGAGCCAAAGCAGACGCTCCAGCCACAGGAGCCAAAGCAGACGCTCCAGCCACAGGAGCCAAAGCAGACGCTCCAGCCGCAGGAGCCAAAGCAGACGCTCCAGCTGCACAAGCCAAAGCAGACGGTCCAGCCGCCTCACGAGTCGTAGCAACAGCAACCTCAGCAGGTGGTAAGGAACACACAGGCACTGAAGCGGGGTTTCTCTGGCAGACTTGTAACACCCTGATGTCTTGAGAGGGTTGTGGTTCAGGTAAGTCGTCTCCAAAATACATCTAGTTCCAATTTGGATGCAGCTGTTTTTTAGCCATGATGCTTGCCTCTTGCTCTGAGGTCAGCGCTGGTCTAAACTGGTTTCCAGTTCTGAGGGGAGCATATCTTCACTTTCCCGCTCTTGCGTGGGCATATCGTCATTGTCCCGACTCACACAGAATGCGTACGTTTCTTACGTTTCATACGTATTGTACAATTCGTTCGCGTGTAAAATTTTGCGAAGATTTACGAATAATACGAAGCTAATCCAAAGAAATTCGGATTTGCTTCACAGCTAAAAATTTCCAAGATTCGATACGAATCTACGAAGCGGCAAATAGATTCGCTCATCTCTAATGAACAAGTTAGGCTGTATTACCTATTAACTGTATCACTTTAAAAACATTTCTAGGAATATCCATTAAAAGACTACACATTAGATAAAAGTTAGTTTAACAAGCATTATTATTTAACAAGCAATCGTCTGGTTAATGTTCGTTTCACAGACACGACCATACATTTTAGACAGAAGTTGGATGATGGTTGAACTGCAGTTGAACAAACATCTGGAGAACATCTGGCTCTTCTCAGATGTTCAATGAAACTAGAGGATGGAAACATTCTTTCAAAGAAAGATCTTTTGTTAATGCTCTAAAACGATCGCGCAGTGTTAAATTTTTTACCGATCAACTTTTGTTTTGGTTGAAATCGTCCATTTTGATCAACCTTAGACTAATGTTTATGGCCACCTTTAGGGACATCAGAACCACCAGATCACAAAAATGCCCTTGTGCGAGGCACATAAGTCCCATAGGCACTTCCACCCATTTGTTCTGCTGTTTTCCAGCATATTGCCATTTATTGTTAAGAGTAGGGATGAGCGAACTTGCCGGTTTCAAGTTCAGGTTAGGCGTTCGGGTTCTGGGCAAATTCTGCTATGGATTTTGTTATCACGGAATATAAAGGAATTCTATGATGGAATGCACCACAGAAGCATTTAAGAGCAGGACAGGACTCCTGCATAACGGAAACCGGACGGATCTGTTATGCTGCCCATAGACTTTTATGATGGAATGAAAAATGGAATGCCTCTTACAGGCTTCAGTGGTGCATTCCGTCATAAGATTCCATTATATTCATTGATAACGGAATCCATAACGGAATTCACCCAGAACCCAAACAGCAAGTTCACTCATCCCTAGTCATGAGTAAAATCCTAGAGTCTGCCCCCATAAACAGTGCAGTGTTCCCCATGGAAACAACAGATAATACTAAATTCTAACAGTGGTCCCTCACGATTAGCCTCACAGTAAAATATTTTAAAGATACAACAGGCTTTCATGGATCCTCATAACCTGAAACCTCATTTAGCAATGCCACAGACATTGTCACTTTGTGCTACATTCGATTATCTGGAAGATTGTGCACTTTTAAAACACCCGTGAACCAGAACATTTCTTTGGTGGCTAAAGAATCAATGAGCTGTGTTAGGCCACGTTCACACTTCAGTTATATGCATCAGTTATTGTGAGCCAAAACCAGTAGTGAAACCTACTCAGAAAAAGCACAATGGAAAGATTTGCTCCATGTTCTGTGTTTTTGACCCGCACCTGGTTTTGGCTCACAATAACTGATGGAAATAACTGACCAAATCATTGAAGTGTGAACTCAGCCTAAGCCACAAATAATTGTCGACACCAGTAACTGGTATTCTCTTAAATAGATGAAGGGGAACTATAGAAAATTGATTTATTTCAAGATGAAAATGACATTTGTTCTGCTCTTTCCCACAGATAAGAAGGTGCTCTGCCTCAGTGCTCTTTGACGGACAGTAAGGTGAGCAAGATGTGATATACATCCTTACATGTACAGTACAGACCAAAAGTTTGGACACACCTTCTCATTCAAAGATTTTTCCGTATTTTCATGACTATGAACATTGTAGATTCATACTGAAGGCATCAAAACTATGAATTAACACATGTGGAATTATATACTTAACAAAAAAGTGTGAAACAACTGAAAATATGTCTTATATTCTAGGTTCTTCAAAGTAGCCACCTTTTGCTTTGATTACTGCTTTTGAACACTCTTGGCATTCGCTTGATGAGCTTCAAGAGGTAGTCATTTGAAATGGTTTTCACTTCACAGGTGTGCCCTGTCAGTTTTAATAAGTGGGATTTCTTGCCTTATAAATGGGGTTGGGACCATGAGTTGTGTTGGGCAGAAGTCAGGTGGATACACTGCTGATAGTCCTACTGAATAGACTGTTAGAATTTGTATTATGGCAAGAAAAAAAGCAGCTAAGTAAAGAAAAACGAGTGGCCATCATTACTGTAAGAAATGAAGGTCAGTCAGTCCGAAAAATTGGGAAAACTTTGAAAGTGTCCCCAAGTGCAGTCGCAAAAACCATCAAGCGCTACAAAGAAACTGGCTCACATGAGGACCGCCCCAGGTTCCCACTGTGAAGCATGGAGGAGGAGGTGTGATGGTGTGGGGGGGCTTTGCTGGTGACACTGTTGGGGATTTAATCAAAATTGAAGGCATACTGAACCAGCATGGCTACCACAGCATCTTGCAGCAGCATGCTATTCATCCGGTTTGCGTTTAGTTGGACCATCATTTACTTATCAACAGGACAATGACCCCAAACACACCTCCAGGCTGTGTAAGGGCTATTTGACCAAGAAAGAGAGTGATGGGGTGCTACGCCAGATAACCTGGCCTCCACAGTCACCAGACCTGAACCCAATCGAGATGGTTTGGGGTGAGCTGGACCACAAAGTGAAGGCAAAAGGGCCAACAAGTGCTAAGCATCTCTAGGAACTCCTTCAAGACTGTTGGCCTGTTTACCATTTTAGGTGACTACCTCTTGAAGCTCATCAAGAGAATGCCAAAAGTGTGCAAAGCAGTAATCAAAGCAAAAGGTGGCTACTTAGAAGAACCTAGAATACAAGACATATTTTCAGTTGTTTCACACTTTTTGTTAAGTATATAATTCATAGTTTTGATGCCTTCAGTGTGAATCTACAATTTTCATAGTCATGAAAATACAGAAAACTCTTTGAATGAGAAGGTGTGTCCAAACTTTTGGTCTGTACTGTACATGTATACTGTACATCCTTACATATACAATACTCGCTATAAGATATGAATGTCTAGCATTGAATTATTTTTCTCTTAGACCAAAAAACAGCTTTACTTACAATGCACCGGATGAAAATTCTGGGACTGGTCGCTTTGGCGGTGGTCTTGCTGGTAGCTGGGATTTTGATTGGCCATTTTGCAATCATTCCTTCACAAGTTTCATGGCTGAAAGAAATGGGCAAAGATGGAGATCCCAAATACAGTCAACAACTCCACCAAGAGATCCAGGCTGAGGAGATTCACAAAAACTTACAGTAAGACTAAAGAATTATAATCCTAAAACACAATTGCAGTAAACTTTATCTTGACTTTTCCACTTTCTTGTGTTAGGTTGGAGCTACACAGTGATCTTGGACACGTCACCCATCAAGTGACCAAAGATCTCTGTGTAGCAAGGCAGGCCTTGAACTGAATGGTGTCGTAGTCTGACATTAATTGTTTAAACCCTAGAATCACAAATAATTCAACACTGCTGGATTTTGTGCAAATTTTGGGTCACGGTAACTTGTCAGTTGCTACATAGAGATCTTTGATCACTTGAATGGTGCTGTGCAGAGCAATCCAGCAGGCTGTTCTGGCAGTTCTCCAGATCTGGCCTCCCTGGATACTGCCGTTCACTGATGGAGCCCATTGACTATGCTCTCCTTGCCCCACTAGACAGGTGCAAGTACCCACAGATCTGCATTTTGGTCAGTATACTGAGTATTTATGTGATGTAAGATATTTTTGTGTCACTTTTTCACATTAAATAGTACAGTGTATGTAAACCAAAACCAGGGAAACAAACACAGAAAGATTATAATGGAAATTTTTGGAGCTGCTCCTCGTGTTGACTTAGAAATAACGATAAAAATGTTGGCATGTGAAGCTTAAACATTATGCTTCCAGTAGATTGTGAAACGTCTTCTTGTTCTTTAGCATGAGTGACAGACCACAGATTTTAGCACGTTCTTCCAGTTCTGTAGCTTCGCCTGCTCCAATACCAGATGCTATTGTTCATTTGTTTAGATTTCTCGATTCATTAAGGTGAAGGTAAACATCATTATTGGCAAATATTTTATGGAGACTTTTTAATGAGAGTCAGTCAGTGAACCTAGTTCCATGCAGTGCTTGTGACAATTAAAAACAAACCTTACCTACAGCATCGCAGAGAGATCACTTTTTAATAATATTTGCAATTAGGATTTGGTGCACCCAAGGTGGGCCCTTGTCGCACCAGCATTACATCCCTCTAGTCTGAAGGCCACTCCTTGCCCTTGTAGATTGACCAGAGTCTGTATCCCGCTCTCACCTGGTCAGTGGTGAACCTTCAATGGAAGCAGATCACGCTTCTGCTATAGGGCCAGCAGGAGGGGAACCCAGCGCTGACCTCCTCCGCCTTCCTTTTCACCATGTGAAAAAAATGCATTTTTCTGTAGTCACCACTAGGAGGAGCTCAATGCAAGCATTATTACAGCCAATTCAGTCAATTGTAACTGCATAAATTCCTATGAACTGAGCTCCCCCTAGTGGTGACTGCAGGCAGCCAGCTTTATAATATGTGAAGTCATGCAAGAGATGTGAAATAGGGTGATCAGAATGAGGGCTATATTTATAAAGCACCTGTTGCACTTTTTGACAACTAAGTTGGATAAAGTGGGTCAGACCAGGCATGGTTTATTTCGCTTAAATAAAAAAAATGAATAAAATTAGAAATCTGAACCATTGCATTTTGCATTCTGCATTGCATAGTAGGGATTGATGCATGCATACTGGAAAACTGGGTGGGGCAGGGGGGCCCAATGAGATCTGTGTCCATCTCTACCTAGCTCCATAATCTTATGCCTGTGCCGTTGCCAGAATTTTTGTGCACTATAGGTTTTCAGTTCTGGCAAGGATTGGGATTTTGTACTGAGCAGGTATCGAAATTCTGTCACACAGTGCTGGTGCAAGATTACAGGGCCAGCAGAGAACTGGATACACTCTTTGCCGTATCAATCTACAAGGGAAAGGGACTGCTTGCAGTGGTTTTTGACAGGCAGAATCCCAGCATATTTGCCAGGTATTGGACAGATCACTGCTGCATCTCATTATAGTCAAATGGGGCTGGTAGGCACGTGGTAACACCTGGCTATGCTGTACTCAGGGAAGTCCGGTGAGCTATCCTTTGCTGGAACAGCCTGCTGGGGAGCTCTAACGCTACTGTGCAACTAGTCTTAGAAAATCTGACGCACAAGCCCCAAGGCTTATGTTAACTCCCATCACCATACTTCTATACTGAACAAAATGCAGTATACAAAGCCCAGTAATACCTCCACATCATGGGCAGTAACTATAGCTACCCCAAATTATAGTGACACATGTATAGTGCCCCTGAAAACAATGGTACAGATAACCAACCATAAAGTAATAGTGCCAGTGCCTTGCTAAGAGCTCATTTGCATTCCTCTTTCCAAAAATCACATAGTAATGGGAAAACAGGGTAGAGCTCAGGTCTAAAACCAGATTAAATGGACACTTCCATCAACTTTTTTTTGAGCACATAAACTGTCGCCCAGACAAAAAACCATTGAATGCATTGTTTTTCGTCTGGCTGAAACCCGGCATTCATGCCGGAAATCAATCCAGATAACAGCCAGACCTCATTGCAGTCAATGGGGATCTAGCAGTGGCAGAGGATTCGGCAAGCTGATCTGTGCCATATCGTCTAATCAAGATGTGAATATTTAAAAACAAACAAACAAAAAAAAACCTATATTTTAATAAGCTATCATTTTTCTACTCTGCAGGTTTTTTTCTAGACGGCCTCACATAGCTGGAAGTTTCCAGGAGGAGGAGGTTCTGGTGAATTATATACATAACACTTGGAAATCAAGTCTACATGGATCCAAGATCTATAACTACACCGTTCTTCTCTCTTACCCCAATGCAAGCGATCCCAATTATGTTTCTATTTTGTCTGCCGATGGGGTGGAAAGTGATCTCTCAGCCAAAGTGGAAAAGATTCTCAGTCCTGACCAGAATGATTCCACTGTGGTAAATCCTTTCAACGCCTATTCACCATCGGGCGTTATTGTGGTAAGTTTCTAGTATTATGACTGGTACTTGGTAGTTGGAGACCCTGTTATAGATCATTCAGGGGGGTCCAGAAGATTCAAGATACAGGTCTGAGGTTATCACATAGACATTTACGTTAGTAGTGGAGAAGGAGGCTTTGAGAGACTAAAGGTCCTTTCACACGGACTGATAATCAGGTTGGTTATCAGGAATGACTGGCGTAGCACACGCTGGTGTTGATAAATCAGGGCCTACCTGCTGCCAAAACAACTTTGGACCATTGTTTGTCTGATAAATCAGATCCGAGTAAAGGTCAAGTTAATTCAGTGTTTTTTTTGTTTTTTACCACATGTACTATATGCACTGTCCTGTTCACTGCTAGTGCTAAATGTACTATACTGCTCTCTAACTTTCCTTCATGTACTGTTCTCAACCTGTCCTACATGTACTAATCTGTTTTCTGCCTGTATTGTACTGCTCTCTACCTGTGCTTTTTGCACTGTACTACTTTCTGCTAGCGCTAAGTATGCTGTACTGCTGCCCACCTATGCCACATTTACTGTACTTCTCTCTCCCTTCATGTACTGTACTACCCTCTATCTGTACATGTACTTTTGCTTCTCTCTACTTGTCCTTCATGTACTGTACTGCCCTCTACCTGTGCTTCATGCACTGTACTACTCTCTGCTAGTGCTAAATATATTATACTGCTGCTCTTTACTACATGTACTATACTGCTCTCCACGTGTGCCACATTTATTGTACTGCTCTCTAATTCTCCTACAGCTCTCCAACTGTCTATGTATTATACTTATCTCCACCTGTCCTACATGTACAGTACTGCCCTCTACCTGTACCACATGTACTGAATTACTCTCTACCTGCATGCCCGGTTCTATATTACTGTGCTGCACTATACCTGTGGTAAATATATTGTACTCCTTTCTGCTTGTACTACAGGTCTGTTCTGGTACTGCATGTCCTCTAATACAGTGTTCCTCAACTCCAGCCCTCAAGGCCCACCTGCCGATCATTATTTGAGAATATCTCACAAAATGAATACCTGTGGTAGATCCTGATGCACCGACACTAATCATATCACCTACTCAATACTAAGGAAATCCTGAAAACATGACCGGCAGGTGGGGCCTGAGGACTGGAGTTGAGGAACACTGCTCTAATATATAGACTATATTTAGTGTAAAAATAAAAGATTAAAATATACATAACTAATACAGATAAAACATACCCTTAATTTCTTTTTTTTTTTTTTTTGGGGGGGGGGGGGGGGTTAACATTTGGGATCTTCAGCAGAAGTTACTTGTTTGCCATAGTTATGATCTCATGTTACAATAGTTTTTAGATACAGTGGTTGTTACAGAACATACTAGTATTGTACACTAATTGATTATGCTCAGGCAGATATGTAAATGATTATAGGTGAGGTCTGATTAGACACTGGGTCTTGCGACAAGAGGGTATAAAACTGCTACCTTTGTTGCGCTATAAAAAGGCTCTCAGAGGCTACTTTTGGGAAGTGAACCTCTTGGTGAGAGATTGTTGACGGCTAAACATGCTAAGACGCACTCAAAGACATTTTGTCCAATTAAGACTTTCACAGAGGGCACAAGATAGGATGGAGAAAAGCAGGATGGTCGTTTCATCAAACTACCTGCTATCTTGGCCATTCTGACCTAGCTATTAGGAGCGGGGGTATGCACACACAGCGAACAGGCTCTGGATGGCCAACAGAGGCCACCAGTAGTTTCAATCATTTGATGCACTGACAAGTACCAGTAGCTCCCACAGTTTTTGATAGTCAACCATCAAGACATTGGTGGCTTCTACATTAAACACGTGTGTCTCTGCCCGGGCCATTTCCAGGTGCTTAGCAGAAGAAATTATGGAGTCACGGCACCCATTTTGTGTCCTGCAATTCATTTGCAGTAGTGTCATGTATGTGAAACCTGAACTGCTATGTGCAGGAACCATATCATCTTTAGCAACAAATCCAGGTTCTGTTTGGTATCCAGTGACTTGTTCAAGTATGGAGGCCATCCTGCCTTTGCTGTGGAGTGGCACACTGCCCCAGTTGCTGGTGTGATGATCTGAGGAGCCATGACATACCACAGTCATTCACCCCTAATAGTAATATGAGGGACACGAACATCTCAGCAATTTATGCAGGACACTCTTCGGTGACATGTGTTGCAGTTCATGGCAGGGTTTCCAGCTGGGTAATGTCTGTCTACACACAGCAAGGGTTTCCCAGGAATGTCTCTGGCCCAGTCGCCAAATTTATCACCAATCAAGCATTTATGGGACTAGCTGGCAGTCAGCTTCGGCAGCCTACAAGGGTGCAGGATCTAGAGGCCTAAGTGTAACAACAGTGAGCAAATGTGCTGCAGGATACTGTACAGAACCTGTATGC
This sequence comes from Rhinella marina, assembly GCA_900303285.1. Taxonomy (NCBI): domain Eukaryota; kingdom Metazoa; phylum Chordata; class Amphibia; order Anura; family Bufonidae; genus Rhinella; species Rhinella marina. The sequence continues at coordinate 110,206 of ONZH01014796.1, read as the reverse complement.
CGCCATGCCAACCATATCTCATACTATATCCAGGCTAGAGGCAGCCCAACAGGGTACTAGAGCTTCCTTTCAATTGCACAGTTTTCCCCAATAAACAAATCCTTCCGCTCTAATATTGTAATCATTACATATATCAATAGATTTTAATCATTTAATTCTAACAACTCCATCTTGGTGCAGTATTTTTTTTTTGTGAGTACAACTTCACAGAGCTCTGTAGTAATTAAAGCATAACCGCCATTCTATTTTTATTTGTGTAATGTCTAGGGGCAGTGATCCTGACCATCTTTGTAATATACTTTAATTACTGAAATCATACATTTCTATTAGAAAAATAGCTCTACAGTGGCCCATTTTGAGCCTTAGCAACGCTCCTCTGTCTTCTCTTTACATAACACGGTCAATGTTGAGCAAGTCTCCACTGTTATGTAACCAGTAGACAGAGGAGCGTCGCTAAGGCTCAAAATGGGCCACTTTAGAGCTTTTTTTTCTATTAGAAATGTATGATTTCAGCAATTAAAGTATATTACAAAAATGGTCAGTATCACTGCCCATAGACATTATACAAATAAAAATAAAATGGCAGTTGCACTTTAAGGTTTCACAACAGTATTTGTGCTCAGGGATAAACCAGAACATATTTTATTAAATACTAATTATACAAGAGTATAATATAATGGACTGTACATGTGTATTATTTGTCGATATATTTTAGTGTTTTTCGGGAGTTTTTGTATAGTCTAGCAATGGAATCGTGTATTGTGCCGAGAACAATAATACCAACCAGACTTTATTTCACTAGGGAGACCCAGTTTATGTGAATTACGGAAAAGTTGAAGACTTCCATTACCTAACACGGGATCTGGCAATGAATCTAACTGGAACAGTAGCAATTGCCAGATATGGTCACATTTTTAGAGGTGACAAGGTACGTAAGTAAAGCTTAAAAAAAATCTTTATTTACCATTAGGATCATTAATACTTTTTCTCAATTTGTAACCTTAGGTGAACAACGCAGAGAGGTTTGGCTGCGCTGGAATGATTTTATATTCTGATCCAGCAGACTACGTGGTTGGTAGCCTTGACCAGGTGTACCCGGTGGACTGGTGGCTACCAGGAACGGGGGCTCAGAGAGGAACTCTATTCATAAATAATGGCGACCCGCGAACACCATTCTACCCATCTACTAGTAAGGAGCATGCAGTCATAAACAGTCTGTAGATGATGCGATATTACACATGGTTTGCGTTTTAGGGAAGTAGAAAATCATACTAATATCTATAGTATCACAATAACACACTGAGTGTTGGTGTCACATAAATGTCATATGTGGACCAACGCAGGACTTGTCTTCAAAAATGTCATAATTGGTATGCAATGCTATAAAAATATTTGCCCCAATCCAGATGTTTTTGTATATTTGCCTCATAAAAGTTCTACATGTTAAAATATTCAAAAAAGAGGAGCTGAACACGTAACAGGATGTTTTGAATTACATCAATTTAAAGGGAAGCTATCATCAGAAAATGACCTATTATTTTAATTAACTTTGAACTTTAAACATATTTTTTAAGCGTTTTTGGTGATTATTTTTAATCTTCACGGTTTAAAAAAAAAAAGTTTTTGCACTGGTCACTAAGACTAATAGGCTCCACTTCTTGGTCTGTACAGATCACTTTTTAGCAGTCATGTCAAGTTGCCACTATAAACATAGCATACATATATTTTTTTTTCGTTCAGATTCTGCATTCTTCTTAGACGAAAAGGACATCAAACTACCCAAAATTCCAGTGACACCCATCGGTTACAATGATGCTGTCAAATATCTCAGGTACATTTACAGGATGTGTTCACTTTTGGAAACCATGATGTCAGGACTGTGCATGCACAAATTATTGTGCATGCCATTTAGGGCGCACTCTGGTATAATGAATGGTAACTTAAGGCCCCATTCACATGACCGTATTTTTGCGGGTCCTCATTATTGCGGACCCGCAATAATACGGGGGCCATCCAGCGTGTGTTCCGCACGCTCGGAACACACACCAGAAGGCCCTATTCAAAATGCCTATACTTGTCCGTGCGTGCGGACAAGTATAGGACATGCTTCATCGGAGCCGCGGCACGGAGCTAGCTCCGTGCGGCGGCTTCCCGCTCCATAGAGGTGAATGGGGCCGCATCTATTCCGTAATACTGCAAAATAGATACGGCCCCATTTAAGTGTGCCACGTAGCCATTGTGTTTCAAATACAAAAGCTGTGCAACCAAAAGCCGCATTCCAGGCATGGTACAATAGTAGTAGTTTTAAGTAAAATGTGGCAGCCACACATTTTACTGATGCCATTCTGCATGTGAGAATAGAGCCCTAAAGCATACATACACAATCAAGTCACATTATTATGACCACAGCTAATATCCAGAGTAACCACCGTTTCCAGCACAGACAGACGGGCTGAGAGTGACTTAGTAAGGTCCAGGTAGGTTGTCCCAGGTATCTGGAGCCATGCTGACTGCAGTGCATCCCACAGCTGCTGGAGGGTGCATGGGGGAGGGTCCATAAAGCGAACACAACCATCGAGATGGTCCCACAGATGCTCAGTTGGCTTCAAGTCTGAGGAATTAAGAGGCCAGGGTAGTACTTGGAGGTCTTGGTCATGCTCTTCCAATGCTGGACATTAGTAGCTGTGTGACATAACACATTGTCTTGCTGGAAGATCCAATCCTACCCAGGGAAGACAATCAGCATGTATGTGATCTGCAAAGATGAATTCATACCTAAATTGGTTAATAGTGCCTTCCACATCGGTGAGTGGTCCCAGAGGATGTCACAAAAACATTCCCCAGACCATAACACTGCCACCACCAGCTTGTGTTCTTCCAGCTATGGTTGCAGGGTGTTTGTTCTCTGTTATTTCTCGCTTGACAACGTCCATCTGTTCAATGAAGCAGAAAACGTGACTCATTGGAGAAGACAACCCTTTGCCAGTCCAATTCTGATACTTCCACGAAAATTGAAACCTTTTTTTGCCAATACACCTTTATTAACAGAGGTGCAGTGACCATCTGTCTGCTTCAGAGCCTCATACACAGTAGGGTTCGCTGGACTGTTATTTTAGACACATGTCTAGGAGCCTTTTGGTTCATTGTGGTGGTGAGCTGCTCCACTGTAGCGTATCAGTCGCCCTTGGGCCCCTTCTTACCCTTATTACTTTCACTTCTCAAATCAATGGCATGAGGTGCTCCACAGTTTCCACGTCACTTATTCCCAATGGTGTCATTTGTCCTCTTACAATACACTTTCACCACAGCAGCATGTGAACAGTTTACAAACTGCACAGTTTCAGAAATGCCACCACCCTTGGCCAGAAAGTCAATAATCATCCCTTCTTTACCCATGATAGCAACAAGGGATACATGTGCAGTCTACCGCAGACCTTATATACCCACTACACCAGCTCATGACATCCTTCATGATCTACACGCTGTCAACGTCAAAATTAGGAAACTGTCATAATAATGTGGCTCAACTGTGTAGAAGTGTGTGCATGGTACTGACTCAGGGACGATGCAGCTATTTGGATTCATTTTATCGCGTGACCACAATCAAGCTCATCAATATGGACTCTCCGGTTTGCTTGTTCAATTCTCAGAATGGGAGCACAGTGAGGCTACGTCCATACCTGACTGAAATGCTTTGGATTTGCAGTCACGAATGGATGAAATTTTAAGAAATCTGATACATGCACTGCTTATAAAAAAAAAAGCAGCATAAATTGACCTGCAGTGCAGAGGGTGAATTCCACAGCAAAAACCACAACCCTTTGCCAATCAGCGGAAGTCCAATTCTGATACTTCCATGAAAATTGAAACCTTTTTTTGCCAATACACCTTTATTAACAGAGGTGCAGTGACCATCTGTCTGCTTCGGGGAAGGAAGGGGGGGAGCAGACCTTTTTTTTTATATGGGCAACTTTTTCTGAAAAGCATTTCTGAATAATGGCCTTCATGTGTTGTAGTCACTTACTTTTGTTTATACTGATATCTCCTAGTAAGTTGTCTGGAATGGAGGTGCCAAATACATGGAAAGGCAATCTGAACATCACGTACAGAGTTGGACCGGGGTTTGCATCTCCTTATGAAAAAAGGTAAGGAAAAAAGATAAGTCTGATTTGCAAGCACATCTAGCTTATGATGTTTGAAAAACATCATTGTGTTGGACCAAGTAGCAGCTTTGCAAATCTAATCTACGAGAATGATGATTTTTTAGCCCAGAAACTGGAGATGGCCCTAGTGGAATGTGCTTTAAGTCCCACTGGGGTAGGAACTTTCTTTTTCTGGTAACAGAGAACAATAGCGAGTTTTATCCAGCGGACTATGGAAGCTTTTGAGGCTGCCAGTCCTTTATTTTTTCCCTGGAACGGTCAGATTTTCTGAATTCTTGTGTTGCATCCAAATAGGTTAGGAGACATCTTCATACATCCAGATTATGGAATGTTCATTCCTGTTATGTAGTGGGAAATACACTGAAGGAGGTGAGAGATACTTCCTGTTGGCAATGAAATTTTGAAAAAACCTTAGGTAGAAAGGCCAGTGAATGTTTTAACACTACTATGTTGTCCAAGACAGTAAGGTAAAGAGACTTGCATAAAAAAGCCTATATCTTCCCTACTCTTCTGCCTATGGTGGTGGCTAACAAAAATATTGTTTTTAAGGTTAGCAATTTTAAGGGTATATCTTTTCTTGGTTCAAAAGGAGCCTTTGTTAGGACAGAGATTTAGATCCCACAGAAGTAATTTTACAAAATGAATGGGATAAAGTCTGCCTGTCCCCTTAATAAACCCCTTAACTAAGGGCATTTCTGCAAGCGTTAGATCCATTTAAGCACCAAGGGCCGCAACCTGGACTTTCGAAGTACATGTTCTAAGGCCCTTTCGAACCCTGCTTGTACAAAATCTGTAGGCCCAAATCTGTAGGATTTTCTGGACTCCACTTATTTACTGCAAAGGACAAAAAAGCTATCAAGGTTCTAATAATTTAAAAAGTGAGTTTCCCTCTGCTGTGCAGCAAGGTAGATATCACTGCATCAGAGATGCCTTTTTGTTTTAACAGGCCCCATTCAACTTCCAGAGTCCAAAACTCTCCTGTTCACAGTTTCAAGAGAAGGGGGAAGCAGGCCCTTTTGGCCATTATGGCACAATCAATATTATCTCAGCCCTTTCTTCCATAGTCGTCATTAGAGTTCTGGGGATTTACGAGAATTAGGGGAATGCATACTGTAAAGTAGACCTCTGCGCTCTGGTAGAGACAGGGCACTCTTCCAATCTAGATGTTCTTGGGGGCAAATTGAAAAGAAATTCTGAACCTGTTTTGTCTGTGGAACGCCTCCAGAGAAAGCAATGGGTATGGTGGATGCTGCCAGTGTCATTTACAAGCGGGTACTCGCAGCAGCAGTCATCAGTCCAGACTATTCTGAGGTTAAGTGGACTACAAGTCCCATGATCACTTGCTCCTCACTTGCAGCTAATATTAGGGGTACCCTCAACAAACAATAGATGGAGGAGGTAGCTTACCAGGCTGAGGACCTTAGAGGAATCAGCAGATCTGTCAAGGAGGAGCAGCAGTAGTCTGGAGACCACTGACTCTTCCAACAATCTGGTGCATGAACAAACCTGGCGTACTCCACGCCACTTCCAATCCCTTGTCCTTCACATGTGGGATGCAGCATGCTGCCGGCAGTAGTATGTCACTGGAAGCTGGGAGGAAAATCCTCCTGCCCAGAGAGGATTCCCATCTGCACAGGTAGCAGTCATGCAGCCTGTGTTGCCTTCCCTGAAGGACTTACACTAGTACCAGAGAAGGGGAGCTGTCACCCCTCCCAGAACCCATGCTTAGCTCTCCCAGTGATGGGGAATGAAAGTGTAGGCTGAGAGATCCTGCATCCTGGATGATGTCCAGTACCTACTGGTAGAAGGCTTCCACAAATCCTGAGGGACAGGAAACAAAAACTGAAGCAGGTAGAAGGAGGAGTTTTTATTTTGGGCTTCTAAGTTGTTTCCTCTCTTTAGGAGGCGGATCAACCTCTTGCCCGTATCACTGGGGCACAGTGAGATGAATTAGGATTTTTATTTTATGCCAATTAGCCCCTGCAACATGGGCAGTGCTGTTGCACCTCACTGCACTTCAGGCTCCACTTCTTTTCCTTCTCGGCCATGCCCCCACCACTTTGACCGACAGGGACAGGCAGTGAAGACATCTGGCCCTGAGGTCTCATGATTGGTTGTGCGCTTCATTGTTTGGCACAGGTGCAGTGAGCCACTGAGGAGTTAGAGCAGAGGATGGGAGTGGTAGTGGCCCTAATGATGATGTGTCATGGTGTACCTCCTCAGGGCATAGCCCATTGGGGTTGTGCAGTGAAGGAGAGACACCCTATATTCCCAAAGGGCAATGCCTGAAGCTAGGACTCCTGCCTAATGGTAGTTTGGGGTGTCCTTGACGTTAAATTTCCATGTGGGTGCAAGGCAGGACTTGAAATGAATCAATGCCCAGTGTGTAGTATTAGGAAAGTTAGTAACCAGGCCACGTTGAACTTAACAAAAGTTTCTCTTTAGGCTACTTTCACACTAGCGTTTTATAATTCCGGTATTGAGTTCCGTCATAGGGGCTCAATACCGGAATAAAACACTTCAGTTTTGTCCCCATTCATTGTCAATGGGGACAAAACTGAACTGAAGACAACGGAATGCTCCTAAAAGCATTCCGTTCCATCTTCGGACCGGAGAGCAAACCGCAGCATGCTGCGGTTTGCTCTCCGGTCCAGGCATCCGCACTAGGACAATGGGGACGGATCCGTTTGGTGTAACCAGAGGCATAGCTGGGGGTTCAGCACAGGGGGGGGCAAAGCATACTTGAGTGGGCCCCCCACTTAGAGGCTTCCCAAACGCACGTTTCCAACTTCACAGGCACATACTACTAGTTGTGGTTATAATATTGTATTAGAAAGATGACTGTATAAACTGCTAGATCATCTAAGTACAGTACAATAGACTTTCTACATACCCTTGTCTAAATACTCTACCACATAATGCAGTAAAATATAGGAGTAATAGGAGTAAAAAACAAGGGGACTCCTATGTTAAAGGAAATCTGTCCCCAGTTTTTACATCACTAAACTAACAGTCCCCTGACCCCATCAGACCTCAGATAAGCTTAATGTGCCCCCATCAGACCTCAGATCAGCGTATTGTGCCCCAATCAGATCTCAGATCAGCAGAATGTGCCCCCATTAAACTTCAGATCAGCAGAATGTGCCCCATCAGACCTCAGATCAGCAGAATGTGCCCCCATCAGAGCTCAGATCAACCTATTGTGCCCCCATCAGACCTCACATCAGCCTACTGTGCCCCATCAGACCTCAGATCAGCGTATTGTGCCCCATCAGACCTCAGATCAGCAGAATGTGCCCCATCAGTCCTCACATCAGCCTACTGTGCCCCCATCAGACCTCAGATCAACGTATTGTGCCTCCATCAGACCTCAGATCAGCGTATTGTGCCCCAATCAGACTTCAGATCAGCCTACTGTGCCCCCATCAGACCTCAGATCAGCCTACTGTGCCCCCATCAGACCTCAGATCAGCCTACTGTGCCCCCATCAGACCTCAGATCAGCGTATTGTGCCCCCATCAGACCTTAGATCAGCGTATTGTACCTCCATCAGACCTCAGATCAGCAGAATGTGCCCCCATCAGACCTCAGATCAGCAGAATGTGCCCCCATCAGACCTCAGATTAGCGTATTGTGCCCCCATCAGACCTCAGATTAGCGTATTGTGCCCCCATCAGACCTCAGCTCAGTGTATTGTGCCTCCATCAGACCTCAGATCAGCAGAATGTGCCTCCATCAGACCTCAGATCAGCAGAATGTGCCCCCATCAGACCTCAGATCAGCCTACTGTGCCCCCATCAGACCTCAGATCAGCCTACTGTGCCCCCATCAGACCTCAGATTAGCGTATTGTGCCCCCATCAGACCTCAGCTCAGCGTATTGTGCCCCCATCAGACCTCAGATCAGCGTATTGTGCCCCCATCAGACCTCAGATCAGCGTATTGTGCCTCCATCAGACCTCAGATCAGCGTATTGTGCCCCATCAGACCTCAGATCAGCGTATTGTGCCCCCATTAGACCTCAGATCAGCAGAATCTGCACCCATCAGACCTCAGATCAGCCTACTGTGCCCCCATCAGACCTCAGATCAGCGTATTGTGCCCCCATCAGACCTCACATCAGCCTACTGTGCCCCCATCAGACCTCAGATCAGCGTATTGTGCCCCCATCAGACCTCAGATCAGCCCACCCAGCCACATAAGATTAAAATAAAAAACCTTTCTTACCTGTCCTGCGCTGCGGCTGCCCTCCGGTCCGGCGCTCCACTGTCTTCCCTGGCCGGCGCGCACTATGACCTGACGCTGCGTGCAGGTCATAGAGCGCGCCGGCCAGGGAAGACAGTGGAGCGCCGGACCGGAGGGCAGCCGCAGCGCAGGACAGGTAAGAAAGGTTTTTTATTTTAATCTTATGTGGCTGGGTGGGCTGATCTGAGGTCTGATGGGGGTCCCTAAATACAAGTGAGCGCTTCCATAATGGAAGCGCTCACTTGTATTCGCCTGATAGTTTTAAGGTCATCCTTGCTGGGCCCCCCTGAGTCACTGGGCCCGGAGCCGTCGCCCCCGCCCCCCGGTAGCTACGCCTCTGGGTGTAACACAATGGTGAACGGATCCGTCCTCCATTGACTTTCAATGGAGTTCATGACGGATCCGTCACCTGCACACATACATACATACATACATACATACATACATACATACACATAAACATACATATTCACATACAAATACACATACATACTTACATGCTCCCGGCAGGTCTCCACAGCGCAGGAGGAGTAGGACGGCACACACATAGGACGATTCCACCCGGCGCCCAGCAGAGGGTGCTGTGGGGAATCGTCCTATGTTTGCGCCGTCCTGCTGCTCCTGCGCTGTGCAGACCTGCCGGGAGCATGTAAGTATGTATGTGTATTTGTATGTGTATATGTCTGTGTGTCATGTGTGGGGCCGGAGCGCGGTTCCGGCGGCACACATGTACCTGCGGCAGCACGGATCCGGCAGCACCCGTCACCTGCCGGATCCGTGCTGTCGCTAGTGTGAAAGAGGCCTTATTGTGCACAAAATAGGAGCAGGTTATTGTAGCAATTATCTGTACACAATGAAAATTCTTCCAATGTCCAAGCATGAGCTAAGCAAGTAGCTGGAAACAATAGCTCTCGGATTACTCTTTCTCTTGCTACAGTCTCTAGTACTGGGATCTCTGGCTAGCAATCGTAATCTATTACAGTGTTCACAATTCGCACAATAGCTTGCTGTTCCATTAATACAAATGAACAAAATTGCGTCTGAAGTGTGCATAGTGTCTGAAATCATTATCCATCCACTGTAGCAGGAGTCAGGACCCGAGAATGCTGTATGATAATCACCTTGCTGACTATAACACTGTAGTCTCTGTTTTTGACAATCTGGTTTTTTTTTAGGGTGGCTCTCTAGGATATGACCCCATTGTCTGATAGGTGTGGGTCCCTAGAGATATGCCCCCATTGTATGTGATGGGAAAACCTCTTTAAAGGCATCATGTTAAAGGTATGTCATTTTTTTTCCTGACATTTCCAATAAGCATCTAAATGAGCAGAAAAATATCAGAAAAACACTTTAAAAGTTAAAAAAATGTGAAAAACAGAGGTAAAAAATTTGAAAAAAAAAATACATGACAATTTTTCAGGAGTTATTCTTCAGCCTGAATGCAACTGCATTAGCAAGTGCAGCCCAATTCATCAATACTGATTGAAACATTATGGAATGCATGGTAGGTCTCTGGAATAAAAATACCAAAGACAACAAAGAACGCCATAAATTTTAGCACTAGGGGCCGGAAAGTATAAACAACAAGGGGCTCAACACCGCCCTGTAATTGGAATGCGCTACATAGCTGTAGACCGATCAACGACACTCAAGAGGACTTGAGTGATTACATGTTATAGAGAGATCTCCATTATCCAAGTGCTTCTCCTATCTTCATATATTCTGTAGCCGACTCTGGTTATTAGTTCTTTACTTAGTAGGAAGCAGAAATCCTCATTTAACCTGAAGTCGTGTACAATTTCTCTTCCGTGTGCTCCAGTAATCTGTCAGTCCATTATTAGAGACTCTACAGATGATTCACTTGTCAACTATTTCCCTCTTTGCTGCAGCCATCTTCGGATTGGGGCTCATCAACTCCATTTTACCTTTGTTTATCAGTACTGTAACTTGGAGCAAGACATTACAGCCTAAAAAGTAGATAACCTTTTTTTTTTTTTTTAAGATTTTTTTGGAACCCCATTTGTGAGGGTTTTTTTTTTTTTTTTTGCTTTAAGAGAGCCCAGTATGCATATATTCTCAGCTTAAAGGGGTTGTCCCACAAAAATATTCTCATTCCTCATGAGCTACTACAGCCTAATGGGATGTCCACCCAAGACGCTCCTCATTGGCATTACTAAGGGTGTCCCCTGATTGTCACTATTATTGCATCACTGCCCATTGTCTTCAATGAGTACTACATATCATCACATTTTACATGGGAAAATGGATTTGCGGAAAGTTGTCCTTTGTGATAATTTCTGGTGGTACTAACAGTAGGAATCCCTTACAATCAGCTGCAGAGTGGAGCTACTTCGAGAAGGCGTTTGTCTAAAGTCTTTTGATGTCCCGTAGTGCCGGACTCAGAAACTTGAAATCCCACAGATTGCCATTATTATATTTTGCAATCATTGTGGTTGCTCGTGATTCTCAGAACACCATAGGAGGGAAATGATGGTCCATTATGGAAAACGTCTGAAGGAAACAAACTTCAATTTGCTTATAACAGCATTCAAAATGCTTGTATCATGAATGCACCGATTATACATTTCCTGGAGCACTGGCTTCCAATATGACAATGAACAACACTGCAGATTGATTAGCTGGATAAGCCTCTTTATACAAACAGAAGACACAGCCATCATTGTAGAAGAGCTCTTCATGCGAGGGCCGTTGTAAAAGCCATATGTGATCTACACACAATACAATGAGTATCCATGCTACCAGGCTGAACAGAAAGAACATCTGAAGGTGACTGCGGGATGTCTACACTCATCAGGACATAGAAAAGAAACTAATTATATACTCTTAAGAAGGTGCATTGAAAAGAGGCCACAAAAACATTTCAGGTATATCATTATGATTGAAGATATTCTTCATCATTGAATCTCAGTAGATGACGTCTTCTGCTCATTCAGAAATTGCCATTATCAACATGATAAATATGAAGCGGTCTAAACAGAGCGCTGATGAGAAGCATCATGTAATACGGAAACACAGCAGAAAACTACTATATAACGTCAAAGACAAAAGATGAACATTTATCACAATTATAAAACTGAATGAATTCGTACAGCCCCCTCACTGCCAGTATTAATATAGTTAAACTGTGTCTCCAGGGCATCTTCGCTGTAATAGTGGTGCGGATTTTCAGACACATCGCAGCTTATCAGACCACTGTACCGATGGCACTAGCTGCCGGTGAGAATAACTGCTGCAATAAACTAATGACAGGTCTCATATTCTTTGATAACTTGATACTATTACATGTAATCCCTGGATAGAAGATTGTTTTTTAGGCTGATTTTTTAAATCACATTGATATTTTAACATAACACTAATAAAACCTAAAAACCTATATTTTACAGTATATGGGGAGAGCAACATTTTATTGTGAATGTATGTCAGTAAAGGAGCCCTAATTTCTTTGATTTAGTATGTGTATAGAAGGGAGAGGAGTCGGGAGATAGTGTTGTCTATTGAAGGTGTTTGAGCAATGAGCAACAATAAAGACATCCAGGGTACATAAAATATAACTTTTATATTGTAGAAATACTAAAAGCAAATTCTGGGAGCTCAAACAATATAAATAATTAAAAAAACAAGTAGTGGTGCCATATATATAAGCAAAAGTGAGGTGCTGCGTGGTCATTAACAATGAAGAAGGACTATACAGTGTGGTCTTCATTATGAAATGAAAGGCAGCTGTTGGATAATTGGCTGCAAGGTTCTTCACCGCAGCATGGCCGCAACCCGCCCGCAGCACAGCTGCTCCATGTGACCGTACTGTAAGGCAGAGTAGCCAGGATATACCTGATTTATAGCGATTTGTGATTAATTCAGAATAAATCAAATTTCTTGGGGAACTTCTTAATCAAGCCAATTTTATTGGTTTTCTATTGTACATTAAGACAACGTACATTACATATAACACAATAACATCCCATACTCCCCTCCCCACCCCTTCTCCGCATGGTGTCCACTCCCCTACATCGCTGTACTGATAGTACACCCCATCTTATCTTCCTATCCAATCTTCCATACGCCTATCAGGCCAACATTGTGTTACTTCCCCTCCCAAACAAACCAGCCAGCCCCATATTATCCACCACCCAAGATAGCCGTAACTACTAAATGAGTAGTTTTTAATAAAGTTTTTTTTAAGTTTATATATCATATATGAAACATGAATTATGAATACAATTATTAAATATTTATTATGTTTACTTGCTTTTTTATATATGTGTGTCAAAAAGAAAAATGTATTAAAAAAAAAAAAAACATACTCTAAATGACATGTAATGAATTTTTAGAATATATCTTTTTCTGTTTTACTTACAAAATAAACACCTGATGTTCAGGTGTCTATGGCACTTTGGTATCTGTACACAGCTGAAATGTCACCAGAGTACAGATTGCACAGCAGGGCCGCAGTGAGCAATGTACAGGCAGAAGAATACATCTGTGCTCCTTCCCGCACCAGGTCGGCATATATGTGCTATACCATGCTTTAGCAAAACTGGCACAGGAAGGAGAAGCAATGTGATATGTAGAACTCCTGCCTGCACTCGCTTGGCTAAAAAGCTCTTCACAGCACATCAATGCAGGGTCTCCTGCACCAATGTGCTGTACCATGCTTTAGCAGAGCGGGCACATTTAGGAGCAGCAATGCGCTATGCAAGACTTTTAGCGGTGAGAATAATCTCTGCATATATCTGTGCAGGGTCTCCTGCACCAATGAGCTACGCAAGGATTTTAGCTCTCGCTCCTGCCTGTGCCTGCTCCAGCAGAGTGGTGGTTGCACAGACAAGTGCACAGCAGCAATGTGTCCTGCCTCTACTTTGCTCACTGTGGCCCCACGTTGAAATCTGTAGAGTATGAGTATACGGATTCCAAACTTTGATAGACACCTGAAATTACAAAAATTCATTTATTATATAAGGAATTTGGTGAGTCATTTCATGTCATTTAGAGTATTTTTTTTTTTCAAGTTTAAGTACACTTAAGTATGCTGCTTGGTTCTTCTATATTTCCCCATCTCCGCTGATCAAAGTGGTTTTCCGATCTTTAAAAATTAAGTGCAATTTATATGTGGTACGTTTAGTCACCAATATACTGCCTGTGATTGAGATGCCTCTGTTAGGTGGGTTAACATTACATTTTTTGCCATCTGTTTAGTGTATATGTTGAGGGGAAAAAAGGACACACAAGTCTAGCACACCACACTTCTCTATCCTGCAGAGTCCAGTAAAAAAAACATTTATTTTTTTACAATGGAACTCTATGTGAACGTATGCCACTGTACGCATCTATTAACATATACATTTTTGTTCCCTCCTTTTTATAGAGGGGTTTTGTTAGCATAAGGGTGCCTATATATGTGCATTTGAACTGTATTTGACTTGTGTTTTCCACACCTCACAGTACAACTACTGCTGACGTCTTACACATATATTTGCATTGCCGTGCTGCCACCTAATGACCATACGGTATGGTGATTAATGGTGTTGTAGACCAAAGACCTGTGATCACGTGTTAAAGGGAGTCTGTCACCTCATTTTCACCTATATAACTAACAGCAGTGCCCCACAGAGGATTGCATACACATCCCAGACATACCTGTGTGCACTGTGTGTCTGTATTATATGTCACATCCCAGACATACCTGTGTGCACTGTGTGTGTATTACATGTCACATCCCAGACATACCTGTGTGCACTGTGTGTCTGTATTACATGTCACATCCCAGACATACCTGTGTGCACTGTGTGTCTGTATTATATGTCACATCCCAGACATACCTGTGTGCACTGTGTGTGTATTACATGTCACATCCCAGACATACCTGTGTGCACTGTGTGTCTGTATTACATGTCACATCCCAGACATACCTGTGTGCACTGTGTGTCTGTATACCATGTCAAGAAAAAGCACTTTATTCTGCAGGAAAACAGCTCCCAAGTGCCCGGCTGAAAGTGAAACTAAAAACAGCTTTCTCTCCTGACTCGATTTCTAACAGCTATATCTTCTGATATACTGGATATAATGCTGTGATCATTTTAAAGCTTGGAATGTCAGCTTTTAAAGAAGGTCAGAACCATTTTTCTATCTGCTACCAATCCCAAGATATGAGCAGCTAAAGCTGCCCTCTCCCCTCCAGTCTGGTTTGCAGCAGCAGCAGAGCTGGGCACTTGGGAGCTGTTTTCGTGCAGAATAAAAGGGTTTTTTCTGAACGAGGAATACACACACACAGTGCACACAGGTATGTCTGAGATGTGTGTGTAATCTTCTATGGGGCACTAATGTTAGCTATATAGGTGAAAATGAGGTGACAGACTCCTTTTAAAGGGGTTTTCCGGGCTCCTGATGTTGAAGACTTATTCTCAGGGTAGGTCATTAATGTCCAAGTGATAAATGTCTATATTTTTTCACAGACATAGGAAAAAAAAATCACCTACTTTTTGGACTGTCCAGAAATTTCTGGACGGTTGGCAACCCTGTCCCGCACCCCCACCATCAAATGTTCCCTGCAGCCTCCGGTGCTGGAAGTAACACTGGATTTGGAACATGAAGCACAGCTCTGGCCAAAATGTAGTGGTTGTGCTGGGTTACTGCAGCTCAGCTCCCATTCACTTGAATAGGAAATGGGCTGCAGTTACCCAGCATGGCCACTGCACTGTGAGCGGAGAAGGAGGTGCAGGGTGAGCATAGCCTGACACACTTGTTAAAAATCTAACTAGGAAACTGGCCTAGATTATAGTGGAAATCTGCACCGCTGTTAGTTTCCCATTTTTAACCATGATGCTGCACAGTTGCGGCACAATTAAGAGGCATGCACCTCTTAATTGTGGCACATCTGATGCAAATAGGGTACAGATTAAGACTGGCAGTCTAATAAGTAGGTGGGTGGTAGTAGCATTAATTAATGTTGAGAGAATCAGATTGCTATGTACTCGACTGGATGCTGTGAGGAGGGCTTAGGTGGCCCCCAGGCATCGGCCCAGCAGGAAATTTCCCTGTAGGGTCTATGAGCAGTCTGCCCCTGAGGGCTGGGATGGAATATGCCAGTCTTAGTAAATGTTCTCCATGTATTTACATGTCATAGTAATTCTACCTGCTTTACATCTGCTTGCTCAGACTAATTTTTATTAGTAATTAATAAATAATATTATTTCTTATGTTATTTCTTATTCTTCTTTTAACAGTAAAATCAAACTTTACGTGAAAACACATAATGTGGAGAAAACAATCAGGAACGTCTTTGGATTTATTGAAGGACAATATGAGCCTGGTAAGTAATACTAAAAAGAGGTTCAGGGTCTATTTAATTAAAATGTGTCACCTGAAAATCAAGTTTTTATGCTAAACTCTTTAAAATTTTCGTATGTTTTAAAAAGTTCTATACCACTATATTAAAAATATCCTGTAATCTTGCAACTTTACGCCGACCTTTCTGTTCCGTAGAGATCACTTCTCAGCAGTCATCTCATTTTTAATCGCAGGCGGGATTACAATGACAAGTAACACCTTCATAGATAGCATAGAATCCATCATTCACAATAGTAGAGGTCACAGCTCACCTCCTCCCCATTCCTACATGGGACACAAAGCATGCCTAAAATACTTTTCCATAGAAGTCAATGAGTCCTATGATCCATGGAGCTACTGTCCCAGCAGCTCTCTGAATTCTGCTAAAGATGCACAACACAATTTTGGTACAGAAGGGATAACGTATTCAATCACCTTTCTAGCTGCTTTTTGCAGAATAATGATGTTGGAGTCAGGTCCACTGCTATATCATATAACCCCAGTCTGACTATCCAAGTAAGCAGAGAAGTAACGGAGATCGAGCATAATGGGCGTTCACTCAGAGACAATGCCTCCGGTCTGTGGTCAAGCACCTTCTAGAGGTGACATGATTTGAAGTTGCATGTCACTGCAGGGCATGCACTGCTTGGGAACACATCACTGCTGAGGCCAGTCATTGGCTGCAGCAACGCAAGCGACCCCATCTGTGTAGGAAGTGTACAGGCAAAGACCAGAAGTCTGGTGAAGCCAGCACAGGATGATGGGGGAACATTTACATATGTTTCTCTTCACAGGTCCCACTGGGTGTGGTGGAAATTAAAAAAAAAAAAAATCTGGATAACCCTTTTAAAGGGGTTCTCCAAGAGTAAAATATTAATGACCTATCCTCAGGCTAGGTCATCAATATTTGAGCATTCAAATTCTGAATGGAGAGATGCAGAATCTTTAAATCTATGGCAGTGCCAGATGTCGGAACTCCACCGATCAGATTGTGGACGACAATCAGTAACTATAGGCCAGTCAGCTTGACATCTGTAGTGGTAAAAATGATGGAAACTCTACTAATAAAGAAGATAATTGACCACCTAACAACAAACAACTTGATGGACCCAAACCAGCATGGCTTTACTGAGGGTCGATCATGTCAGACTAATCTCATTGATTTCTTTGACTATGTAACTAAAGTGCTGGATGAAGGTGGTGCTGTGGATATCGCCTACCTGGATTTCAGTAAAGCTTTTGATACGGTTCCCCATAAAGAGCTGATAGAGAAGTTATCAAAAATTGGACTTAACCCCTGGATAATTCAGTGGATCTGCAGTTGGCTGAAGGACAGATACCAGAGGGTTGTTGTTAATGGAGTGTATTCTGAGGAGAGGCTGGTTACAAGTGGGGGCCACAAGGATCTGTTCTGGGTCCTGCTCTGTTTAACATGTTTGTAAGTGATATAAGGGAAGGTTTGGTCAGGAAGGTTTGTTTGTTTGCTGATGACACAAAAGTGTGTAATAGGGTTGATGTTCCAGGAGGTGTCTGTAATAGGGAGAATGATTTATCTTTATTAGATAAGTGGTCAAAACAATGGAAACTTCAGTTCAATGTTTCCAAATGTAAAATAATGCACTTGGGGAGAATAAATCCTCTATCTGAGTATCGTATTGGCAGTTCTATGCTAACAAAGACCTCAGAAGAGAAGGATTTGGGGGTAGTCATCTCTGACAGCCTCAAAATGAGTAACCAATGCAGCCAGGCGGTAGGGAAAGCAAATCGTATGCTTGGCTGCATAGCTAGAGGTATAACGAGCAGAAAGAGGGACATAATGATCCCTCTGTATAGAGCTCTAGTGAGACCACATCTGGAATACTGTGTTCAATTCTGGAGACCTCACCTGCAAAAGGATATTGCTAAAATAGAACGGGTCCAAAGAAGAGCTACAAAAATGGTGGAAGGTCTAAAGCATAGAACTTATCAAGAAAGACTCAGAGTTCTTAATATGTATAGTCTGGAGGAAAGAAGAGAAAGGGGGGACATGATTGAAACCTTTAAATATGTTAAAGGACTGAATAAAGTTCAGGAGGGAAGTGTTATTAATAAGAAACAGAACACAAGAACAAGGGGGCACAATCTGAGGTTAGTTGGGGGAAAAATCAAGAACAACATTAGAAAATATTACTTCACTGAAAGAGTAGTAGAAGCTTGGAACAAACTTCCAGTAGAGGTGGTTGATACATCCACAGTAACTGAATTCAAACATGCCTGGGATAAACATGTATCTATCCTAAGATAACAATA
This sequence comes from Rhinella marina, assembly GCA_900303285.1. Lineage (NCBI taxonomy): Eukaryota > Metazoa > Chordata > Amphibia > Anura > Bufonidae > Rhinella > Rhinella marina. Next base: position 92,166 of record ONZH01014796.1, on the reverse strand, counting down.
AAAAGATAATAAAAGGGCAGACTAGATGGACCAGGTGGTCTTTTTCTGCCGTCAATCTTCTATGTTTCTATGAGGAAAGTTCATCAATATCCTACTCCTGGAAAACCCCTTTAAACCTTATGCGCAAAACGATGTACAGTTACATCATGGTGCCGCTGTAAGGATTATGGACTTAGGGCACCCAGAGTATGCAGTGAGGTCACCTAGCCTCAATGACGGAGATTGACAATGATGATGATCCCATTCATTTAAGCCCTTAGATGCTATTATCAGTTTTGGTCATGGCATCTGAGGTGGCTTCCCGAGGAGCACTGCGCTCTTGGGTCCCAAATCGCTCCCCTGCAGCAAGATTAGGGAAGCCTTGAGGAAGGGCTCCATAAGAACATAAATCTCCCATAGAATGCAATGATAAATCTTTGCAGTCTATGGAAGTCTCCTAAGGGGGCCTTTAAAAAGTGAAAAAAAATTAAATAAAAATTAAAAACACACCCCTTTTCCTAGTTTGCATATAAAAGTAAAAAAAAAAAAGAAGCTAAAATGCCCAAACTGTTAAAATGCAAGAATCGCCATTCCCCCAAAGAATTGAATGTGATCAAACCGTTTTACATACCCCAAAAAGAATTAATAAAAAGTACAGCTTCATACAGCAATGTAGATAGAAATATACAAAAAGTTATAGCTGTAAAAAAATGGCGAAACAAAGAAAATTTTTACTTTTCAAAGGATTCTATTTTTTTAAAAGTAGTGAAACAAAAACTATCCAAAGTCGGCCTCACCATAATCATTCCGACCCACAGAATAAGGATGTCATGTCATTTTAGCTCACAGTGAACACCGCAATATCAAGACCCCAAAAACCTTGGCAGCATTGTGGTTCGTTTCACACAACAAAGATTATTTTTCTAATGTAAAATAAACGGTACCATTAAAAAGTACAACTTGTCCAACTAAACAGAAAATGAAAAAAATTGACTCTGAAAAATGAAACAGAATTAAAAATAGGCCGTGTCCTGAAAGAGTTAGGCTCCATTCACACGACCGTATGTATTCCGTGTCCGTATAAAAACAGAACGGAAGACATACGGAATGTCTTCTGTAGTGTTCCGTAATTTTGCGGACCCATTGACTTTAATGGGGCTACGGACGTGTTTTGCGGCCAAGTATAGGACATGTTTCCTTTTTTTGCGGGAGAACTTCCGTAATATACGGATGCTGAATGAGCCCTAAGTAAGAGATTAATTGAAATGACACCTGGAACATAGAAGAAATATGGATGCAACACTGAGGTCCTATGCGAAGATACAAAATATGCTCAATGGAGCATGAACTTAATATCAACGAGTGAATTTCTCAGTAATTGCTACAAATAACATATAATCAATAATTGTATCTTTTGTGCATAGATCGTTACGTGGTTCTGGGAAACCACAGAGATGCCTGGGTATTTGGTGCCATTGATCCATCCAGTGGCACAGCGACTATGATGGAGCTGAGCAGAGCGCTATCAAAGCTGCTACAAACAGGTATGTTATTCAGAAAGCAGCAGCATCTTAAAGGGAGTCCATCACCAATTTTTCACCAAGCATGCTAGACATACCTTTATGTCATTTCTGTCTGTAGTGAATGTCCTGAAAAAGCAGTTTTAATCATATGGAAAATGGCTCCAAAGTGCCCAGGGGGTGCCCTTTAGTCTTCAAAGTGCCCAATCCTGCCACCCTTCTCTGTGCCATGTACAGCTGGTACAAAGGTTTCAACCCCTCTCCACCAGCGTCACTCTGATGCTGCCTTCCCCGTAAGCTGTGCTGGCATCTTCGCCCTCACCCTTGACACAGCGTCTGACATTTGCAGAGGCATCTCCCTGGCATCAGAGGAAAGGGGGAAGATGCCAGGCGGAGCTTGCGGGGCATCCACTACAGACAGAAACAACCTTAAGATATGTCTAGCATGCTTGGGCTGGTAGTTTCATGTGTGAAAATTTGGTGACAGACTCCCTTTAAACTGTACTGTACCTCTAATTTCACGAGAAAACTGATTATAGTGCAGGACTTTGCGAATAGTTTTTGTTGTGTAATATAATTATTCAGTATTGTAATATGTTGTGATTCATCAGAATGGTTGTGTATGGACTAGTGTGAATACATACATTAATGTTAGGGGGTACGTGTGACGTTCTGTACCTGATGCACAGACGTGGGAAGGAGGCCTTACTCTTTTTGTCATTTTATAGCATTGTAAATGGTTTGTTATAAATAAACAAATAAATTAAATAAATAAAAGCATGGGGCTGGACATCCCCTTTAAGAAGCCTTTTTAAAGGAGAATCTTCTTTGGCTTTGCTCCCATCTGCAGATTCTGTCACATTTGATGGAAAATAGCACTGGATCTCAATGGGATCTGTCGGGCCCTTTGGTGCCCATCATGTGACAGCAATCACAATGGATTAATGAGCACAACCTAAGAACTTTACGCTGTTGAATTATATGAATAAAATGGGTATTGCCACACTGCTTGTCAATATAGAATAAATCCCTATGCAGTGTGACAGGGCCAGTACTGATGGTGCTGTGTCATGCCCCCTTGACAAGTAAATTGTGACATCCAGCTGTCAATTTAGTTATAAATTCCTGAAGGAATAACAGAGGAATGGCACAATGGAGAGCTCTATGAAAAGATGCTTCTGAATTGTAATTTCATGGGGAATAAAAGTATTTAGTAAAGCAGGTCAGGAGAGGTGACAGGAGTTATCTTAGGTCTCCTGTTAGTCATAAAGTATATACTAGTCTTTTGAGTTTTGTGTGAATGTCTACACTATTTATTTTGAGCCCAGAAAACAGCATTTCTTTTTATAGTCTTCTCAGACTCCTGAGATCTCACTTGACAGCACACATCCTCACCTGACTCTTTGAAGACATGTCCTTTGAACTGATAAAAAGTTTGACTTCATACTGTAATACAGCTCTTTGGGTATGGGTTTGCCAAGGGTAAAAAGAAAAAAAAATGCAATATTTTCATGTTACAGTTAAATGGTTTAGAATCTAGTTCAAAAAGAGTACTGAAATGAGAGAAAAATGGATTTTTATTTTGCAAGACAAATCGTGTTAGATCCATAAACCTAAAATATATCAGACACTGTTAGCGAGAAAAAAAACAAAAAACATGTACACTAACAGAAAATAAAGAAAAAAAAACATCTGGGGATATCTGCAATTGTTATATATTGTACACCAGAAGACGTGGTATGTTTGGCAGGTACTGTAGGAGCAGGCTGGTCCTACTTCCTGCCAGGATGGTGTGTTCTAGCTAGGACAGTGAGGAGGAAGGAAGCATATCAAATTGCTTCTACTCCAAGGGTTTAAGGGACCAGCAAGATAACCAGTATACCTTGGAAGCTACAGCATTGTATAGAGAGCAGAGTGACCAGCAACCACAGCTTTACAGACCCTGCTGCAGGTGAGGGATTACAGTTCAGACATCCATCATCTAAATCAAAGCCTGCATTGGACACCCATAGCCAAAAGTGCCAGTTTACAGCTATTAGCCAGAAGTGCAAGAGTGAGACATCAGAAAGATAGCACATCAGAGGTGCCATAAACTGCCACTTATCCAACTACCATACCTCATCATTTGGTGATAGAAATTGCACTGTACAAACTACTACTAGGTGTACTACAAGTTATCTTTTGCACTGAGTAAAGAAACTTTTATTCTTTTCCTTCTGGCCTGAATCTTTAAATCACCTTTCCACTGCACCAATCCACCTGGAGCAACAGACTGAGGAAGTACACCATGACATAACATCTCATTGTGGCCACTACCGTTTCCATCCTTTGCACTACTCATCAGAGGCTCGCTGCACTACCTTTATTTGGGGTTCTGCAGCAGGGTACATGTAGTGGCACACTGGCACGGTCACATTAATACTATATAAGATCTCCCCTTGCTACCAATTTTTAATGTCATGGCTGTCCAATAAGATACAGGAGCGGTTGTTATACGGTGATCTTGGTGTGCAACTGTCTGCCTTGACCATCGGAACCCTCTCTACATGATCACTGCATGGAACACCTTCAAAACACCGCCAGACTGTAAAATAGACTTTTTATCTCAACACTTTCTAAGTATTTTTCCCATTTTACCATAGTGCAAGTTTGACAATTACGAAGGATAAGCACTTAGAGTTAAAGGGGTTATCTGAGACTTAAAAATGTTGGGCCCCTCACATTGAATATACTTTGAACATACTCGAATATACATTGATTATACTCACCGGGCTCCCTGCGCCGCTCCTGGTCCCTGCACCGCCGCTGCTGCTTCTCCCCATGCGTGGATGAAAACATCCGGTGTCGGGGGGGGGGGGGGCGGGGGGCGGTCGGGTCAGCCAATGGCATGCAGTGATGGGGACCAGCCTCCCTAGTATTGCGGGTGACGATAGGGAGGCTCGACCCGGCTGCCATTGGCGACCCCCGCCCTTCCCCTCGACACTGGATGTTTTCATCCACACACGGGGAGATGAACTTAGGCGCATGATATGGCGGCCGTTCAACAAGATTAAATCTACACCAGCTACTTTGCTGCCGTAGATTTAAGTCATTTTCTACACCAAAAACAGGCATAGAAAATGATGAATGAGATGGGCCTGCTGGTCTGCCCTCTTCCCTGCCCACGCCACCCACCCTCTCGGAACATGGAGTACATGGGGAAGTGGCATATATGGGGAAAAAGTCATAGATCTTGCCACAAAACACCTTTGCAACAAAATATGCTCCTCACAATAGTTATGCCCTGTTAGAGCCCCCTTCACAGTAAAATGCCCCCTTTATATATGATGTCCCTGCACAGGCTGGGGTAATGAGGTCTGGGCCCCAATGGATGACGTACACAGCAGTTGGACTCAAGCCCAAATTTGGTGTCTGACTTCTGTTGCATTTTCTGTCATCCATTAGGACCTGGGCATCGCCTGCCAGTACACACACAGTAATCATTACTATGGCTGCCACGGTGGTAGTTCCACCCCTGGATAGATAGGTCCATTAGTGCAGACCTCTTTTGGAGGGACAGTCCCTATTTTTGACCCAAGTCCCTCTGTCCCTCTTTTTGATCTGAGATATAGATTTGCAGAGTTACATTTGCAATATTGACCGAGAAACGGTTTGTCTAGTTCCTCTCTGTATACTTGAGTCTGTCTTTTATATTATTTCATTATTTGATGCAATTGGGATTTTAGACATTTCTAAATTCAGATTATTTTTGCCCTATTTCCTAAGAGAAAACTATGCAGGGGTACAAATATGCAGGAAAAATTGCACAATGAACCAAAAGTGTCCTTTTTTGTCCGTCCAAAAAGTTGGGAGGTATGCATTAGACATCACCTCAGATTACGGTAACATCTGCATTCCAGAGACTGCATTATATACTGTGTTTCTGACGATGACAAGTAAAGGCAGCAGATAACTACTTTGGACTGCATTTAAAAGTAAGATTTCATCTCCTCCATTGATCTACAGAACAGAGCTGAGATACCTGACACTAATAAATCCTGGCATGGTTCGCATCCTGTTATTCCAGCTCTCTGCATTATTGGGATTGTAATTCAGCAGCTTCACAATAACACCAGGTGGTGGTTGTGCTCTTCTTGGAATCTACATGCGCTCTCCAAACCTCTGATGTCTGCTCATATCTACACAACATGTGCATTGAAAACAGCGTGGGACAACATGTGGAGGAATATTAGATTATTTCTGAAAAAAACAAACCTAGATATTAAAAGGGTTTTCTGAGACTTTTACACTAATGACCTATGCTCTGAATAGATCATCAGTATCTGTTCGGTGGGTGTCCGAAACCTAGGACCCCTGCTGACCAGCTGTTTGAGAAGGCATTAGTGCTTGCAGTAGTGCTGCAGCCTTCCCTGAGCTTACCACGCACCGCGCCAAAGGTGGGACACGCATCTATGAGAAAATCGGGTTATATCCTAGCGATATGCCCCCATTGCCTGAGATGAGAATACCCCGTTAAAAGGCTTGGACCCATAATCTGTAAGGGGACCTGTCAACAATTTCCTATAGCTACGCTCTGGCATCTCTGGTACTGGTAGTGCACATAGGTATGTGCAACAGTACAGCTGCCGACAGCTGGGGAGTCACAAGCTGGGAGACTAAGAATCACATATGGCTGCCTTAACACTGGTTGAAGAAAACAGATTTAGGGCACAATTTACTCATTATGCTGACATTTTCAAAAATCGATAACGTAACATTTTACAGGTCTGTGAAAGTCTACGTACATGTCTATGTAAAAGTCTAGTAGGCCAAACTCACTATTTGTTTTAGGAATTTCATTCATGTTGACTAGTTGGATTGTAGTTTAAAGGGAACCTGTCACCATGAAAATTCAAATTAATCTGCAGGCTCCATGTTATAGAGCAGGAGGAGCTGAGAAGATTGATATATAGTTTTGTGGGAAAAGATTCAGTAAAATTTCTATTTAATTCATTTACATTTCTGTTCATTCTAAGCTTTAAAGTCCAGGAGAAGGTCCTATCAGTGATTGACAGCCTTCCCTCTATGAGGAGGAGGTCCTATCAGTGACTGACAGCCTTCCTTCTATGAGCGGGAGGTCCTATCAGTGATTGACAGCCTTCCCTCTATAAGGGGGAGGTCCTATCAGTGATTGACAGCCTTCCCTCTATGAGGAGGAGGTCCTATCAGTGACTGACAGCCTTCCCTCTATGAGGAGGAGGTCCTATCAGTGACTGACAGCCTTCCCTCTATGAGGAGGAGGTCCTATCAGTGATTGACAGCCTTCCCGCTATGAGGAGGAGGTCCTATCAGTGATTGACAGCCTTGCCTCTATGAGGAGGAGGTCCTATCAGTGATTGACAGCCTTCCCTCTATGAGGAGGAGGTTCTATCAGTGATTGACAGCCTTCCCTCTATGAGGAGGAGGTCCTATCAGTGATTGACAGCCTTCCCTCTATGAAGAGGAGGAGGTCCTATCAGTGATTGACAGCCTTCCCTCTATGACTGTGTATACAGAGATAGCTGTCAATCACTGATAGGACCACCTACTCATATAGAGAAGGCTGTCAATCACTGATAGGACCTCCTCTTGGACTTCAAAGCCCAGAATGAGCAGGAATTTAAATGGATAAACTCCTCCTGCGCTATAACATACTGCCTGCAGCTCAGACAACATGTTCAACGTGACAGGTTCCCTTTAACGTGTGTGATATAGCTGCCCCCAGACTATATTGCTCAGCATGCTGGATCATCCGTTTCCTCCTTCATTAATACTGTACTTGCTCTCTAGAGGTTTTATAATGGATTCTTACAATCACTAGAGACAGTGGCATATCTTTAGTTCTGGAAACCTACTGCATACTGGTTCATTCATTAACTTCTATCTCAGTGGGACTTTCCAGCTTTAGCCTCTGCTAGCTTGCAGCACAATCACTTTTGTCTTATTACACTATATTAGAATATTGAATTAATACAAATCCATAATATATTATTCATAAGACATCTCCAAACCAAATGAGCTTGTTAAGAGATTCCTCAAAAAATATCCTTAATGTTTATTTAAATTGACTCAAAATGATTTGTATATATTCACCATATACCAAAACTATTTTATAGATAATGTCAATTTATTATGTTCATGTTACAAGAAATGTCTGCATTGTTTTGACACAGGTTGGCGACCAAGAAGATCCATTCTGTTCTGCAGCTGGGGGGCAGAGGAATATGGACTTATTGGTTCTACAGAAAGTGTAGAAGTGAGTTTCCTAGACCTAATCTGAACACTGGAGTCCTATATTCAGGGGTGGACTGGGAACTTAAAGTGGCCCTGGAAAAAATACTAAAAGTGGCCCCGTTTTGTGGTCGGGTCAAAATTGATGTAAGGCAGAGCCAGCAATACCATATTGTGGCATATTACACCACCCCAACACAGCCAAATACCACAGCCCATCACAAAATACTGCCAGCAGCACATAATACATCCCCAAAAGTTTCCACTGGCTCGCCATGAGAAGGCCTCAGGCAGCCCTCTGGGCATCAGCCCACCGGGAAACTTCCCTGTAAGGTCTATGGCCAATCCGCCCCTGCCTATATTTACTAGTAAACATCATCTTGAGCTCAACCTAAACCTTGTTATCACCATCTAGACCCAGGATTTTCAACCTGTGGTGCATGCTCCACAAGGGATACACACCTCGGGGGAATTTATCATGAGGGTAATATTTTAAGTCCATTTTCCTTGTGTCTGCATTGACATACTTTATGCCAAATTTATAAAACCCCACCCGTTTTGTCTAGGAATTTCCAAAACAAAAAAATCCAGTTTTCTACACTAACCCATCCCCCCACTGGAGTAGCTTTTATGACTGAGACTTTTTCAAAAAGTCCCAGTGATAAATCTGGAGTGCAACCACCAACTATTCCACCTCCACTTTTAAAACTGCAGTGAGTGGTGTAAAAATGCAAAAAGTCCCGACATTTTGTGTGTGACCTCAGAAATGCCCTATTTTGCGGCTTGTTGAAGACTGGAATGGCTAGATAAATTCTTCCACTCCATGTCACTAGCAGATTTTCACTATCCTGATAATGTGACTAACAGGTACATTGAATTAAAACAGGTACAGATGATTTTTAAGGAAATTCATGGCTCAAGAAAATAACTATAAGGCCCAGAATAAAAAAAAATGTGTTTTTGCATAACTCTAAATATTTTTATGCTTAGAGTGTTGAGGTCCAATATAAGGCAGCATGATTAACCAGTGCTTCCAAGATTAAGTTTATTCTCATAATTGGATTTATAGGATTTGTCAGGTGGATGTCCTGCTTATGTGGACCAAAGCAAAGAACTGCTAATAACCTGCCCTCTATATAATAAGACATTTCCCTGCAATGGCTGCTGTAGAGGAAATTCACACGTGTAAAATAGTTGGTACCCTTCTGTTAAGGAAAGAAAAATCACAATGGTCACTGAAATAACTTGAAGCTGACAAAAGTAATAAATATTACTGAAAATCAGCTAATAAAAATCAGACATTGCCTTTGAATTGTGGTTCAAAAGAATCATTTTAAAAAACTAATTGACAAAAATGATGGTACCCCTAAAAAATATTGAAAATAATTTGATCATAGGGACATATTAAACTAAGGTGTGTCCTGTAATTAGCATCACAGGTGTCTTCACACTTGTAATCAGTCAGTCTGCCTATTTAAGGGATGAAAAGTAGTCACTGTGCTGTTTGGTATTATGGGGTCTACCACACTGAGCATGGACCAAAGAAAACTAAGGAGAGAGTTAGTTGCATCAGAAGATTAGAAAGAAAATTATAAACAAACATGTTAAAGGTAAAGGCTATAAGACCATCTCCAAACAGCTTGATGTTCCTGTGACTACTGTTGCACATATTATCTAGAAGTTTAAGTCCAGGGGACTGTAACCAACCTCCCTGGATGTGGCTGCAAGAGAAAAACTGTTGACAAAGTGAAGAGACAGATAATACAAATGGTAACCAAAGAGCCCAGAACAACTTCCAAGGACATAAGAGGTGGTCAAGGTACATAAGTGTCAGATCACACCATCTGTCACTGTCTTAGCCAAAGTAGACTTAAAGGGGTATTCTCATCTTAGACAATGGGGGCATATCGCTAGGATATGCCCCCATTGTCTTATAGGTGCGGGTCCCACCGCTGGGATCTGCACCTATATCCAGAACGGAGCGGGGAGAGCTGCGCCTGGAGGACCCCGGGGGTCCGGCCACCACCAGGCACAGCTCCCCGCTGCGTTCATAGAAATGAATGGGAGCCGGGCTGTGCATGCGCGGTGCGCTCCCATTCATTTCTATGGAGCCGACGGAAGTAGCTATATGCCCCCATTGTCTAAAATGAGAATAACCCTTTAATGAAAGACAACCAAGGAAGAAACCAGTATTGAAAGCGAATCATAATAAATAAAGACTGGAATTTGCCAAAATGCACATTGACAGGCCACACAGCTTCAGTGACAATGTACTTGGGACAGTTGAGACACAATTGGAGTTTTTTTTTTTGCAAATAATATAAGCTCTATGCTCACAGATGCAAAAATGACGCATACATAGAAAAGAACCTAGTACCTACTGTGAAACATGGAGGAGGCTCAGTTATATGGTGCTGCTTTGCTTTGACACAGGGGGTCTTGAATTTGTGCATGGTAAAATGAAGTCTAAAGACTATCAAGGCATTCTGTAGCGAAATGTGCTAGTGTCAGAACGCCTGGTACGTCGCAGGTCATGGGTCCTCCAACAGGATAATGACCCAAAACACTCAGCTAAAACATTAAAGAATGGCTAAGAGCAAAGCACTGGACTATTCGGAAGTGGCCTTCTATGAGCACTGATCAAAATCCTATTAAACGTCTGTGGAAGGAGCTGAGACATGTAGTCTGGAGAAGGCATCTTTCAAACCTGAGACAGCTAGAGCAGTTTGCTCACGAGTAGGCCAAAATACCTGTGGGCAGATGCAGAAATCTCATTAATTGCAGTGATTGCCTCAAAATGTTGTGCAACTAAATATTAAGTTAAATGCACCATTATTTTTATCCTAGCCAGTTTATTAGTTTGTTTTATAAATTATTCTGTTGAATCACAATTCAAAAACAATGTCTGTTTTCATTAGCTGATTTTCAGTAAATTTTTTATCTATTACCTTGGTCAGTTTCAAGTTATTTCAATGACCATTGTGGTTGTGGGTTTTTCATTCTTTAATAGAAGGGTACCAAAAATTGTGTTCACTTGTATATGAACAGAAAGGGTAATAAACTGCCTCCTGTGAGGCAGAGGGTGCTTTGGGAGCACGTCAAACAAAGAAAAGAGAGGGGCTCTGAAGTCTGTTTTTGTACCTCTCTTTTTTTTCTCCAGTAAATGTACAGACAGACTAAAATCAACCATCTGATGGAAGGTTGGTCATATGAAGAGGAGTATTAATAATATTAGTGACATAGTGACAATCTGTACACAACAGTCATTTGGTGGCTGGGCAAAACAATGGAGTAGAAATTGTCTGTTTTTGGTTACAACAGGCCATTAGCAAGACGATCTTTGAATACTGGATCCAATATGGTGGATCAGTTTTGTCAACCAATTGTCAGACGTTTGTTGCCCGTTGATTGGACACATTTTCTCACGTCATAAGCTTAATGACATGTCAGCATTCGGCTGACATATCTATGTCCAGCCCTCTACTACAGTCCATGACTGTGATAACTAATGCAAATTAGAACTGATTGATAATATAGATTAGGATTTACTACATTTTTAAAAAAAATTATATCTTCTGACAGGAACTTGGAAAAATGTTAGGACATCGGACCGTCGCTTACCTCAATGTGGACCTCGCTCTTGCAGGTAAAGTAGAAGCAACCCTGAGTGTAATCAGAAAATGTCCTACTTTTTTCTCATTTTTAACCATTTTTTTTTTAAAGAAGTTTGGGTGAGTTATTTTACATTTTTCTACTATCTATATAAAAAAATCTTGAAATTGTGCACTTTGTTTTCACTTTGGCTGCTCAGCCTTATAAAAGGCTGACACTTCCTGTTCTATAGAAATCACTTCTCAGCAGTCATCTCACTATCATCACAGGTACTGTGCCTTGCGAAAGTATTCGGCCCCCTGGAACTTTTCAACCTTTTGCCACATTTCAGGCTTCAAACAAAAAGATATAACATTTTAAATTTTTGGTGAAGAATCAACAAGTGGGTCACAATTGTGAAGTGGAACGAAATTTATTGGATCATTTAAACTTTTTTTGTAATAATAAAACTGAAAAGTGGGGCGTGCAAAATTATTCGGCCCCCTTGCATTAATACTTTGTTGCGCCACCTTTTGCTGCGATTACAGCTGCAAGTCTCTTGGGGTATGTCTCTATCAGTTTTGCACATCTAGAGACTGAAATTCTTGCCCATTCTTCCTTGCAAAACAGCTCAAGCTCTTTGAGGTTGGATGGAGAGCGTTTGTGAACAGCAGTTTTCAGCTCTTTCCACATATTCTCAATTGGATTCAGGTCTGGACTTTGACTTGGCCATTCTAAAGGCCCTTTTAGACGGGCCGATTATTCTCCCTGCCCGAGCGCCGATCAGCGATATCGGCGCTCGGGCAGGGAGCCTTTACATGGCCCGATGAATCGAGCGACGGGCCGCAAGAGTGATCGCTGTATCACTCGTGCGGCCGGGAAGCTCCATGCTGTCAGGCGCACATCGCCTGTTTACACAGGCCGATGTGCGCCCGACAGATTGGATCTTTTGTAGAAACCAAAAGATCCAATCAGCCGACGAACGAGCATTTTGCTCGTTCGTCGGCTGATCAGGGCCACTTTTACACGGGCCGATTATCGGCACTAGCGTTCCTAGGAACGATTTTTCGGCCGATAATCGGCCCGTGTAAAAGGACCTTAAGACCTGGATACGTTTATTTTTTAACCATTCCATTGTAGATTTTGCTTTATCTTTGGGATCATTGTCTTGTTGGAAGATAAATCTCCGTCCTAGTCTCAGGTCTTTTGCAGACTCCAACAGGTTTTCATCCAGAATGGTCCTGTATTTGGCTCCATCCATCTTCCCATCAATTTTAACCATCTTCCCTGTCCCTGCTGATGAAAAGCAGGCCCAAACCATGATGCTGCCACCACCATGTTTGACAGTGGGGATGGTGTGTTCAGGGTGGTGAGCTGTGTTGCTTTTACACCAAACATATCGTTTTGCATTGTTTCCAAAAAGTTCGATTTTGGTTTCATCTGACCAGAGCACCTTCTTCCACATGTTTGGTGTGTCTCCCAGGTGGCTTGTGGCAAACTGTAAACAAGACTTTTTATGGATATTTTTGAGAAATGGCTTTCTTCTTGCCACTCTTCCATAAAGGGCAGATTTGTGAAGTGTTCGACTGATTGTTGTCCTATGGACAGACTCTCCCACCTCAGCTGTAGATCTCTGCAGTTCATCCAGAGTGATCATGGGCCTCTTGGCTGCATCTCTGATCAGTCGTCTCCTTGTTTGAGATGAAAGTTTAGAGGGACGGCCAGGTCTTGGTAGATTTGCAGTGGTCTGATACTCCTTCCATTTCAATATGATCGCTTGCACAGTGCTCCTTGGGATGTTTAAAGCTTGGAAAATCTTTTGGTATCCAAATCCGTCTTTAAACTTCTCCACAACACTATCGCGGACCTGCCTGGTGTGTTCCTTGGTCTTCATGATGCAGAACCCTGAGACTATCACAGAGCAGGTGCATTTATACAGAGACTTGATTACACACAGGTGGATTCTATTTATCTTCATCAATCATTTAGGACAACATTGGATCATTCAGAGATCCTCAATGAACTTCTGGAGTGAGTTTTCTGAACTGAAAGTAAATGGACCAAATAATTTTGCACGCCCAACTTTTCAGTTTTATCATTGCAAAAAAAGATTAAATGATCCAATACATTTCGTTCCACTTCACAATTGTGACCCACTTGTTCTTGATTCTTCACCAAAAATTTAAAATGTTATATCTTTTTGTTTGAAGCCTGAAATGTGGCAAAAGTTTGAAAAGTTCCAGGGGGCCAAATACTTTCGCAAGGCACTGTAGGACTGCAATGAAAGGTAAAATCTATAAATAGGTAGCACAGGATCCCCTATTCACATTAAGTTGGCCACAGAACCCTTCATCTCCCTCTCTGAACAGGACACAGAGCATAACTAGAAAACTCTCCTATAGAGGTCAGAGTCCCCTCCGATCTGTTGTGTCTAAGGACACATGGTGGCTGCTGTAAAGCATTTCTCTAAATGCTGATAACAGCTTACGCAAAATGACCACCCACATAATCATGTACAGGGAATGAAAAAGATTTTTGAAAAAAGAATGTGCATCAGTATCTGGTTTTATTTATTATGTGATAAATTCCCTCTCCTGACCCATTTCCATATGTAAATCAATCTCGGTTTTGCTCCATCCCATATCTAGCACTTCCTGTTGCTGTATCCAACCAAACCCATGATGCACTTCTTTTGTCTCTGCCATAGCTCCAGTACCACTGCTAATAACGCCCAGCTAGTTTACAGCTACTTACATAGACACTCCCCTATCAATGCCCCTAACAACGCCCAGCTAGTTTATAGCTCCTCCCACCAGCTAGTTACATAGACACTCCCATATCAATGCCCCTAACAATGCCTAGCTAGTTTATAGCCCCTCCCACCAAGCTAGTTACATAGAATCTACCCTATTACTGTCCCTATGACATACCCATGGACATAACATCACACAGACATAGGAAAGAGCTGCAAGGACATGATTATGTGACCACAGCCCAAAATGGAAGGTAGGATCAATAAAAGATACAAGAAACACATTACAAAATTACAGCTACCTTCATAAATTAATGTTTTAAAGAAGGGATGCTCAACCTGTGACCCTCCAGCTGTTGTAAAACTACAACTAAAGGATATTGATGAAAACCAGAAAACACTCTTTGAAGTGAATACCAGACACAAGACCCCCAAGGATACGAGTGGCAGAGCTTTTTCCTAACCTTATACAACCCTAGCGCAGATTGGTTCTTCTAGATAGATATAACTGTATTATTACATTGTAACATAGTTTATAAGGCCGAAAAAAGACATCTGTCCATCCAGTTCGGCCTGTTTTCCTACAAGTTGATCCAGAGGAAGGCAAAAAAACCCTGTGAGGTAGAAGCCAATTTTCCCCACTTTAGGGGAAAAAATTCCTTCCCGACTCCAATCAGGCAATCAGAATAACTCCCTGGATCAACAACCCCTCTCTAGTAACTATAACCTATAATATTATTACCCTCCAGAAATACATCCAGGCCCCTCGAACTCTTTTAGGGGACTTACCATCACCACCTCCTCAGGTAGAGAGTTCCATAGTCTCACTGCTCTTACCATAAAGAATCCTCTTCTATGTTTGTGTACAAACCTTCTTTCCTCCAGACGCAGAGGATATCCCCTCGTCATAGTCACAGTCCTGGGGATAAATAGATGATGGGAGAGATCTCTGTACTGACCCCGATATATTTATACATAGTTATTAGATCTTCCCTCAGTCGTCTTTTTTCTAAAGTGAATAACCCCAATTTTGATAATCTTTCTGGGTACTGTAGTCCACCCATTCCAGTTATTACTTTAGTTGCCCTCCTCTGAACCCTCTCCAGCTCTGCTATGTCTGCCTTGTTCACAGGAGCCTAGAACTGTACACAGTAATCCATGTGTGGTCTGACTAGTGATTTGTGAAGTGGCAGGACTATGTTCTCATCACGGGCATTTATGCCTCTTTTGATGCAGCCCATTATCTTATTGGCCTTGGCAGCAGCTGTCTGACACTGGTTTCTACAGCTCAGTTTGCTGTTCACTAAAATCCCTAGGCCCTTTTCCATGTCAGTGTTATCCAGTGTTTTACCATTTAGTATGTACTGGTGACTTGCATTATTCCTTCCCATATGCATAACCTAACATTTGTCAGTGTTAAACCTCATCTGCCACTTCTCTGCCCAAGCCTCCAGTCTATCCAGATCCATCTGTAGCAGTGTACTGTCCTCTTCTGGTTAATTACTTTACACAGTTTAGTGTCATCTGCAAACATTGATATTTTACTGCGCAAGCCTTCTACAAGATCATTAATAAATATATTGAAGAGAATAGGGCCCAATAGTGACTCCTGTGGTACCCCACTAGTGACAGTGACCCAGTGAATCTGAGTATGTACCGTTAATAACCACCCTCTGTTTTCTATCACTGAGCCAGTTACAAACATTTTCTCCCAGGCCAAGCATTCTCATTTTATATACTAACCTTTTATGTGGTATAGTGTCAAATGCTTTGGAGAAGTCCAGATATACGACATCCATTGATTCGCCGCGGTCCAGTCTAGAACTTACCTCCTCACAGAAACTGATTAAATTGGTTTGACATGACCGATCCCTCATGAAGCCATGCTGATATGGAGTTATTTGCTTATTTTCATTGAGGTACTCCAAGATAGCATCTCTCAGAAAACCTTCATACAGTTTACCCACGACAGATGTTAACCTTACCGGCCTATAGTTCCTGGGCTCTGTTTTTCGCCCGTTTTGGATATTGGCACCAGATTTGCTATGCGCCATTGATTTCCATTTTCAAGTTTTGTCTCTTCCAAACATTAGCCATTATATTTTGAGCACTGCAGTACAGATACCATGCAGTATAACAAAACATAAAGCATAGTACAGTATTGTAAGAACCTTGTCTACCTCAAGAATACCCACTTCATAGGATGAAATGAAATGCTTGACCTTTTGCCATAATGATCAAGTATGCTATTTATTTTGACTCATCTGCTTTGAAAAACACCTATTTATTTTGCGCTTTGTTTTGTATTTTCGGATGTTTAAAGTATTTTATGTATTATACTTTTCATTATGATTGAACAGAAATTGTTCAGATAATCTGTTGGTGTAATACATCCCTAACATGTCTTTTGGAGTCATAGTAACAATTTCCAGCTTGCCTGTCATTTACATTTCTATTTAACCAAGCTGTGGATAAGGTAATTGTAACATAATATGCAATGTAAATCATTACCTTCCATCGTTAAACGGAATGTGTCACCAGAAAACAACCTATTGTTTAAATGTTTGTATGTTAAACATATCTTTAACCATTTTTTTGTTGATGCTATTTTTAATTTTCCTAAAATTCTGCACTTTTTGCACCAGCCACTAAGTCTAATAATAGGTGATATATATATATAGATATATATAGATATATATATACACACACAGTACAGAACAAAAGTTTGGACACACCTTCTCATTCAAAGAGTTTTCTGTATTTTCATGACTATGAAAATTGTAGATTCACCCTAAAGGTATCAAAACTATGAATTAACACATGTGGAATTATATACTTAACAAAAAAGTGTGAAACAACTGAAAATATATGTCTTATATTCTAGGTTCTTCAAAGTACCACCTTTTGCTTTGATTACTGCTTTGCACACTCTTGGCATTCTCTTGATGAGCTTCAAGAGGTAGTCACCTGAAATGGTTTTCACTTTACAAGTGTGCCCTGTCAGGTTTAATAAGTGGGATTTCTTGCCTTATAAATGGGGTTGGGACCATGAGTTGTGTTGGGCAGAAGTCAGGTGGATACACAGCTGATAGTCCTACTGAATAGACTGTTAGAATTTGTATTATGGCAAGAAGAAAGCAGCTAAGTAAAGAAAAACGAGTGGCCATCATTACTTTAAGAAATGAAGGTCAGTCAGTCCGAAAAATTGGGAAAACTTTGAAAGTGTCCCCAAGTGCAGTCGCAAAAACCATCAAGCGCTACAAAGAAACTGGCTCACATGAGGACCGCCCCAGGAAAGGAAGACTAAGAGTCACCTCTGCTGCGGAGGATAGGTTCATCCGAGTCACCAGCCTCAGAAATCACAGGTTAACAGCAGCTCAGATTAGAGACCAGGTCAATGCCACACAGATTTCTAGCAGCAGACACATCTCTACAACAACTATTAAGAGGAGACTGTGTGCAGCAGGCCTTCATGGTAAAATAGCTGCTAGGAAACCACTGCTAAGGACAGGCAACAAGCAGAAGAGACTTGTTTGGGCAAAAGAACACAAGGAATGGACATTAGACCAGTGGAAATCTGCGCTTTGGTCTGATGAGGTCTCCAAATTTAAGATCTTTGGTTCCAACCACCGTGTCTTTGTGCGACGCAGAAAAGGTGAACGGATGGACTCTACATGCCTGGTTCCCACCGTGAAGCATGGAGGAGGAGGTGTGATGGGGTGGGGGTGCTTTGCTGGTGACACTGTTGGGGATTTATTCAAAATTGAAGTCATACTGAACCAGCATGGCTACCACAGCATCTTGCAGTGGCATACTATTCCATACGGTTTGCGTTTAGTTGGACCATCATTTATTTATCAACAGGAAAATGACCCCAAACACACCTCCAGGCTAGGTAAGGGCTATTTGACCAAAAAGGAGAGTGATGGGGTTCTACGCCAGATGACCTGGCCTCCACAGTCACCAGACCTGAACCCAATCGAGATGGTTTGGGATGAGCTGGACTGCAGAGTGAAGGCAAAAGGGCTAACAAGTGCTAAGGATCTCTGGGAACTGCTTCAAGACTGTTGGAATACCATTTCAGGTGACTACCTCTTAAAGCTCATCAAGAGAATGCCAAGAGTGTGCAAAGCTGTAATCAAAGCAAAAGGTGGCTACTTTGAAGAACCTAGAATATAAGACATATTTTCAGTTGTTTCACACTTTTTTCTTAAGTATATAAATCCACATGTGTTAATTCATAGTTTTGATGCCTTCAGTGTGAATCTACAATTTTCATAGTCATGAAAATACAGAAAACTCTTTGAATGAGAAGGTGTGTCCAAACTTTTGGTCTGTACTGTATATACAAAAGGGTAACAATGTTTTGAACATTTGACTTTCAGGCTCCAAATCTCACCATCCACTACAGCTTAGAACATGAGACTACCATCATTTTATAGACCATCACATTGGCTATCTCATACATAAATTGGACTTGCAACTATTTAGCAGATGATTAGTTATGCACCTTCCCCTCAGCCTGCAAAAGAGATGATCAGTGTTGCTATGGTTCCAGTTTTTCGGATGGATATATTGTATGAAGTGAATGCACAAGAAAACTAAATGTACGATAGAACCTGATATAGAATGGAGAGCTCACAAAACGCCAAAATGCATTCAAGTTGCTGTTCTGATTCTCAGAATTGTTAAACTATCAGATTCAATCTCACAGCAGATGGCGAGTAATGGAGCAAATAGCAGATAATGTAGGATTTTAGAGGCTGAAAAAGACTGGCAGCCTGAATGCTGCTTACAGAAGAGGTTTAAAAATAAGCATCGACCTAATCTATTTCACAATTCTTTCTGGAACGGAAAAAAAGTCAAGCATTTTGTTGAGCGAATTTGCAGTTTTTTTTTTTCATATAACTTTCCAAAATGCCGGAAATAAAGATAACATTAACCATGCCTACAGCTGCATGCTGCCACAGCCTTATCTTCTTAACATTTAGGTTGTGATCCTCTGTCTTGACATTATTTGTTCTTGTGAAAACACATCTTGATTCATGATGAAATCTCTTCCTTACAGGAAATTCCACCCTTCATGCACTTGCTACTCCCATCCTGCATAAACTTCTGTTTGCCGCAGCCAAAAAGGTACGTCCATTGAATCAGTACAATAGCAATGAGGCAGAATGATAACATTTCTCCTCGGTGTGTAATTCATTATAAACAGTCTGCTCTGTACATTTCCATTACACCTAATCAAAGGTTTTCATGACCACAAATCAGAGTCATCTCATTAATGAGGTCGGGTTCACCCAGGAGGTTTCATTGCTGGCCTACAATAAGCATTGTTGACGTGGTTATTAATTTTCCACCCTTCATATATACTCTAAACGTTCTTGTTGCTACAAACTATACTTGGTTCTGGAAAAAGGAGAATATCATAAAGACCAAATAGGACCGGCTCCCTATTCCCTACTAAACTGGTGAGATAAATGGGGAGATCTTGGTCTTTCCACCATGTCATGTATGAAGATATCACAGACAGTTACACACATTAGGATCATGGTTTTTGATCATCGATAGTGTATAGTGTATATTCTGGGAAAGCTTCTGAGGTACATGCCAAAGGTGTCCATAGACTTCCATCGCCAGATGGAGCTTAGCACTCAGCCCAAAAAATAAGTAAGAAACAGTGTAGCTGATGGCAATTCCAATGAACAGAGTCCAGTAAAATATGTATGTGCTAAGCTACTTTCATACTTGCATTGTGCTGTCCAGTTTTGAGATCTGGCACAGGCTTTCAAAACTGTAACACAACGCTTCAGTTTTGTCCTCATTCATTGTCAATGAGGACAAAACTGAACAAACCGGAACGGAGTGCACCAGAATGCATTCTGTTCCGGTTTGTTGAGTTCCCATGCTGGGCACAAATTTGCTACAAGCAGCATTTTTGTGTCTGCCTTGGGAAACTGAACAAGCATGTAAGTCAACGGTGCCGAATCCGTTTTTTTCGGACACATGTTTTTTGCACTGAGCTGCTTCACAGTCCCTCCGCTTTAGGCGACAGCTGTAGTGGTCTGTAGTGGTTCGATACCACAGCTGTCACTCAGAACAAGGATGGGGGAAGCTTAGGAATTATTAAACAATTTAGAGCAGTGGTTGGTAGAATAAAAGTTCATATTCACACTACTATTATTGATAAAAAGCTATGCAAAAGTTAACTTTGTTCTGCTCTCTGTAGCATCTACTTAGTGCTCTTCGCTGTTTTGCTTTGTCAGAGGCTCCCTTCAACAATTAATATAGATTACACCAGTGCAGCAGGGCAGCTGCTCATTATATGTCTGGCTCATAATGAAGTATTGTCGGGCCACACATTTCGCCTACAAGGAAAACATAACACAGTGCTGAGTCAAATGAATGACAACCATGTAACACACTGGCAAAATAATTAGATCTCTTACACTTATAGGAAAATAATTAGTATTTGCATAGTAAGACGCATAGCCATTTTACCCCTACTTTTTTTGGGGGTGTGTGCGTCTTATAAAGCGAAAAATACGGTAAATCAGTTTTCCTGTACACCAGCTTAGATGAATTTCCCACCATGTCTAACAATGTTTTTTTTTTTAATTTTTACATTGTTACTGAGTTCTGTAACTTTGATGTAACTGGATGCCATCTGTGAATACTGTAGACCCCTTGGTGGTACAAATAGCCTGCAATGACATATAGATAACACCCACAATATTCTCCCAGGACATACTTGGTCCTACATGCAGCAATCCACTATCTTTTGACAAGAACATTTTGAAAGATAGGTGAACAGTGACATACCTATCTGTGGCATTTCAAATATTGATAGTTGGAGTGATCTGGAAGGACAAGCATTGTCATTTCATTATCATTAGAATGCTATAAAAAGCTACGATTCATGTGTGGCTTCCAGACAAATCTCTTTGCCAGTGTCAAAGAGCTTTCCTTCGTTGTGATGTTGAGTATGAACAGCGCACGGTGTAATTCCATTAGTTCTGCCTGGATTTGTGGAAAGTCACACATGCCCTGATATACAGCAAAGGGATTGTTGGGGCACAATGTCACACCTTGTGTAATCATTAGAGATGAGTAAAGTTTTGAAAAATTTGATTCGGCAGCTTTGCCGAAGTTTGACAAGAAATTCAATTTATCGTCATGAATCGCTATGTTAATACTCAATTCAGCCCATCAATCAATGGGATCATTTTTAAAGGCCGCTCAGACAGACGTGAACCTGTCTAACGGCCATCAAAAACAGTAATACGCTAGTGCAATATGGCCTTTTGGGTTTAAACAAAAAAAACTCACCTCATCCACTTGCTTGCGCTTAGGCAGTCCACTCCTCTCTTGATTGAAAAAGACCTTTCTTAATCAAGTGCAAGCAAATGGACGAGGTGAGTATTTTTTTTTCCCTGTTATTTCCAAGACAACTCCAGATGCCATTTTAGGAAAAATAATTTGTTACCACGAAACTTCAAGGAAATTCGTCCTCATTTAGAATAGATTTTTTTCTAAAATTCAGATCGAATTCTACTCCAGAAGCTTTGCTTTGCTCAACACTAGTTGAGTGATCTGGAAAGACAAGTTATCAGTATGAGGCCTAAAAAAAGTGGTGGATTAACTGAACATAAGCCTCTGGACTGTTCACAAAACATGGGCCCCCACCACATTTATAGTTGTCAGCAGCAGGCTTTATTCCATACTCGCCAACTTCCTTTTACATGGACGCAGGAGAATAGGGTGTGCATGGCATAACACACTGTTGAAAATATTTCAGCGCTAGACATGTCCTGCTTTATCAAACCATGCCTCTAATTCAGAACACACCCCTCTATTTGTGGGGGCTCTGCTTCCTTACTGTATTTGGCCACTGGGGTTGTGTTTGACACAGGCCTAGTGCTGCACACTTTTAAGGGCTAATATCCCTAGAAGTGGCAGGAGGCTTCTCCAGCATCCAGGAGATTTGTCAACTCTTCCAGATGTCTGGGAGGGTTGGCAAATCTTTTATTCCTATTAAAACAATGTTTGAGAGTTTAGAAAGTAAAATAAAAACAAACAAAATAAGTACTTCCTACTTTACCTCCCTCCTGCTTCCAATCCAACACAGAAGTTCCAGTGCCCCCTTCCACCTCATTGTTCATGAAATGCCACTGTTGTCATTACCGCTATAAGCAATTATTGGTCTTGGCCACATGCTGTTCTTACTGGCTGATTGTTACTACAGTCACACATCGATCCTTGTTGGCATCCTGCAAAAAAAGATAGATGGCATTCATCAGAACATCTGCGCTGGATCGGCGTATGTGTAATATATTCACATAGCTCTCTTCTAGTGTTTCCAAATTTCAATCACAAAACACCCTTGTATGCTGCTAAACAAATCCAATCATCCCTGCCCTATACAACTCCTTGCAAATAAAATACTTTCATCTGTAATGTCTTCATTTTTACTACCGTTTTGTGTTTGCATGCAATGGTATATATTTTTATATATATAATGGTATATATAGTATATATTTTTGACCTTTTCTTATTGTTAAGGATTCACAGCATGAAAACGCTGTAAATGTCACATTTCACTAACCTGGACTTTGGAATGATCTCTGGCTGAGATGATCGATTAGTAATGACCATACTTAATCTTGGCAGCAAAGCTTCACCCAGTGGTTCCCAACAGGAATCTAAACAGTCCATTGTATAATGGGTCATTAGAAGAAATCTTAATGTTTCATCGCTTGAAGGGCAGGAGACATTAGCTTGTTATCTCTGCCACTGTTACTCAAACTCAAGAATAACAGAAAAAAATATCAATAGTATTTTTTGTGAAGTTTTTGAGCTTCATCTCAAAACACAGCATCAAAAGCTGTGCCAAAAACAACAAGTGTGATTCCAAAGGTTTTAATGAACAAACTAAAATTCTTTAATCCTCTAATCAGAAGGTAGACATTTGTAAAAGGGTTTTTCTGTTTCATATGACTATATGAGCATATTTTGGCATCATACTGGAATGTAAGGCTGGTCATAAACATTAGACATTGGTTGATTGAACAATCCATCTTTCTTGATACTCCATACATATGCCTACTTGGCTCAGTCAATTCTGTGTTGAGAGTCACTGCTAGACAATTCAGACAACAACTTATCTCTGAGAGAACAAAAGGATAAGGCAGTTAAAATCCAACCATCTGATCTGCCATCAAAAGGGAGAGTTAAGAGGCCTCAATGTATGATAGATGGTTGGCTGATGGTTGGCTGATCCTCCTGAAATCGGTGGGGTCGATAAAAGCTTTACACCTGGCAGTTATGTTAGTAGTAGAGAGACTTGATTGTGTAGAGCAGAGCTGCGGCATACTTTGAGAATAATGGGGGGGTTATTAATCGGTATTTTACGCCAGTCTTGGATAACCTCCATGCTGTCGGATGATGTGTTTAATTTACGATGAGGGGCATGCCTTCTCATAAATTATGCAAACCCTACACCAGTTTACGCGCCTAGATTGAAATCTACTCCAGCCCCTGACTAGAGCAGATTTTGGTCATCATTTACACCTGGAAACTGGTGTAAATGTTTGTGAATTTGTCAGGGCTGGTGGCCCATCACTCCCCCACTTTGCACTGGCAATCTGGGCCATGCAACTTTTTTATTTTTACGACAAAAACTGGGATAGGGAGTCGTGATAAATGACCCCCCCAATACTTTGAATGCTTCTGCCATTTCTCCCCATTGGTACTATATTTGTTCACGTTACCCGTCAATCATAAGGGCTAATGTTGACAACACAAAATCCAACCTGCAAAACTGCCTGAAATTAATGCAAAAATTTTTGTCTGCATAGGTAGAAAACCCTAATCCAGATGAGGTACGAGCAGGACGCAGATCTGTGTATGACACATGGCTTAAGAATCAACCATCAGTGCATGATCCAAACTTACCATAGTATGTAGCTCATTACAACACATGAACATAGGCAACAATTGCATATGATTATGGTAAACAAGAAAATGTCTCCGTTTATGTCCATTTGGCCCATAATATTCTGCGGCAAAAAGGTAGTACTACAATTTTATAGCTGTGAACTTGCACATACTACGGTCATGGCCAAAAGTTTTGAGGATGATACAAATATTAATTTTTACAAAGTCCACCAGCTAACATCGTTTCAGTGATTTCTCCATTAACACAGCTGTGGGTGTTGATGAGGACAGGGCTGGAGATCAATCTGTCATGATTAAGTAAGAATGACACCACTGGACACTTTAAAAGGAGGCTGGTGCTTGGCATCATTGTTTCTCTTCTGTTAACCATGGTTATCTCTAAAGAAACACGTGCAGTCATCATTGCACTGCACAAAAATGGCCTAACAGGTTAGAGTATCGCAGCTAGAAAGATTGCACCTCAGTCAACAATCTATCGCATCATCAAGAACTTCAAGGAGAGAGGTTCCATTGTTGCCAAAAAGGCTCCAGGGCGCCCAAGAAAGACCAGCAAGCGCCAGGACCGTCTCTTAAAAGTGTTTCAGCTGCGGGATCGGGCTACCAGCAGTGCAGAGCTTGCTCAGGAATGGCAGCAGGCAGGTGTGAGTACATCTGCACGCACTGTGAGGCGGAGACTCTTGGAGCAAGGCCTGGTCTCAAGGAGGGCAGCAAAGAAGCCACTTCTCTCCAGAAAAAACATCAGGAACAGACTGATATTCTGCAAAAGGTACAGGGAGTGGACTGCTGAGGACTGGGGTAAAGTCCTTTTCTCTGATGAATCCCCTTTTCGATTGTTTGGAACATCTGGAAAACAGCTTATTCGGAGAAGACGAGGTGAGCGCTACCACCAGTCTTGTCTCATGCCAACTGTAAAGCATCCTGAAACCATTCATGTGTGGGGTTGCTTCTCAGCCAAGGGAATCGGCTCTCTCACAGTCTTGCCTAAAAACACAGCCATGAATAAAGAATGGTACCAGAATGTCCTCCGAGAGCAGTTTGGCGATCAACAATGCCTTTTCCAGCATGATGGAGCACCTTGCCATAAAGCAAAGGTGATAACTAAATGGCTCAGGGAACAAAACAGAGATTTTGGGTCCATGGCCTGGAAACTCCCCAGATCTTAATCCCATTGAGAACTTGTGGTCAATCAAGAGACGGGTGGACAAACAAAAACCTACAAATTCTGACAAAATGCAAGCATTGATTGTGCAAGAATGGACTGCTATCAGTCAGGATTTGGTCCAGAAGTTGATTGAGAGCATGCCAGGGAGAATTGCAGAGGTCCTGAAGAAGAAGGGTCAACACTGCAAATATTGACTTGCTGCATTAACTCATTCTAACTGTCAATATAAGCTTTTGTTACTCATAATATGATTGCAATTATATTTCTGTATGTGATAAAAACATCTGACAAACACACATAAAAACCAGAGGGCAGCAGATCATGTGAAAATATAATATTTGTGTCATTCTCAAAACTTTTGGCCATGACTGTACAATGAACTTGAGCATACTACAAAAATGCTGTGAAAAGGACAGCATATGTCTGTGCTGATTATGAATTGCATACAGTAGCAAGGGTCGACTGAAATTTTGGTGGACAACATGGACATTAAAACTCACAGGCCTCTTCACTTTCACTATTGCTTTGATGCATTTATTTCTGGGCAAATAAATTGAATTTGGGAAGCATTTACCCTTTGCATTCATGTTTAAAGTGGGTTTTCTCATCACAGAAAGTGAGGCTATATTACTATTACTAGTATAGACCATCACTGATCGGTGGGGCGGGGACTGCTAAGGCATCACCTATTCCAGAGTATGAAGTAGACACATTGCTAGTTCTAGCTGTGATGTATATGCCATTATTTTCTGTGATGGGAAAATCTCTATAAACAACTGCTCCAGCTGACCTGTGGCCGCAGTGTGGTCATGAGCCTTAGGGTATTGCTGTAACACCCCAATGGTCAGTCTGTAAGTAGTGGAAGGTGTTTACACCCAGTTTACCCATCGGGGAGGGGGTCAACATGGCACTGGTAAGGTTGTGGCCACGTATGGGCAGAGAGGCCTGCATTCGGTGAGCTGGATTAGAGCTTGCAGATCGGTGTGCCAGTTAGCCATGAGTAGGGAGGCTAGAATGTAGAACAGTGTTCCTTGATGAGGCAAAATACCCAGCCATGAACTGCCACAGCCACCCCTCTTGGTTATCAAGTTGTATCTTTTGTTTAAGTCCATTGCCTCTCTGAGTTGGAATGGAGCTGGTTGGTCTACAATAAGACAGCTGGAGAGCAAAATCTTCTATTATGGCCATCCTTTTGCTCATCCCTGGTCAGAACCATTTAGCCAGAGCAGTAATTCCCTCACTCAGCTGTGCTGAGGTCTTACATCTCCACCCCAGGATGGTAGTTTACAATTTAGATCATGCTAATTTCACATTTTATTTGGCTTTTACAGTGTGGGGAACTTGGGCTCAGGAAGTGACTACTCGCCATTCCTGCAACTTCTTGGAGTATCTGCAGTAGATGTGAGATACAACTATGACCAGGTACTGTACCAAGAAATAAAATGAATATTTTATGCAAAGTCAATGCTGAAAATCATTGAAATTGCTAAAAGGGTTTGTCCAGTCCTCAACTAGGCCATCACTATTGGGGATCGGATAACCCCTCACCCTGTTCATAACTTATCCCCGATTCACAGGATAGCAATGGTGCAATCTGTGGTTTAAGAGGACAAAAACTGGGGAATAGACTGCAATAAAAGCTGAACAGCTGTACTTACCTAGCAGATTCAGTAGAGACACACTGGTTGTTACGGCTATGCTCTCTGACTTGTTGAAAACGCATGACTGCAGCCAATCACTGGCCTCAGTGGTGCACTCATGTGTTGTATATGTGATGTCACTGCTACAACTGTATAAACAAAACTAGGGGCGGATTAGGAACGTAAGTGGCCCTAAAAAAAAAAAAAAAAAAAAAAAAAAACTAAAAATGGCCCTGTGTTGTAGGTGGGTTCAAACTGACAGAAGACAGGCCAAAACAAGTAGGTGGGAACAACCAAAGTAGAACAGGCCTGCAATGCTGTAGTGCAGCACAGAATTCCACCACAGCAGAACCAAATACCACAGGACAGCACAAAATACAGCCGCCCTCATCACAGTAATGAGGACAGTAATACAGTTGAGTTCAGGAGTGCACCTGTGACTGTTGAGCATCAGATCATTATATACCTGGCCTGCAGCCATCAAGAGGGCTTGAGTGGTCCCCTGGGGCATCAGCCCACCAGAAAATTTCCCAGTAGGGTCTATGGGCAATCCGCCCCTGAATAAAGCCCAGCGGTGAGAACCAGAGTGTTAGAGCTGGGTCTGCTAGATAAGTGCAACTCCCTTCTTTAGTCTATTCCTAGTGTTGTCTGGTTTGTAACTGAAAATGGACAACCCCTTCAACTAACAGCAACATCAGACTGTCTCATAGAGCTCATTGTGACGTAATGTACATAATCTTCTCTTTTCAGAAGTATTTCTTATCATCATACCCCATGTATCATTCTGTCTATGAAACAGTGGATTTGGTTTCACGTCTTATGGACCGAGGTTTCTACTATCATCAAGCTGTAGCACGGCTGTGGGGTGAAATGGCCCTTCGTCTAGCGGATGACGTGATTCTGCATTTTGACTGTGTGCATTATGCAGAGACATTGCAAACAATTGTCAATGACGTGCAAAGCTCATATGGTCCTAAGTTACTGGAACATAACATTACCCTCAGTAAGTCTTGACTCTTCAGATTTTCCATTTTACTAAAACACATCACATAAGTACAACAGACAGGTCCACTTTATTTTCTCTATTAAAGTGTTATCACAAGGGGCATTATTCTGACAACCCTCAGGAAACCTGTACGATCTCCCACTACTTATGATTCCATGAGAATGAAGTAATGTCTACGGTGATAGCATGTCACATCCCTATGGTGGCCAAACATGGTATATTGTATTTGATGAGACATCAAGCCATTATTGGCAGCTACTTTATGTGTCTTGGAATAACTGAAAGTCACTCCAATGGTCTCATAAGAGCTAGTTCACACTACGGATCTCTCAAAATCCACCATGTATGCCGTAGCAGACACCTTCTAGTTTTTGCCACTGTTTTTCAATTTGAATGCAGTGGACCAGTTCATGGTTTAGCCCCACTGAATTTAGCTATAGCGAGTGGACATTTCCTGCAGTTTCCAGCGGCTCTTTTGTACATCAGACATACTTTCTTGGCGCAGACGCGGAAGATAAAGCACAGAGTGCCACGTTTTCAAGACTAAATTTTGTAGACAAAAGCTGCCAAGAAAATAAGCCTTAATGGAGGAACTGTAAAAAAAAAATGCAGATAGAGTAAAATTCCAGTAACTGGGATTCTGGTGGTCCAGAAATCCTACCAATCCCATATTGGAATGAATTTACCTAATAATTCGGTAGTGAGCACTGTGTATAAATGTGAATTTTACACTAGTTTTATATACTGTATTATATATGTCAGCTATCAAGACACCATAGGTTCTAAATCTTCTATTTCCAGATTCAGTCGAGGAGGCAGTTGGTGAATTTCTCCAAGCAGCTAAGGCCTTGCAGTCACGGGCAGAGACAATAAACAGAGAAAAGTAAGTAGAACTTTAAAAATGGATTCTTCTTCAAATTGTAGAAAACTGGAAGAGTCAAACAATGTTTTAATTGCCCAATAGCAAAATATTAAAAAGTAACTGCTCCCAAAAGTCATGACTCCCTACCATGCATGGGGCTACACACTGACATGTGTCACCAGACAGCTTCTAATTTGGTCACATTTCGAGATGAGCGAACGTGCTCGTAACGAGCACTGTATCGCTCGGCTCCCCTGCGCTCGCATGTGTGCAGGCATCCGGATCCGTCGGGTGAGGAGTCACATTATCTTTTGGATGTATAGTAACATAGCAAGAAGCAGAAGACAGATGAAAAGTAGTATGACTGTAGGACAATACTACATAGGGTTTGGTTGCAGGAGGATACCATACACACATAGTCTGCAGAAGAGCTGTTCACCCAAAACAGTCACTTTAATTTAGAATATTTACAAAGTTGCTCAATTTATTATTTAAGATGCATTGGAGAAATGAAAACAATGGTTGGCAAGGTACTGTAGATATAGCCTATAGTTGAGTCTGACAGGTAATGCCATGCAAAGCAGTGCGTCATAAATCATGAAATGAAAACATTAAATCTTCCTAATATAAAACAAAGTCAGTGGATACTAAAGTTGTATACAGGATGATACTTTTACTTTCCTGAGGCAGCCATGCTTGAGATTCAACCTTCCTCCCTCTGTTGTACATGCTTTACGATAGCTGTAATGAATGATGAAGTGTCAAACTATGACACTGCAGAAGGTGATGGAGTATAGCCATTCTCCTAGAGAACAGGGAGTGACAGGGAAGACGCATACACACAGAGTTGGACTGGGGTTCCTTGGGCCCTCCAAAGGAAATTATTCTTGTGGTCCAAACTCCATATCATCAATAAAGTCTAGTAGAGTTTGCTTCAAAGAAATAGACCATGGTGGCAAGTTATTGACTACACAGGCAGTTCCAAATGTGTTTTTTAATCTCCTGGACCTTTTGGGCCCACCGGAGGATCCTCTGGTACTCAGGTGGGCCAGTCTGACGCTGCATACACAGTCTTATGTGGGCATAGTATTGTTATCCTGCCTTACCTAGGCCTCTAGCTTTACAAAACAACTTGGCCTCTGCTGAACTTGTCCAAGTCTACATAGCAAAGCTGCCAAATGAGATTTCAGTCTAACGTACAATATGTGCTCCACTGGCCACTGTGGACAATACAACAGGGTGATATTTTTTTGTTAGTCGCATCAATAAAAAAATTTCAAAATGTGTATAATTAAAAAAATAAATAAAGGTTATTTTCTAGTGACATTCCATTTTAACATTTTACACCAATGTTTTCACTCTAAAAATGTGTCGACAGGAAAAAAAAAACTAGGAGATAAAGAGGTTCCCACAGGAATAACCTATCTGATTCATAAACCAGGAGTAAAGAGGATTATGTGAGAAATGCAGGGACGGGAAGATTTCCACATTATAAAACCATAACACTTACCCATGGGAACATAGGAAATGTCAAGGCCGTTATTGCATGTTCCATTACTCCCAGTTCCTCACTCTAGAGAGAAATTTTGCTTTCATAAAACACTCTGCAAACAAAATTAGCATAACTTTTGCCACCCGTGTAAATTTATGCTCCTCGACGGCCAGCACCCTCATGTTAAATTGCACTTTGGCATCATCTTTGGGTTTGATAGGATGATTTGTAGACATCTTGAGACTACTGAACACTTTTCCTGTCTTCAGCACAAATGCAGTAACTTGGTCAATTTGTAACATAGCTTATTTCACAGTTTTACATGAATATCAACTGTGATCAGCACGTCTCCTGGGATCCATTCACTGTCACAGCCAATATATGGAGTAGACAATGTATTTTTTGCCCTGTAGAGAAAATTCTTTATTAGCGCATGTTGCTCTGCTCTAAATAGGCAAAACTGACCTGGGATTATCCAGAATTAGACAAATATGGTTGCTTTGTCAAAAAAAGCAGCACCACCACTGTACTGAGGTTGTGTGTGGTCTTAGAGCTTAGCCCCAGTCACTTCGGTGACACAATCCATGGACATGTTGGGCATTGGTTTTGGGGGAAAATAAAACAGTCACGTACTTCTAAGAGTTTAACAATATGGTTCGGCTGGTTGCATGCAGGCAAGAAATGGCCAACCATGGCAGAGAATGGTTGCAAAATTTTGCAGGCAGCCACACTATGGAGTTGCACCCCAATACTGGATAACTCTTTCTAATGGGATTTGGGGTCCCTTGTTTTTGTCAACAATGGCTTTCCCACAGAGGTTTATACAACTATCAGGGTAGCAGGATGGGGTCTATCTGTACTGTCAAATCACTATGTGCATTATCTTTGCTGTGACACCACTGTGTGTAGTATTCTTCATTAAAGGGGTTGTGCCATCTCAGACATTGGGGGCATATCGCTCTCTATTATACATGTTGCGGAGCAATAGTAAAATCAAGGGGGAGATTTATTGAGCTTCTATGCCAGTTTTCTGATGTACTGAATTCGTAAATGTTGACACCCTCGCCACTTTTATAATTTCTCATATAAGAAGGTCTTTTCTAAGATGAGTAAAAATTAAAAAAAGAGTAAAAAAAAAAAAAAAAAAATAATGGAACAACTTTCCCCTGTTCTTCCTTTTCAGTCCATTAGAGGTGAGAAAGATTAACGATCAACTTATGCAACTTGAGCGATCCTTCATTGACCCACTTGGAGTTGCTGGCAACATATATTATAGGTAATGTGTGGAGAATTTAATATGAATGCTCCATTTTAAATCATTCTCTCAACTTTTGTGACCTTTGTGGGAGAATTTACCACCTGGCAAGTGTTTAATTTCGTCTACACTGTAGCGGCAGTGGAGTGTAATTACTACTTCCTCTCCCATTCAAGATATCATTCAAGATAAAAAGTTGTAATTACACCGCACTGCTGCTACATGGGCTCCAGACCCACAATAATCTGATTTGGATGATCTATCCTTAGGATACCATGAAACTGGAATACCTCTTTGAAGCAACTCCCTATATGTATGGCTTGAGATGAAAAAACTAAAAAAAGTAGATGTCCATTAGAGATGCCTCCGAATGAGGACATCTGTCTCGATGTTAAAAACCCATATAAGGTTAACCTATAATGTTTTTTAACTGGATGGAGATAGATTGTGTCTATTTTGTATCCTGTAAAGTTGGCATCCTTAAAGGGGTTCTCTGGGAATTAGGAAAAATAAAATACTTAAATAATCCTTTATTATTAATATATTCCTAAATACCTTTCATTAGTTATAATGGCTTGTTTTGTTTGGGGAGCAATCATTAGGAGAAACAAAATGGCTGCTGTCCTATTACTACACACAAAACGTGTCTTAATCACACAGCAGGACACGTTACTTCACAACACTGAGCTAAAGAGCTGCCTCATCTTCTTCTATGATCCTGATAGCTGATGATAAGATCTTCAGCTAAATCTCTGTAGGGATGGAGCTTATGAGGAAGCATGAAGTACAGAGAGGATGGTGGAGATGTGAATAATGAGCAGCAGCTCTTGTATGCAGTCTCCATTACCACAGTCTGTCCTGTCCGTCCTTTCTGTACTTCATGTCTCCTCATGACCTCATGTCTCCTTCATTCCCACAGAGATTCAGTTAAAGTTCTTATAATCTGTATTTAGGATCATAACCCCTTACAAGTTGGAGAGGAGGATTAGGCAGCTCTTTACCTCAGTGTTCAGAAGTAACTTGTCCTCCTGTATGATCAGGACAGGTTTTGTGTGTATTAATAGGACGGTGGCCATTTTATTTCTCCTAATGATTGAACAAAATGAGCCATTATAAGTAATGAAAGGTATTTGGGAATATATTTACAAGAAAGCATTACTACTTGTATTTGTATTTTCTAAATTCTCAGAGAAACCTTTTAATGAAATTCAGAAAAGGTTAAGGGTGTAGCTAGGAGTCAAAGGGTCCAGTGGCATTCTACCCAGCCCTAGACAGAACTGTGCAAACATTGACACAGTGAGCACCACTGATCCCCATGATTAGTGCAGGACAGTAGAATCACATCTACATGGGCTGATGACTGGGAGCAAACAGTTCATACCCGATCATTGTGTGCTCATTCAGCTGCATTTACATGGTGCAATCATTTCCTTTGTGTGGTGATGAACAATCATTACTACGATTATTCATGCGGCAGTGCTGCCCACAAAGATTTTAAGTGCCGCATGAGAGATGTGGTCTCCTGATGATCGAACACTTTGCAGCACATTTACATGAGTCAATTATTCAGAATTTAATGTTTGTTACTGATAATAAGACCAATTATCTGTCCATGTAAATTGACCTTCAGGAAAGCTAAACATAATAAAGGCTGCCCTAGACCACCAGTGAAGCAGGCATTTTCCAATTGCCACCTCTATACCAAAAAGCAAACACTACCACTTCCAATAACCTTAGCCACTAGGGAACGTGGCATTATCCACACCACTAACCTAGCCCATGAGGGAAGCAGGCATTTGTTCATATACTAACCTATACTATCAAAATTGGCTTAATTATCACCTACATTAAACTACAAAGTTTAATTGACTACACAAAAAAGCCCTGGTGGTCTAGAGTAGTGCAGTGTTTTTCCCTTACTTTCTTTCCTTAATATAATCTATATTTAGGCAGTTCAAAGCATCTAATGCAAGGTTCACATCTTTGTCGTAGGTTCTTTTAGGAGCCTCCATTGCAGATGCTTTTGAATTTGCAAGTGCTGCACCATTTTTATGATAAAATGCTGGACATCATGAGAAACACTAGTGTAGTGACATGGAGTAAGGATACATTCATGTTTGTGAACTTTTGCCCCTATGGCTACTATGCAAAGCCATCAACTCACCAATTTATTGCACTTTGAAGGGTTACCTTGCACTATGATTTATGCCGTTGTTTACACATATACTGTTTCATATTGTTGAACTGCATTTCCTATGTTTATTGTAATATACTGTATCCTGTTCTTTTGAGCTGTTGTTGCACTATATCTGCACTGTGGAAAGGGTTAATGCACAGTCAGCTAATATCGAGATACTATAAGAGATAATGCAAAGTTTTGGAGGGAAACGTAAACAGACACGGTGACCTTTTGACTATTTGGTTTAGCTCTGTTGTTTACATCTAAAGATTTGTTTTTGTCCAGAAAAACTGCTTAGTCATTCCCATAGATCTGTATTGAAACTTTAAACAAGTCTATTACAGACAAACTGCAAAAATGTTTCTGTTTAGGCTGTGCATCTCCAATCTAACACTCCAACTAGAAGATTCTAGTTCAGATAGAAACTGTATATAAAGAGAGCAGAGCCCTTATTTGTCTGTAGATAGGGACCAGTAGAAGGGACTGCCACACTGCACAAGTGATCAGTAGAAGATGCTGAAACAGGGATACTCTGCCACAGATCCTAGGTCCCCAGCCCTTTGACCAGAGGACCAGACAGATGGCTGAGCCATAGATCCTGGGCCACCAGCCCTTTGGCCAGGGTACCAGACTTCTGAGAGAGAATGACAGTTAGCTCAGGCCTACTCTCAGCACAGAACCTTCTTCTGGCAGGGAGGAGACTGGAGAGGCCTGCTTAGAGCCTTGACTGTATTGTTTTGCACTTGAGTTCAGTAAAGAAGCACACTGGCTTACTATAGACCCTGACTCTCTGGACTTGATGCTGTTTGGAAGGGATAAGGTGCGGTACACTCCAATGGGAAGTAACACATGTTCACACCTCAACCGTGTCCTAGAGACCCAGCGTAGCATTGGTACCACCCCAAACCTGAGCACTGCATGTCAATGAGTCCATCAGGCACCATTTTTTCCATCAAAGTTGTGTCCATCAAAACTTTGAATTCCATTGTTGTGCTCCCATATCAGAACAGAAAACTAAATTTTCAATGAAGATGTTAAGTATATATACACAGAAAAAGGAGATGACTACACAAATAGACATTACTTTGTGTCTACCATCTTTTAAATTCTATTTATGCCATCGACCCATCTTGTAAAAATACCTTACTTCCTAAGCAAAGCTGGGATTTTAATAGCTTCCCAGTCTTTTATCTCCGCCAGATAACACTGACAACTGCATTGTGCTTTTTCGTATGTTTTATAATGCGTTCCCTTTCGTTCTATTTTTAAATAGTCATGTTTTTCACAGGTTTGGCAAACAAGAAACCTCATTAGTATCTTCAGCAATTGTGTGGTAGAACAATCTTTTCTGCTCTAATGGCACCATGGAGAATAATACCGTATTTAGGACAAATATATCATTAGTATGTGGCAGTATGCTTCTATCCAATTATACTCACTGAAAGCAATATCCAAAAAAATATAAAAGGAAGCTTTTATTGTGAGAACCCAGACAGTTTATAGGATACTAAAATGTGGATACCTACATATTGTGATAGGTAAAAACAGAAACATTTTATAAAATCACACTAAAGTAAATTAACCCCATTGCATACGCTGTACTGAAGCATTTGAGCCAAAGACAGAAATTTTATACAAGGGTGTTAGAATTTTTATACAACCTGGAAAAAAAATCTAATGAGTGATACTGTACAGTGGCAGATGAAAGGGGCCCCATAGCAAACACCAAAATGGGCACCTTATTATAGTGCCCATAATAAGGAGCCTAGGACGAGTTGCCCAAACCCCACCAGTCCTGGACCCTACTCTCTCCACGAGCCCCAAACCAGTCATATGGTCTCTTCCTATAGTATATACAGTCCTTGGTACTGTGGCAGCATCAGGTGCTCTTTAATGTGCCCAGGCAAATAAGAGCAAAGGCAGCTGAACCAAAAGATTTCCGCAGGACAGGATGACTATTTTATATGGGTATGTCCTGAGTTTCTTCTACACAGGTGCATCTCAAATTAGAATGTCATTGAAAAGGTAATTAATTTCAGTAATCAAATTCAAAAAGTGAAGCTCCTATATTCTATAGATCCATTACACACAGAGTGATCTATTTAAATCATTTATTTCTTTTAATGTTGACGATTATGGCTTACAGCTAATGAAAACCCAAAAGTCTATATAACAGAAAATTAGAATATTATACAAGAGTAAAAAGTAATTTTTAATACAGAAACGTTTGCCTACTGAAAACTATGTCCAGTAAATGCACTCAATACTTGGTCACGGCTCCTTCTGCATGAATTACTGCATCAATGAGGGTGGCATGGAGGCGATCAGCCTGTGGCACTGCTGAGGTGTTATAGAAGCCCAGGTTGCTTTGATATCAGCCTTCAGCTCATCTGCATTGTTGGGTTTGGTGTCTCTCATCTTCCTCTTCACAATCAAGTGAGTTTGCTGGCTAATCAAGCAAAGGGATACTGTGGTGCACTCCAGATGTAAAGTACAGATATGGTGGAATTTATGAGCGAACTAGTCAAGATTCGTTTCGGGTCTGGTTTGCCAAATTTTTTAAAAAGTTTGTACCCAAATTTGATTCAGGCTGAACAGAAGTTGCTCCAGTTGCCCTGAAAGTTGGTATATAACCCCCTCTAGCCTCCTAGGACTCATATTTTTAGGAAAACTTCTCTTTTCGTTTATTTGTTATGAATTTTTTTTGCTTTCTAGGCTCCAGAACGCAATGACCGCAATAGTAAATGATGTCTGAGTGACACTGATATACATAGTAATGGGTAAACGCACATTTGACGGTGTTATCATACAGCATGTTTAAAAAGATACAGCGCCAGCATGTCTCATGCTTTTTCATATTCCAATGCTTTCAAAAATTGTCTCTTATTGGGGCAGATGATGTTATGAAATAAAAAAGTGTCTTTGGGGAACATGATGGTTGGCAAGTGGCATTAGTGGCATGATGAAGGCCGCAGCAGCCATACACCACATGATGGTACATTGGCAGACAGACAGCAAGAGTGACAAGATGGGGCACCAGCAGCAAGGAGAGGTCTATTGATCACATTAAGCCTGTCTGGACTGTGACACAATTTCTTAATTAATACAGTAATCATGTACCTATGCTACCTTAGGAAATTTAACCCTCCTCCAAAAATATTTTATCCACATTTAAACTGTATTAACCAACCCCAAAAATTTTTTTAAATTTCAGCCATGTTACCACTCTATTAGCCTTTCCCTTCGCTGTCTCTGGCAATAAGCTTGATTGATTGATTTCTGACTGTCCCCGATTAATTTTTCACTCTCCCTGACTCCCTAAGATTGTTTTCCTGGTAGACACTGTAACACCCAACCACCCTCTTTCACAGCCCACCACAGAATTACGTTCTGCTCATTCTGCTAGGGCGCCTCCCTGCCTACTGCAGTACTGATTGGCTTCCAGACTTGCAGACAGCCTGGATGAGCCAATCAGGGCAAGTCCCCCCCCCTTCCTCTGAGGGTCATGTGAGAACCCTTCTTCTTCCTCCCTACTACTTTTTTCCCACCAACATGTGCACTAAAATGAAGCTATGCACTGTTTTAGTGGATTTGTCTGAAATCCAGAAAGATTCAGGTTTGTCTACTGTCCAAAAAATACCAAAGTTCAATCTGGTCCAAACTGGTTTGCTCAACCTTAGTGGAATCCTTTGGAAAATAACAATTCTAAGTTAATTGGCTGTCTGAGTTTGGAAAATACATTTAAAATATTCGATAGTGATATTGTCAGTTGATAAAAGGAGGTCCCAGAACAGAAAACAGCAACAAAAAGTTCATCTCTCACGGTTTCTCTCTGGAGGACCCAGCATCAGTTTTCAGACTAAACTAAATTTTGCATTTCACTTTTTGAACTGAATTACTGAAATAAATTAACTTTTCGATGATATTCTAATTTATTGAGATGCACCTGTAGACGATGAAAAGGGAAAAATCTTGGCCATGTTGAACGTCTTATTCATTTGTAACTTGAGCTTTGATTTACTTGAGTTGTTTTACCATCTCTTTAAATACTGAAGGCATGACCTCTCACTTTTTGTTCTTGGCAGTTATTAATGAGACAGGTTTAATTATTCCTAGTAACAATACTAGGATGTGGATCTAGGTCTACATGTATCTGTGATATGTAGCACGGAATGTGTGACTTTTCACATTTCCAGCTTTTTTAGGTGTGACTCATGATAAATGGGAAGGAAGAATCAGCACTGCTCCATACAGTGTTCCCACAAAATCCAGTGTACATTTTACCTTGTACTAAAATGTATGGTACAAAGATCATATTTATAGCAAAATATGAAGAAACCATATAAAGGTTTATATACAGTAATATCACTTACATGCGCTGCTCATACTGACCACCTGTGGTTTTGCATAGGAAGAAAGCAGGTTAAAGGGGTTTTCAGCAGGATAGGTCATCAATAGTGGGGTTTCCACTCCCGGCACCCTCCTCCTGACGATCAGCTGTTTGAAGAGGCCCTGGTATTCTGGTGAACGCAGAATCCTCCTCACAGTTTATCAAGCACAATATATACCAAGTGTATGGCAGAGCTGCTGTGCTTTGTATGGCAGCCTCTTCAAAGAGCTGATCGATGGGAGTGCTGGGTGTATGACCTCCATCGATCAGATTTTGGAGACCTATCCCGAGGATATGCCATCAGTACCATACCTCTGGAAAGCCCCTTTAATCTTCTGCATTATCAATTTTTGTCACAGGAACAGAGCCACTAGTAGGGCTGGCCTTAGGGGTCTCTCGGCCTCACAGGGCAACTTACTCCTCACTTATGAAGAGGGTGCCACACAGTCCCCTCTCCCGGGCACCTGGTCACCAGGTGAATTCACTAGATGTGCAGACGCACCTACACTTGGCACAGGACACACACTTAAAGGGGTTATCCCACGAATAATGTAAAAAATGAAAATCAGACATCATATAGTCCATGATGTGTCTTTTCTGCTGCAGCTAAGGGGGTGTGTCTCAGCTCCTCCTATCACAGCTCAGGAGGCAGTTGAAAGATTAAGTTGAGCATGTGCGGCCTTCTCAGTGAGCTGGTCAAAGAAATAAGAAATTAAGTGTGACTAGACAGATATATTTTATTGAATAACTCAGTAGCTTTACAGAATTTTTAATTACATGCAATTACAAAAGTATTCAGATCCAGGTGCTGGTTTGAAAACTGTAGAATATTTTTCGTGGGACAACCCCTTTAATCAAGAATTCGTCTCAGCACTGGCGGGACAAGGGTACCGCATCCAAGCATTTGGCACTTTGTTGTAACGCAGATGGCATGATGAGGTCAGTGCAAGGAATGGGATGTTCTGCAGATTTAGTGATTTATAATCTTGAGATACTGTACACCCAAATTCTTCTCTACAAGTAACTCTCACAATGTTACCCCCTTTTCCCCTAGGCAGGGGTGCACCTAGCCTTTCTGCTGCCTGAGGCAAAAACTGAAACAGTGCCGCTCCCTCCCCAATGCCAATTTCTTAACCTACCCTCTTCCCTTCAACCCATGGCCTTTTGGCTGCTCCCCCTCTTGCCCCTACCTGATGCTGCCTGAGGTGATCGCCTCACCTGCCCCCAGGACATATGATGCATGTAAATTATTAGAAACCAGATGCATAACTTTACAGGTATCCACACTGAACCTCATTTCCCAAGTGGCTACGAAATACTCAGCATGTCCAGGTCAGCCCTTATTTTATGGACATCTTCCAGTGAACCTTTGGGTACACCACGTATTACCATGGACCATTCAGTGTAGGAATCATTGACCATGACTCTCTGGATACAGTACTTCAGCCAGTTTTCAATCCAATTACAAACTCTACTTTCCTAAACAATAGGCTTTAATTTAGCTGCACATTAGGAAAAGAGCCAGCAAGGAAAGAAGACATTTTATAAATGTATATTATAAAATATTTTGCATAACATCATATTGGCTATCCATTACCATTCTACGGGCAGAATAATGGGGCAATGTTTACTATGTAGCAGCTATAGCTTTATGTACTGTAACACTTCTTTTGTCTAACAGATATTTTTCTCATCTCCCCAGGCATGTGATTTATGCCCCCAATGAGCACAATCTGTACGCCTCCTCCAGTTTTCCTGGGTTGGCTTCTGCAATGTTTGATATTGAAAATGATCCAAACCAAGAAAAACGCTGGCAACAAGTTAAAAAGGAAATTTCTATCATTGCTTACACCATAGCCTCTGCTGCTAGCACCATTCAGGACCCCAGGAGCATAGGCAAGACACAACTCTGAAGTGAGAGCTTACATCACGGGACCAGAAGAATCCACAGCTTATGTAAGGACTTGTGACTTCTATCCTGTGACAACTGTCAGGTCTCATTTTTTTTGTACAGATGTATCAAACATAGTTACAAGAAATGTGTCATCAGAAAATGCCCTATCGTTTAGAGTCACTGCACTTTCACACAATTTCATTTAATAGAGAATGGTGTAACTAGCAATTTTCTAAATCACTCCATTTGAAAAATATGTCTGCATCCACCTGAAAAAAGTTCTAAAGCCACTTCCAACATAGTTACAGACCCGTCTGCATGTCAGGCATGATCCATTCCTAGTAACAGACTCAGAAGACAGCTCAGAGGACGTGACCCTGATAAAAGAACTGCTTCTACACCACTTCTGAACATCACAGAAGTATTCTGCCTATCTGTGTGATTTATTCCTACATACAGTGCTGGCAGAAAGAAGATGCTTCTGAGTGAAATGCATCTAGCTGTGCAGCTGAAACAGGGAATAATATGGCTGAAAAAACAAAGAAGCTCAAACAAATGTTCTGTTACAGTTATGATTGAAATAAAGAACAGCCATTATGCAATGTTTCGAAGACTCAGGTACGATTTAAATCAAGTTATGTTAAACATTTTATTTTTGAATTGTGAAGCAATATAAATAAAGTGTCCAACGCGTTTAAGAGAGGGAGTGTTAGAAGTTTTACTATAGAAGACATGCAAATAATAAGTAAATTACTGTTTGTTGTTTCCGTGTATATTATAGCTAATCAAAAACGTAACCTAAACCTCATGAAGTGTTTATACCTCATTTTGTCTTCATACATAAAACTGGCCGCTAGGATTTTTAATCATTTTTGCTTCAATAAAAGTTGTTAATAGTAGTTTCATTGCAATAGTTATAATTGCATAGTATAATTATTTTTTATTAAAATGTATTTGTTCCTCAGGGCTCAATCTATAATCGCACCTTTGTAGTGTGTCTTTGCACAACACACGGACGCTGTACAGCACATGCAGGGTCGCCTGGCATCCCTAATTCTATCTATGCTTGAGCCCATGTCAGCTGTGTGTACTCTATGGCTAGTGCTATTCATAGCATAACTGGGGTAGGAGTGAGAGAGGGATCTTGTCAGTAGCCACAATCACCATTTTAAGCATAAGGATTTAGAGTCACAGAGCTCAAGAGAGCACCCCTTCCAGATTTCAGGGAGTCATATACAGAACACAGAGGACTACTATTTTTTTCTACAGAGTAGTCCATGTTCGTACCCATGCGTGAGTGCAGAGGTGTGCTGTGACTGATAACAACAGGACAGCCCAGATCTGATCAAAAATTAGGGATACAAATTTAGGACTACACAAAAAAGGATCCCAATTGCATTATCCTAAGTTTCCCCATCACATGACCTATCAAGGGCCACCTGTTACCTTGCAGTGTGGGTAGCCACAATGAGAAGAAGTGTCTGGCTAGGTTTACACTACAGCAACCATTGTGCAAGTTGCTCGATTTTTTGTATTACGTAGCTCTTTCTAGAGACCAATACTGGGAAATATGAAAATGATTCATTCTTAGCAATTGAAAAAATGGTCAGCACAGTGGCTTGCAAAAGTATTCGACCTTGGTGTTTCTCCTTTTTGTTGCAGTAAAACCTGGAATCAAAATGGATTTTAATTAATGGATGTGAGAAAATTGTCCAAATTATTACAATGGAGTGAAAATAATATCTTATTTAAAAAACAAAACTGAAAAGTTGTGAGTGCATATGTATTCACCCCCTAAATAAGGTCTGGTCCAACCAATTAACATCCAAATTCACCTAATTAATTGAATAAGGTCCCCTTCGTACTATCAAAACTTTACATGACCTGTCACATGATGTCAGAATAAATACACTCATTCTAAAAGGTCCTTCAGTCTGCAACACTACTAAGCAAGCAACACGAAGACCGAGGAGCTCTCCAAACTTGCAAGGTGGTAGAGAGAAGCTTAGATCAGGGTTGGGTTATAAAACAAAATATCCCAAAGATCCCACAAAACACCATTAAATCCATTATAACAAAATGGAAAGAATATGACACAAATACCCCCCTGACAAGAGAAGACCTCCCACGAAAAAGACTGAGCAAAGAGCTCATTAATCAGAAATTCAACAAAAATCCCAATGATAACACTGAAGGAGCTTAAAGATTGCAGTACCTTACCATAGGGCCTCTATAAGCCATACACGTTATGGAAGAATGGGCAAAAAAAAGCCAATGCTTAAGAAAAACTGGTTTGTGGTTCTCTAAATAGCATATCGCAGGCTACCCAAACATATAGAAGAAGGTTCTCTGGTCATATGCAACTAAAGTTGGCCATCATGAAAAATGTGTGGCTCAAACTCAGCACTCCCATCACCCCAAGAGGACTACTCCCACAGATGCCATTGTCAGGGACTGGAAAACTGGTCAGCACTGAAGAACAGATAGTTGGCAGTAAGTAAAGGGCAATTCCTGTGGAAAACCTGTTTCAGTCTGCCAGAGACTTGAGACTCAGATGGAGGTTCCTCTTCCAACACGACCCTAAACATACTTTTAAAGCTTCACTTAAGTGGTTTAACATTTAAATGTTTTGGAATGGCCTCATCAAATCCCAGACTTCAATTCAATGGAGAATCTGTGGCATGATTTCAAGATTGCTGGACACCAATTGAAGGAGTTGGAGCTGCTTTGCTTTGAAGAATGGACAAAAATCCCAGTGTCTAGAACTGCAGAGACCGCGCCCCCCCCCCCCCAAGAGACAAACAGGGGTGGACTAGCCATAAACCCTACAGGGAAGCTTCCCAGTGTGCCAATGCCAAAGGGGGCGCCTGATCCCTCCTCATAGCCAACAGCCAGGTAAGTAATAATCTGACACTCCCAGAGTTAATGATGGGAGCATCAAGTACTTATGTACCTTGCCAGCGGTCGCCAGTGCCCTCCTTGCAAGCAACTAGAGAACATGGCCGCTGGGG
The DNA here is from genome assembly GCA_900303285.1 of Rhinella marina. Lineage (NCBI taxonomy): Eukaryota > Metazoa > Chordata > Amphibia > Anura > Bufonidae > Rhinella > Rhinella marina. The sequence goes on along the minus strand of ONZH01014796.1, from coordinate 49,227 downwards.
GGGGGGGGTATTTTGTGCTGGTTCTGCTAGGGCACTATTTTGCGATGCACTGTGGTATTTGGTTCTGCTGGGGCAGTATATTGTGCTGCCCTGTGGTAAATGGTTCTGCTGGGGCAGTGTATTGTGCTGCACTGTGTATTTGGTTCTGCTGAGGCAGTATATTGTGCTGCACTGTGGTATTTGGTTCTGCTGGGGCAGTGTATTGTGCTGCACTGTGTATTTGGTTCTGCTGGGGCAGTATATTGTGCTGCACTGTGGCATTTCACATTACTGGGGCAGAATTTTGTGCTACAATATGGTATTGCTCATTCCACTTGTGTTGGCCCACCTTCTGTCAATTTGAACCCAACTACAGCTGTGGGCCTCTTAGTTTTTTTTCAGGGACACTTTAAGGGGGTCAATTATTATCCAGAAATATGCCTATATTAGGTGTATTTCTGGCGCAGATTCCAGCGTGAAAATTTGTTTGTGTTACAATCTGTGACTTTTCCCTGCTCACACCAGGTCTAAAAGAGTGGGTGTGGCATGGGTGGGAAAGGGGATGGGCTGGCAGGCCCGTCTCATTCATCATCTTCTACGCTTGTTTTGGAGTAGAAAATGGTCTAAATGTAAGCCAGCAAGGAAGCTGTCTTATATTTAGATTGGTGCTGGATGCCCCAAAGTTATGTAGTGGCCAACGTCTCTTCATAACTTCAGCAGATCCACTGCCAGATATAGACCAGCGTCTTAAAGGCAGTCTTAATAAATGACCCCCTAAGTTCTCAGTCTCAGTCTGTCCCTGGAATTGAATCGGTAATTGCAGTAAAAGTGGCTTAAAGTTTGGATTTTCAGGGGGTTGACTTTCCCCTTTTTATATTTCTTAGGCCCCATTCACACGACCGTACAATTTTTGCGGATAAGATGCGGAACCATACGGACCCATTCATTTTTCCATAGGAGAAAAAAATGCAGAATGCACAGCGTGTGCATTCCGCATCTCACAGAAGGTCCCCCGCAAAAAAAAATACTTGGCCCTAAAATCACGTCCGTAGCCCCATTAAAGTCAATGGATCCACAAAATTGCGGAACACTACGGAAGACTTTCCGTATGTCTTCCGTTCCGTTTTTATACGGATCACGGAATACATACGGTCGTGTGAATGGGGCCTTACTGTTTTTGTCTCTGTAAAAAACAACGTACTATGCATGTTGTGTAAATTAAGTGGTACAAACCCCCCCTCCAAAAAAATAAATCCAATGTTGGTTATTGTTTAAACTGGAAGTCTATTGGTCTTTTCTTTTCCAGTTGTTTTCTCAGTATGGCTCTGCGTGTACTACTGTCCTCGCCATTTGGTTCTTTCATGGCATTCTTTTTTGTTTTACTATGGTACTCTCTATAGCTTCACTTAATGGTAGCCGTCTCTCTATATGATACTATCATAGACCCACAAAGGTGCTTTCTGGGAGCGATTTGTGATATTAATAGAACATACTTTCTTTAATGTATATTTTCCCAACAGGCATCAACTCTGGTTTTGGGCGTCTCTCCTTCCCAAGATAAGGTCAGTGAGCAAAGGACTGCTGGTACTGGGAGAGGATTTCAATACCATCCTTGATGCTCAATTAGATACCACCTCCCCTGGGAGACACTTCCCCCACTTGCTGCTTCCTTGGTGGAGGGGGGATTTTGTGACGAGTGGCATTTTCAACATGGAGGAGAGAGAGACTATACATATTTCTCCTCCCCACATTACTCTTATTCATGCATAGATTTTTATTTAATTAATAAGATTTACCTTCTACAAGTGGGCTCATCTAGTATCAAGGCTATAACTTGGTCTGACCATGCCCTGATTACTTTATCCTTATCTGAACAATTCTCTGCCCCTTCCCTACCTCAGTGGCGTTTCAATGACAATTTAATCCAGAATATAAAGATAAACACCACTCCTGATGCATATCCCCAGATATTATGGAATGCGCACAAGGCCATTGTGCGGAGTATTTTCATCCAGCTTTGTGCTCAGGCGCAGACGAAATGCAATAAGGAGGCTCAGAAGTTAATTACTTCAATGCCTCGAGTCCTTGAACAAAGCCTCCATTTCTCGTTCCACAACACTGGGCAACCTCAGGTGTTGTTTACATTCACTACTAGCTTCCTAGCATGAGTTCTTCTTCGAGCGCTTCCAACTACAATGCTTTGTACATAATAATAATTAAGCAGGTTCATTCTTAGCTAAGAAACAGACAAACAATGGCATTGTCGCGCATTGGTCATTTAATAGATAAAAATGGCAGTAAAGCCTTAGACCTTAGGCTCATTGAAGAACAGTTTAAACAGTATTATGAGTCCCTTTACAATTTAAAGAATGATGTTCGTACTCCATGGCGCACTAAAGAGTCCATAGATTATTTCTAAACTCTGTTCACCTTCCTAGTCTCTCATCAGAACAGGTGCAAACTTTTTACTCCCCCATAACCATTCCAGAGATCCTCACAGCTATTAAATTGCTTCCATCCAACAAAGCTCTGGGACCAGATGGTTACACAAATATATATTATAAGCATTTCTACCTTATTCTTGCTCCCCCTTGGTAAATCTTTTTAATTAAGCGACTGAGAAAGGAAAATTTCCCTCTGAGATGCATATGGCCTATGTGGTCACCCTCCCCAAACCTGGAAAAAAAAAATCGGACTACTCCAGCGAACTTTCATCCCATCTGATTATTAAACTCCGATGTTAAGATATACACAAAAATATTATCTACTCACTTGCTAAACTTTATCCCTCTAATAATTAATCTTGATCTAGTGGAGTTTGTAGCTGGAAGACATGCATCTGATGGTACATGCTTTATTGACTTGATCCAAATAGGGGTTACCTGACAGCTACCTTAGACAAGTTTGGGTTCCACTGCTTCATTAAATCTGAATACTCACCCTATAACCTTCCCCATCTGCCCAAGTATTTACATCTGGTTTCTTATCAGACAGCATTTCCATCTCCAATAGAAATGCGGCCAGTGGTGCCCACTCTCCCCCATTATTTTTGCCTTAGCAGTGGAGCCCTTTGCAGAGAGTACTAGGCATTCCTCAAACATTTCTGGTATAAAGATCAATAAGACCTCTCATACTTTATGACTTACGCTCACAACTTCATATTATCGTTTATCCTATCCTGAAACTCCTCTGCCAGGACTGCAGAATTAATTAATTTATCAAAGACCCAAGCTCTCCCAATACCCCGTTAGTTGGCAAGATAAAAGTTTCACTTATCTATGAATAACTTTAAAAAAAACCTCCAGTGCAGACCTCTTTTCTGCTAAGTATGCTCCCTTGTTGGCCAAAATGTCTACCATGATTCGCAAATATAACCAACTGTTATCTCTTGGGCTTGCAGGGTGGCCATTATTAAAATTATTATGTTTCCAATTATTCTTGGTTTTGTCGCACTGCAATTATCAAAGTGCCTGCATCCTATTTTCGGTCACTTCAGAGACTGCTCATTGGGTTTGGATAGGTAGGAAGCCCAGAACTCGGTTTTCCATGATGACTAGACTTTGGACCAAAAGGGGATTGGGTATTCCAGATGTAAACAAATATATATTATTTGGTAACTATTCTTACCCAAATTAAAGATTGGGTACAAGGTATAAGAGATGGGTGGCCTTGGAATTTGCTACATCGAGTAGACCCGTTATTTCTCTGTTCGGGATTCCTCCAATAAGTTCACAGATGCTGTCCTCTTCCCTCCTCAGTATTAACACTTCCATTAAAGCTTGGAAACTTCTTTATTCCCACAAGACTAACTTAGCGTTGTCACTTCTCGAAAATCTCACACTGCGCTACTTAAATATCTGGATCCTAGATTTGAATCTGGATAATTGGGTAGCAGCTGGAATCCAGAAAATCAAGCAGCTATATGAAACTACTCCTTTGAAACCCTGACTCATAGATTTTCCATCCCTTATCTTGGAAGTCTAGTTCTCTGCTGACCATTCAGGAACTGAGCTCCAATATTTAGATAAACTACAAACTTAAGGCCCTTTTAGACGGGCCGATGTGTCTCCCTGCCCGAGCGCCGATCAGCGATATCGGCGCTCATGCAGGGAGCCTTTACACGGCCCGATGAATCGAGCGCCGGGCCGCACGAGTGATCGCTGTATCACTCGTGCGGCCGGGAAGCTCCATACGGTCAGGCGCACATCGCCTGTTTACACAGGGTGATGTGCGCCCGACAGATTGGATCTTTTGTACAAACCAAAAGATCCAATCAGCCGACAAACGAGCGTTTTGCTCGTTCGTCGGCTGATTAGGGCCACTTTTACACGGGCCGATTATCGGCACTAGCGTCCCTAGGAACGCTTTTTCGGCCGATAATCGGCCCGTGTAAAAGGACCTTTAGAGAAGTTATTTGCATTGCAAATTCATGCACTAGTTTTTTTTTTTTGTTTTTTTTTACACAAATGGGATCTTCAGGAGAAATTCCCTAAACCATAAGTAAACTTTGGTGACGTGATGTCGATCTTATTTACTATGCACGATGTTGTTCAGTTGATCTGTTTATATATTTGCTTATTCTTTATTTTCTTCATTACAAACTGTACAAGTTTTGAATCCTTTTTAGGATCCCTGTGAGGATCCGCATTATTGAAATGTCTGTACACTCCACCTATTACTTGTACTATTTTTCAAAAAATATCTAAAGTTTTTTTTTAAAAATAATCCATTTCAATTCCAGGGTGTAATACAACAAAACAGAAAAACATAAATATAAAATGTGGTGACACATTCCCTTTCAGCTTTTTTCCTCCAACTGTATTGACTGGTAGTGCACTAGAGAAGAAGATATGAAGGACTATAGGTACTTTCTATAAAGCCAGCAAAGCAATTATATCTGCAAAAAGGCAGCACCCATTCAACAGTATGTGTGGAGCACAACCTAAAAAATGATTATTGAAAGACTCAAATGGATAATTGTTATGATTTGTATTTCATGATGAGCAACTATATTTCTAACCAGTGTCACCGAACAGAAACATGACCTTGTCCTGCCCTAACCTGACCAGTAGAGGTATAACTAAAGGATAACTACACCAAATATGTTTCTTTCACTGCTGCTCACATATTATTGTCCCTTGACCTTGACTCTTTTTGGTGGTGGATAGCTTTTTAGCAACAATTGTAATTGTCTAGGACTCCATTCATCCCAGTGCCAAAATTATAACTATGTCACAAACAAGCAGGAAAGCAAAACAAAGCAAAGCGATCACTGCTGGAACACACTGTTAAAATAGACCAAGCGTGTTATCGCTTGTGAAATCAAAGCCAGGAAAGACTTGTGAAATTAACAATACCAATATATACTTGGAGGACGGACTTTAGTCACATTTCCCCTTTGAACTGGCAAACGAGAGAATTGGCATTTACACATACACCCCAAATGTATTACTTAGAAAAAAGTGTCCTGGGTCCTCCTGATTGAAAGACATTCTGAGTATCTCCACTTGACTGTTCAACATGTTGTATTTTCGTTCTGGCCGCCTCTCGGCAGGGGTTCATCCACCGGAACAGCCTGCCGGAGCCCCAAGCCGCGGGTGTGAAAATAGCCTAAGATGTCCGCATGAACAATGATTTCACCCAATGAATGAATCTGCGGTACCTTTACATGGGTGCATTATCAGGAATGAGTGTTCGTACCAATGTTCATTCCCGATAATCGGCCCAACAATTGCCCTGTTTAAATCCACCATTAGTAGTACTCCATATTAATATACACCATGCCTTCTGTCAGTCAGAGGTAACAATGGACATAGATGGATGCAAATTCCATGAGGAAGGAAGAAGATAATTCGGTATCTGATCCAAGGAAAGAGACCTCCTAATAAGTGACGTCACTGAAGCAAGACTACCGTTGCTGGGTATCGCTGTCTTATGTGGAATGCTTTTTTTATTTTATTGATCCTCTCTGTATCTTTGCTGTGGTGAATACCTTTAGCCTGAAGAACAAAGTAAACCAATATTGGACACGAAGGGAAAGTGCCATTACAGAGGACTGCACATAATCTGGATCAAGTAGAGAATTACATGTATGTGATTATTCCATTTATGTTACAGTAGTGGTGCTTGCCTCTCATCAGTACAGAGTAGGATTCTAGCTGGCTCTACCATGCAGAGCGAGCAGTTGTCTACAGACAGATATCTGACTAGCACCCTGCCTAATCTACTTTCAGGGCATCACTACCAGCCAGCCAGAATCAATGCTGATGAGGGGCATATTGCAGCTCATCTCCCATTCAAGGTTGAGGACGTGCCATGTCACACCATTTATTCTCTATGGAACTGCCAGAGAAGCCAAGTACAGCGCTCAGTGAGTGAATGGAGAAGGTCACATGCTCAACCTGCCACTTGATCAGAATAGGGAAATGGGACCCCCACTCTTGGGATTAGCGATTGATCACCTATCCTGTGGAAAAATGGCACAACTCCGTCAAAGGTTTTATCACATTGATCCTGGTGAACACACATTATCAACTTAAGCTGGATTTAGACAGTCTAATATTCAGGCCGATTATTGGGAATGAACGTTCCTACGCACAAATGTTCCCGACAATCTGCCCGTGTAAAGGTGCTGCAGATCACCCGAAGAATGAGCAAAACTCTTGTTCGTCGGGTGAAATGGCTGTAGGTGTGGACACCTCAATCTTCATTCTCAGACAGCAGATTGTGCTGTCTAAACAGCACTCTGCTGACCAGCGGCAATGATTTTGTATGGGGATGAGCAATAGCAGCAGCGGTCACTTCTCCTCATACCGTGGAGGTAATCACTTAACTTCCTCTTAATGAGCAGCCGACTGTCGGGAAGGAACACTAAATGCGACTTCACTTTGATTCAAAGGGAATCTTCTTGGACTATCATCAACAGTAATATGACCAGATAAGATTTCCAGATCACCTTTTTATTTTTCTAATGCACTCGGTTTCCTCACTTAGCTTCAGTAAAGAACTGTTGCTTGTGGGAAAACTGGCCTTATCATTGCATGTACTAACAACTAACACAGTACAGCACTGTCTTGCGTCATGCTCCACTAAGGGGCTCTACTCTAACCTGCAACACGCACCAACACCAAGGCCACCCCAAATCACCATCTGCCAGGAGACCCCAAAGCCAATGTGTCCCCCGAAGGAACCAGCCCAGGGCAATAGCAGGGTTTTAATTTTCTATAGTATGAACATTTTTTTTCCTGTAAAACTGTTCTCATTATAAATGATCATGGTGCATAAAAGTAGAAGCTGGGGGCCTTCATGTGTAAAGGAAACCAGGTATAATTTAATTTCTTCTAAAGTCAGATATTTCGGGAAAGCTTAGTTTGTTTTCTTAGCCGTAGGACTATATAAGCCAAGCTGGTGTATTTTTTCCAGTTTCTGTTATCGCTTCAAAGTATGTTTTTTTTTTTTTTTTACTTCACTGCTTGATGGAAAACAATATACGGTTCAGTTTATGTGACTGTTTCACAGAAATACTGGCAAGTAGTATTTACTGACAAAATCAATGGAATCCCTGCTGATATACTCTGCATGAAATGAACTTAGTGAGACAATGGAATGAAAAGCAAGAAAAGCAAAATAACAGCAATTATGGGTCAAAAATGGACATGACTATAGAAAACCATGTACCCTATATAGTTATGATTGGGTGCCTCAAGGAGATGGATAGTATAAAAGAAAGAGGACATTATAAGGAAAAGAATAAGACATAATATAATGTTAAATGGTCTTTAGGTGTAACCTGAAAAACTACATCATTACATAACCCATGTTATATTTAGACTATCAGGTCACAATGAGTAGAGTGCTAATGGACTACTGGCCGCTCTTAGGCACTGTATTTAAGGGTGAATAAATTGCCATTCTGTGTGTTGAGCCCGAATTTACCAAAATGTCTTAGGCCACTTTCACACAAGCGGCAGCACGGATCCGGTGGGTGAAGGGTCTCGCCCGATCCGTGCTGCCGCAGGTGCACGTGTGGGACCGGAGCAGCACTCTGGCCCCACGCATGTCAGACACAGTGTCACATACTTTACACAGACACATACACAGACATACTTACATGCTCCCAGCAGCTCCGCACAGCACAGGAGGAGGAGGACGGCGCGCACATAGGAAGATTCCCCACAGCGCCCTCTGCTGGAGGGAATGAATGGGGACAAAACTGAAGTGTTTTATTCTGGTATTGAGCCCCTATGACTGAGCTCAATACCGGAATAGCTAAACGCTAGTGTGAAAGTAGCCTTGGTTAAAACAGTAGGAGTTGATACAGACAATTTTCTGTACGTGGTGTCACAAATTTGGACCAGTGACTTCCAGGACCAAATGCATTAAACCCTAACTGGTGGTGAGGCTAGTGGCAAAAAAAAGCTGTATCACGCATTATTGCAAATGGATCATATGTGTTGTTCGGATCCTCCTAAAACTGGACAACATCTTTAAGTCCTGTAAAAAGACTTATTCTTCCAGCACATCCCACAGATGCTCCATCAACACCTTGAACTCCTTGCCATGTTCCTCAAACCATTCCTGAAATGTTTTTGCAGTGTGATAGGTGCATTATCCTACCGAAAAAGGCCACTGCCAATTAGGGAATAAGGCTGCCATGAAGGGGTACACTTGGTCAACAATGTTTAGGTAGGTTGTATGCATCAAAGTAACATCCATAAAAATGCCAGAACAACACCTGCCCATGTTGTGTTTTCCTATAGTGGATAACATCATTAATACATCAATGAATCTCTGGCAACCTTGACCCTGTAGATGGTCCAACTGTCCTTTCTTGGACCACCGTTGGTAGGTACTAACCGCTGCATACTAGGAACACCCCAACAGACCTGCCAATTTGGCGATTCACTGATCTGCTCTGATCCACTTCTCTACTCATCACAATTTGGCCCTTGTCAGTGTTGCTCATATCTTTACACTGGTCCATTATTCCTGATTCCAACCTATCAACCTAAAGGGGTTATCCAATTCTAAAAATGCCCCCCACAATCCCCGGCCCCTCCTATAGATCATACTTCTCCTGCTCCCTGGCACCCATGTCACTCTTGATCCCTGCACGGCCACTGCTACATCTATCCACTCTGCAGATCAAAACATCCGGGGACTGGGGGAAGAGGTTGGATGTAGCCAATAGCAGGCGATGATGTTGACCAGCCTCGCTAGCATCCCACCACCCTGCCAGATATATTGATCTGCACAATGGGGAGATGCAGCAGCGGCCGTACAGGGATCTGTAAAGCTCTAACAGCATTACTAAGGAGAGTCTGTCTTCAGTATTTTACTGAACACTAAAGGCATGTGTATATAGTCAGACCTATAGTCAGATAGGTAGGTTGATGAGCAATGACAGGGCACATGCACTAAGTCAGGGATTAGGGTAATGACAAGAGGCAGGCTGTAAATCTCTCTATGTTACACACAGGCATCTTCAGCGCTTAGTAAAACACTCAAGTCAGACTCTCCTTAGCAACATTGTTACATCTTTCCCTAATAAAGTACATTACAAAAATGCTTAATATCCCTGTCTCCACACTATAATAAAAATAAACCGAAACGACACTTACACTTTAAGAATTGACTGTTCACTTACTGCTTACATACCCCACCCATTGATAAGTGCCAATGTAAAAAGATAATCAAGATTATGGTTTTAATGTTAAAGCTTAATAGGACAATATTACAAACAATGATGAACGTATTAGCCAGAGAAGCTGAAAATTCTATATATGACTGAGAAACATTTGCAGGTGTAAAAATTTTTAAGACAACTTGTATTTTGATAATTCAGTGTGAATTTCATGCATTTCTCACAAAGAAGTTAAATCCAATTTCTGCAATCTCAGTTTAACACTATGACAAGTATGTTGTAGAAGCAGGCACAGGTAAATGTGATAAACTATTTCCCATAATTTCTCACTCATTTTCAGCTTCCTGTTTTCAAGCAATGAGAACACTCCAAGTACATCCGACACATTTACCGCAAGTCCCCACTGCATCGCTGTATGCCAATGTTTTGTAGAATTACAGAAAGATATATATAGCTGATGTGTCTTAAAGATGTGTACTTTCAATATCCAACACAGCAGGCGTTCACTTGTTCCGAATAGACAAAAAGGAACATTTAGCCCTGCTTACGTGTGGCATTCCCCATATTCGTAGATACTTGTACATGTTATTTGTGCAGAGTCCGCCATGATCAAACTGCCAAATACAACATAAAGTGCTAGTATAGGTACTTTTAGAAGGATGAAACAAGGCAGAAAATATATACACAGATGTGTCCACCTTGACCTCTCCTTGAATTTCCAGTAAGGGGTTGTGCAGCGACTTATATTGATGACCTATCCTCAGGATAGGTCATCAATATCTGATCAGTGATAGTCCAACACTCTGCACCCCAGCCGATCATCTCCTCCTTGCGAGCGCAGCTTCCTGGTCATTACACTACACATCATCTCCTGTTAAACAGTGGTGTACTGTAATCAAGTGAATAAAGCCAGTACTTGTCATTACACTGCACTTCTGAGACAAAGTGCAGTGTAATGAACAGGAAGCAGTGCTTGCATGGAGCCGCCTCCTCTTCAAACAACAGGGGTGCTGGGTGTCATACTTCCGCTGATCAGATACTGATGACCTATCCTGAGGATATGTCATCAATATAAAAGGTTTTACAACTCCTTTAATTACTCCATTTTCTCACACTACAGTGTCATGACTTGCTTGCAAAACCCCTCACAGGCCACAATGTACATCACAACCACTGGGTGGCCACAAATAAACATATATAGCACAGACATCTTGTGGAAGAATATCACCAAATTGTGTCAAGATAAGTAGAGCAAAGTGGAAAGGTAATGAAAGACACTGTAGTTTGCTATGTTTTTCTATATTTGCTGTATCCCATTTATTGGACACATTTACATAACCGTTTTTAAACAGTGTTATGAAAATACAGAAAATGTATAATCAATGGAACAAATGTATTTCAGTTAAATTTCAAAGCTCTCAGAATCAGGACCAATTTTCATCATATCTATGTATTACTGATTTCTGACAAAAATAGAAAACATGAAAGATCTATAAATCTTATACCTCCCCTCCCCCGAGATGGTGGGAAAAATGATTAGTTGCTTCAGGAAATAAAATTCTAATCAACCCTTGTAAAGGGAAAATAAACTAAGAAACGTAACACAATGGGAGAACGATAACTCTACTATCTACCATCGAGAGCTCAGACGTCATTTCTAATATTGATCTGAAAAAGCAGTACAGGGATTACTTCCTATGGGCAACAAGACAATTTTGAAAAATTGGTTATAAGCCTATTATCAATCTATCCGACTACTAGCAGTGAGATGCAGGCTCTGTGTGAACAGGGGTGAGGCCACAAACCCCAATCTTCTGCAAGCCACTTTGGCTATGTTGAAAGGAGCGGGATGTGGGAAGGGGGGCAGTTACTACTTACATGGTGATGTGTGAAGGGGTGGGGGCAGTTACGACTTACATGGGGATGTGTGAAGGGGTGAGGGGCAGTTACTACTTACATAGGTATGTGTGAAGGGGTGGGGGGCAGTTACTACTTACATGGGGATGTGTGAAGGGGTGGGGGCAGTTACTACTTACATGGGGATGTGTCAAGGGGTGGGGGCAGTTACTACTTGCATGGGGATGTGGGAAGGGGTGGGGGCAGTTACTACTTGCATGGGGATGTAGGAAGGGGTGGGGGGGCAGTTACTGCTTACATGGGGATGTGTGAAGGGGTGGGGGGGGCAGTTCCTACTTACATGGGGATGTGGGAAGGGGGGGCAGTTCCTACTTACATGGGGATGTGGGAAGGGGTGGGGGGGCGGTTACATTTACAGCCAGCAGCCATCTCACAGCTCCACACTGCACATGAGGAGACTGGTGGGCAGGGCCTCTGCTGGGAGCAGAAGAACAGGCTGAAGAGGATCGCAGCAAACAGGAGTGAGTGGGGGTTAGGCTCCGTTCTAGCCCCACTTGCTAGAAGAGGAGTCCATATACAGAGCATCCAGTTAGTTCCTGCTCTCTGCACACCACTGCTGATAGGATCACAGGTAAGCCCAGCTGGATCAGCGCTGTGGAGAAGGGCAGAGAGCAGGAACTAAGAAACCTGCCCTACCGTCTGTGCAGCGTGGAGGCAGGGACAGCACAGACAGGGAACTTCGGCAGTTCAGGTCAGGGCCGCCCTCAGAACAGCGGACGGAACACCTGTACATACTGAACGGGGCCACCGCAGTATGTGGGGGTTCGGGTCGGCGTTAACCCCCCAGATTAACATAGGGGCTTTCAGGTCGACAGCCCCGGGCCCAGAATTCCTGGGGGGTTAACGCCGACCTGAAAGCCCCTATGTTAATCTGCCATTGACATCAGCTGTCTCTGCTTCTATAGGAGCTGAAAGCGGGACATACATCCCCCGCCCGGGACAGCCACTGAAATCGGGGACTGTCCCGCTGGATCCAGGATGGTTGGGAGGTATGACATGGCCTAGGCGCAGCTCAGCCCTATAAAAGTGAATGAGGCTGAGCGTAATACCAGACACAGTCGCTATACTTGGTGAGCAGTGAGAAGGCCATGGTGCTTGCAGGAGCACCAGTGCCTTCTCAAAACAGCCGATCAGCGGGGGACCCCCATCGATCAGTTTGATGACCTATCCCTTTAAGGACTAATAAAAGCAGCCAAATAGGGTGAGTTCCTACAGTCAGCAGTAATTAGAAAATGTCAGGGGGTGTAATGACAGACCTCATTGACAAGGTCATGATAACATTCAGTTTTCCATGTATTTCCATTTCCATGTATTTTACTGCTGAAATAGCAACGGAACGGCACAACATATAGTTCTAAGAAAAGCTGCTCCAGAATTGTAATCTAATATGAATACAAATATTTGCAGGAACAGACATGTCTGAGGTGGAAACCCCCTTAAAATAAAGCTACAACTGATAATATAAAAATATGTTGACTGCAACGCACGTTATTAACACGCAGGACAAATGTTACTTAGAACTGATTTACAGTTTAACAGCAAGAGGCAAAGAGACGCTTTTCTACTTCCTGTCCTAGCTGGCCATCCGCATGAATCATCAGACTAGGAGCAATGAGGCATAAGTCATTCCATTTATAGCTGTGTAATCACTGTGCACATAACAGATGCCATGCAGCTTATCTCAATGGCCCAGAACTTATCAAACCAGGACAGGTAGAAACCACTGTTGACATAATTTGTTAAACTGTGGAAAAATATAGTCATTTTCAGAATTGAGAAATGTATAATCTGAAGTGATAACAGTTTAAAGGTTAGGAAGGTGAGAGAACAGATTATTGTAAAGTGAGTTCTATCTGGAATAAAACTAGAGTATTATTGGTATAAGAAGAAATAGTAGTCAAAAAGTAAAAAAGTTTTTGACTGGGGTGTGGCCATTCATTCAATACTAATGGTACAGTATATCATACTCCCCAACTTCTCCAGAACATTCAAGAGACTCCCAAAAAAAGGTGAGATACCATCTACTCCCAGAGGCAGTGGCAAATATTCTGGCTTGGTGGCTGGGTGTTAGTATTTATTGGATGGGTCTGGACTGGTGCCTAGTGAGTGTGCTTGGGCTGGTGCCTAGTGAGTGGGCTTGACCTGGTGTCTGTATTTATTTAGTGGGCTTGGTCTGCTATCTATTTAGTAGACTAGGTCTGGTGTCTTTTTAGTGACCTTGGACTGGTGTCTGTATTTATTGAGAGGGTTTGGGCTGGTGTCTATTCAATGGGCTTGGTCTGGTGTCTGTATTTATTTAGTGGGTTTGGTTTAGTGTCTATATCTATTAAGTAGCTCTTTCTGGCATATATTAAGTGGGACTGGTGTAGTGTATTTGTTTAGAAAATCTGGTCTTGGGGTCCATGTCAATTTATGGGGGCTTTTTAGGGGGTCTGGGTTCTGTAAAAATGATGTGATAGGTGTGACTTACTGGTCCCTCGAATTAGAATTGCCCACCATAGTACCAGAGAATCCTATGTTGGGCTCTCCAGGTTCTTACAAAATACCGGGCCACAACTGTCCATCAGAAGACAACACATTCTGAAATTAAGAGTCAATAATACTGGTTTAGTAACTGGCCAGTCTCATTTCTATGCCACTCTAATTAGTGACAAAGAACTATTCATTCATCAGATTAAAATGAGAAATGTCGTGTGTGTTCTGTTTTGTTCCATATAGAATTACAAGGGTTAGGGTAATACCATTACCACTTGGTAATTTCTCCATTTTAAGGAGACAAAGTCTGCATTGCACCATATTAGGGGTTCAGCAAATAGGATTTCCACTCTTACCTTCATATAGCAGAAAAAAAGACTTTTTTCACATAGGTTGCTGCTTTGAAATGGCAATAATTGCTTTATGGCCATCCCAGCCTCCCCAGGATATCATAGCTGTCAACAGTCCCAAATTTGTCAAGATTTTCCCTCATTTTCAAAGATAATCCTGGAATATTTGCCTCGTCCTGGCTCTAAGTGAGTGATGTTTATGTAAACCCCCCACCCAGAAGTGGGTGTTCCTGAGCGGATTTGGGTAAGGTCCGGCATGACTTAAATGATCTCAATTTACCAATAAAATGTTGGTTAGTATGGAATATTGTTTGTGAAAATTTGTGCTAATCAGAGAGACACAAAATGGTCCCTGTTTTGATCATTCCAGTAAATGCACACAGTAATAGGCTTACTATCCACTGACAGATAACCCTTCCCAGTTTAGGAACGTTTTCCTTGAAACGCAAAAATAGTTTTGTTAAGTGAGTGATCATGTCATGCTTGGTGAGATCCAAATCACAAAACATTTTTTACCCAATTTTGGGTAAGTTATCCAGGTTTGGGAGACCCTGCCTTTAAATGGTGAAGAAGACTTTGGATATATATTCTTCACTGTGAGGGTAAACACTAGAAATGAGCGAGCACTAAAATGCTCGGGTGCTCGTTATTCGAGTCAAACTTTTCCCGATGATCATTTCGAATAACGAACCCCATTGAAGTCAATGGGAGACTCTAGCATTTTTTGCAGGGGACCAAGGCTCTGTCTAGGGAAGGCTGGGTGAAAACCTGGAAACCTCAGAAAATGATGGAAACACCACGGAAATGGACAGGAAACAGCAGGGGCAGCATGCATGGATGCCTCTGAGGCTGCCTAATCCCACCATTACCCCAAATTCTCCTAGTTGGGCATGTGTGGTATTGATTCTTCTCAGTTTAAAATCGTATATGTCCCCTATCTTGGGACCATATATTTCATGGATTTTTCGAACACGGAAAAGGAAAAAGAGCTTGCTCTGGCCAGGGGAGTGTCTTTTCTACTGCAGCTAAGGGGATGAGTCCATGCTCTGCCTATCACAGGTCAGGAGCCAATTAAAAGAGGAACCAACAAAAATCAGTATAATATCTAATACGTCCGCTATCCGGGTAAATTGTTTGGAGAGAGGGCCTGTAGGTGGGGGGCAGGCTGGGGGGAAGGAGGTTGAGCTGGAAGAGCCAGAGGAGTGCCCCCTGGGCTAGCGTGTGTGGTGGTGACAACAGCCGGATGGAGTTCGAATGACGACGCAGGACCCCAACTTAAAAATTTAGCATCAACCGGTACAATTGTCAATTATGAGCTCGATCAAGTGTGGCATGTGTTCTATGTATTCTTCTCAGTTTAATACCGTATATGGCAGCTATCCGGAAAAATAGTTTGGAGAGAGAGAAAGATAGAAAAAAGACGTAAATTGTTTGGAGAGAGGGCCTGTAGGTGGGGGGCAGGCTAGGGGGAAGGAGGTTGAGCTGG
This sequence comes from Rhinella marina, assembly GCA_900303285.1. Lineage (NCBI taxonomy): Eukaryota > Metazoa > Chordata > Amphibia > Anura > Bufonidae > Rhinella > Rhinella marina. Next base: position 33,377 of record ONZH01014796.1, on the reverse strand, counting down.
AAGAGCCAGAGGAGTGCCCCCTGGGCTAGCGTGTGTGGTGGTGATAACAGCCGGATGTAGTTAGAATGACAACGCAGGACCCCAACTTAAAAATTTAGCATCAACCGGTACAATTGTCAATTATGAGCTCGATCAAGTGTGGCATGTGTTCTATGTATTCTTCTCAGTTTAATACCGTATATGGCAGCTATCCGGAAAAATAGTTTGGAGAGAGGGCCTGTAGGTGGACCTCTGGAAAAATAGTTTGGAGAGAGGGCCTGTAGGTGGACCTCCGGAAAAATTGTTTGGAGAGAGGGCCTGTAGGTGGACCTCTGGAAAAATTGTTTGGAGAGAGGGCCTGTAGGTGGACCTCCGGAAAAATTGTTTGGAGAGAGGGCCTGTAGGTGGACCTCTGGAAAAATTATTTGGAGAGAGGGCCTGTAGGTGGACCTCCGGAAAAATTATTTGGAGAGAGGGCCTGTAGGTGGACCTCCGGAAAAATTGTTTGGAGAGAGGGCCTGTAGGTGGACCTCCTGAAAAATTGTGGTAAAAGAATGCCAGTTGGACCTCTAAAAAATGGCGTTTTTTGGGTCAGCGTTAGGCAAAGACGACAAGGAGGAGGAGGAGTAGGAGGTGTAGAGAAGAGGAATCGGATACATAAGTTATTTAAATCTTTAGCTGCTTTCCCCCGGAGATTTGAATTCCGGTGAAATCCAGGCTTTGTTCATTTTAATAAGCGTCAGCCTGTCAGCGCTGTCAGTTGACAGGCGTGTACGCTTATTGGTGATGAAGCCACCAGCTGCACTGAATACCCGCTCTGACAGCATGCTAGCGGCAGGGCAGGCCACCACCTCCAAGGCGTACAGCGCCAGTTCAGGCCACGTGTCCAGCTTTGAAACCCAGTAGTTGTATGGAGCAGAGTGATCGCTATGGACATTGGTATGGTCAGCTAGGTACTCCGCCATCTTTCTGTACAGCTCCCCCCTACTCTGCCTAGACTGGGGACAGGTGACAGTGTCTTGCTGGGGTGACATAAAACTGGCAAAGGCCTTGGAGAGCGTTCCCCTGCCAGTGCTGGACAAGCTGCCTGCTCGCTTACTCTCCCCCGCTACTTGGCCCACAGAACCATGCCCTCTGCCGCTAGCAGCGTCAGATGGGAAGGATTGTTTCAGCTTGTGCACCAGGGCCTGTTGATATCTATTCACTCTCATACTCCTTTCCTCTGCAGGGATGAGAGTGGAAAGGTTCTGCTTGTACCGTGGGTCCAGGAGAGTGAACACCCAGTAATCGGTGTTTGAAAAAATGCTTCTAACACGAGGGTCACGGGATAGGCAGCCTAACATGAAGTCTGCCATGTGCGCCAGAGTACCAACACGTAAGAATTCCCTCTCCTCACTGGCCTGACTCTCCATTTCCTCCTCCTCCAAGTCCTCCTCTTCAGCCCATACACGCTCAAGAGTTAAGGACTGAGCACTGGTACCCTCTACTGTCTCGCCGACATTCTCCTCCTCTTCCTCATCCCCCTCCTCCGATACGCGTTGAGAAACAGACCGGAGGGTGCTCTGGCTATCAAGCGACATATCTTCCTCCACCGTCTCTTGTGACAAGCACAAAGCATCCGACTTCATGCTGAGCAGTGAGTTTTTCAACAGGCAAAGCAGCGGGATGGTGAGGCTGATAATGACGGCATCGCCGCTGACCATCTGTGTTGACTCCTCAAAGTTGCTCAACACCTGGCAGATATCAGACATCCACGTCCCCTCCTCATTGTAGACTTGAGGAATCTGAGTGACCTGACTACCAGTTCTGGTGCAAGTTGACATCTGGCAGTCTACAATCACTCTGCGCTGCTGGTAAACTCTGGATAACATGTTTAATGTCGAATTCCATCTCATGGGCACGTCGCACAACAGTTGTTGAGCGGGCAGTTGTAGGCGGCGCTGCGCTGCCCTGAGAGTGGCAGCATCTGTGGTCGACTTGCAGAAATGTGCACAAATGCGGCGCACCTTGGTGAGCAAATCAGACAGATTGGGGTATGTCCTGAGGAACCGCTGAACTATTAGATTGAACACGTGGGCCAGGCATGGCACATGTGTCAGTCTGCCGAGTTGCAGAGCCGCCACCAGGTTACGCCCGTTGTCACACACAACCATGCCTGGCTTGAGGTTCAGCGGTACCAGCCACACATCGGTCTGCGTCGTGATGCCCTGTAACAGCTCTTGGGCGGTGTGCCTTTTGTCACCTAAGCTCAGCAGTTTGAGCACTGCCTGCTGGCGCTTACCCACGGCACTGCTGCTGCGCCTAGAGCTACCGACTGAAGGCGCCGTGCCCACGGATGGTAATTCGGAGGAGGAGGAGGTGGAGGAGGAGAAGGGGTCGGAGGAGGAGGCATAGTACGTCAGAGACCGTGACCGAGGTAGGCCCCGCAATCCTCGGTGTGGGCAGTACATGAGCGGCCCCAGGGTCAGTCTCAGTCCCAGCCTCCATCAAGTTAACCCAATGTGCCGTCAGTGAGATATAGTGTCCCTGCCCGGCAGCACTTGTCCACGTGTCCGTGGTTAGGTGGACCTTCTCAGAAACAGCGTTGGTCAGGGCACGGATGATGTTCTCTGACACGTGCTGGTGTAGGGCTGGGACGGCACATCGGGAAAAATAGTGGCGGCTGGGGACCGAATACCGAGGGGCAGCCACCGCCATGAGATTGCGAAAGGCCTCGGTCTCTACCAGCCTATAGGGCAGCATCTCCAGGCTCAGCAATTTGGAGATGTGGACGTTGAGGGTTTGGGCATGTGGGTGGGTGGAACTGTATTTCCTCTTGCGCTCCAGCGTCTGCTGTAAAGACAGCTGAACGCTGCGCTGGGACACATTGGTGAACACTGTGGAGGATCGTCGAGGCGAAGGTGTGGTTTTCCGGCGGGAGGCGCTCGTGCCGGGGTCCTGGGCAGGGGGTTGACTAGCAGAGGCAGCGAGTGACACAGGGGAAGGAGCAGTGGTGTGACCCGCAGGAGGTGGTGAACGGCCTTGGTTCCATTGAGTGGGGTGTTTAGCACTCATATGCCTGCGCATGCTGGTGGTGGTTAGGCTAGTACTGTGGCACCCCTGCTGATCCTGGTGTGGCACAGGTTGCACACCACAGTCCGTCGGTCATCCTCACTTTCTTTAAAGAACCTCTAGACTTGCGAAAATCTAGGCCTCGCCACGGGAGCTTCACTACGTGAAACAGTTGCTGCTGATGCACCAGCTCTGGCCCTGCTTCTCCCTCTGGCCACACCACTGCCTCTTACAACCTGTTCTGGTGCAGCACTCGCCTCTGCCTCAGAAGCACTGTCTTCACTCGGCATATCAACGCAGCTTGGGTCAGTCACCTCATCATCCTCCGATTCCTCAGTCTGCTCCCCCCTCGGAATTCCTCCCCTAACAACAACTTCACCACTGTCTGACAACCGTGTCTCCTCATCGTTCGACACCTCTTTACAAACTTCTTCCACTAACTCAACATTGTCATCATCATCACCCACAGACTTCGACAGTTGGAAAACTTGGGCATCGGGAACGAGGTCAGCAGCAACCTGAGAAGTGGTTTGTGACTCTGGGAAGGGTCCAGAAAACAGTTCCTGAGAGTATGCCGGATCACATTCCAAATTTTCCTGGGAGGGGGCAGACTGGGGGGAAGGAGGTTGAGGTGGAGGAGCCATAGGAGTGCTCCTTGGGTAACGTGGGTGGACTGCGTGGAAGACTGACTGGTGGACAAATTACTTGAAGCATTGTCCGCAATCCACGTCATCAGCTGTTCGCACTGTTGTGGTTTCAACAGTCCTCTACCACGTGTCCCTGTAAGTTGAGACATGAAGCTAGGGAGTGTAGCTCTGCGGCGTTCCCCTGCTCCCTCATCAGCAGGTACTGTCTCACCCTGCCCAGGACCACGGCCTCTGCCCCCTGCAGTAATTGAATGCCCACGCCCACGCCCTCAACCCTTAGCCCTGGGGTTCAACATTTTCTGTATATAAGTGTATTATATAAAAAATAAATGGGCCTGCTGTACTGAAACCCACAAACTTGTTCAGTCTGGTTTAATTAAGTGACGTAAAGAAAGTGTCACCTGGACAGAAAATACGGATTGTAGTGAGTGGACAGCTGAACTGTGACACACAGAATGGTTCCACGCAGCTGTGTGAAATGGATTCGTATCACTGAGCTAAAACAACAAAAATAACTATTTTTTTTATATATATTTTTTTAATATATATATTTTTTTAGTTTTGCTTTTTTTGGAACGTGACGTGCAGAAACTATCATAGAGCTAACTCACACCCTGCTGATGGTGGCTATTTTGACTGCGACCCAGACAAATGTTGCACAGAGATTTTTGTGATCAAGCTATATACGTGAGAGCAAAAGACCCGGTTGGATTAAGTGACGTACAGAAAGTGTCACCTGGACACAAAATACGGATTGTAGTGAGTGTACTGAACTGTGACACACAGAATGGTTCCACACTGCTGTGTGAAATGGATTCGTATCACTGAGATATAACAATAAAAAAAAAAGGGGTTATATATGGCGATAGCTGCACTACTAGTGCCAGCCAGCCAGCCAAGCCAGGAGACAAAAAAAAAAATTCTTGTAGCCCTTAGAAGGGCTGTTGGGTTCTTGGGAGATCACTCCTGCCTAACAAAGTACTAAATGCAGGCCCTAACACTCTCCCTGAAACGCAGCAGCTCTATCCCTAACGACATCCAGACAGCATCTGAGCCGAGCACCGCGGCCAGTCACTAGTATATTCCAGGGTCACCTGATCAGGCCAGCCAACCCCTGCTATTGACATGTAAGGGCTCCACGTGATGCTGGGTGTACCGCAGAGTCTCCTGGCTTGTGATTGGCTGAGTTTATAGGCGCCAAAAATGCACAATGCGGAAGTTGCCATTTCCTCGAGCATGGCGAGATACTTGTCCGAGCATCGAGCACTTACGAGTACCGTAATACTCGAACGAGCACCAAGCTCGGATGAGTATGCTCGCTCATCTCTAGTAAACACATAGTTATCAGAAACAACTGGAAATAAGCTTTATGCATCATAAAATATAAGAATAGTTTGTGGAATGGGCCTTCCAACTCGGTAAAACACAACCTGTGAAGGTGGATCATCTTGCCTACAGGGCATACTGTATGTCAGTAGAAATAACAGACTTACCATGGAAACCAAGTATAGATTACCTTCATTAAGACCTTCAATAGAATAAAAACACACCACCACACAGAACCACACACTAATTGGGATAAGATGCCTCAAGCTTTCTAGTGTTGAGGGTAACACTCTCTAAAGGGGGAGGGGCACCTGATTACAAAGAAAAATGGCACATTTTATGTACTGTATATACCCTCCATTATTTTTGCTTGGACAAAACTAAAGATCTTCTTGTGAGTGGATACGATGTCTTATTAGGCATAATGATGTTAAAGTCCCATTTCTAGGTATTAAAGCTGGACTGGTGAGCAGCTAATCTTTAAAGTGGAAGTCCCATTACAAAGATGTAGCCCCGATGCACATGATAGGGCAGGGAGGCTCAACCTGCGGCCCTCCAGCTGTTGCAACACTACAACAGGCGTGTTGGGAATTATAGTTTTGCAACAGCTGGAGGGGCCACAGGTTGAGCATCCCTGTGATAAGGGATAAGTGTCTGATTGGTGGAGGTGCAAACTCTGGGCACCCACCCATTGCAGCTATGTATTTTGCCAAAGGAATGGTGGTCATAAATGCACGCTGCTACTCCATACAAGTCTATAAGGCTGCTGGAGATAGCCATGTGCAAGCGCTTGACTATCTCCAGCAGTTGGAGTGGCAGTGTGCACATGTGGCCTCTTTAAAGGCAGTAAGCCAACTCAAACATTGGTGGCATATCGCTTGGATATGCTACCAGTGTCAAATAGGTGCGGGTCCCACCTCTTGAATGTGCACCTATCTCTAGAACGTGCTCCCATAGCGAAGGAGAATGCACCTCGCACCAGCGGCGTGCTGTCCATTCACTTCTTTTAGAGTTCCGAAAAGAGTTAAGCAAGTTTGCTCAGTTATTTCCAAAACCCCCATAAAAGTGAATGTAAAGCGCACCGTGCAACCGTGGCCATCTCTCCATTTGCAGGCGCTCAGCTTTTTTTCAGCACTCCCATGAAAGAGAATGAAGGGTACGTTTGTGCTGTACGCTCTTCATTCACTTTGGGGGTCCTGTTCTAGAGGAAGGTGCAGGTCCCTCCTCTGACACTGGTGGCATATCCTAGCCATGTGTGTGAGATGGCCCAACCCCTTTAAGGAGGAATGACAAATGGGATAATTTTATGCCACAGACAAATCTGTTGAAAAAAAAAAAACCACAACGTGCATGAAAACTTCATGAAGATTTAGATGCGGATCTTCCACTAACTTGCTGCAGATTTCACCCTCCTGAGTGACTTAGGAATTGCTACAGGTTTAAATTTTTAAGTTGTTTCTAAGAAGTGGATGACAAGCATAATAAAAGGCCAACATAAAAGACTAGTATAGTACATATTTTTAAGCAATTTGGGACAATTTGAAGGGGCCTCATTGACTTCTATGGGAGTGTTTTCTAGGGTTGCTCTGAGACCTGTGCAGAGATCATTGTACAAGGAAGGAATAGATAAGCTCTGATAATTACCTATTATGAATGGCGGACCCTGTCTTATCTGTCATTCTAATCCTGCCTATAAAGATACAGTATCACCTCTGTAGATAGAGAAGCAGGTTAGGCTACTTTCACACTTGCGTTTTATAATTCCAGTATTGAGTTCCGTCATAGGGGCTCAATATCGGAATAAAACGCTTCAGTTTTGTCCCAATTCATTGTCAACGAGGACAAAACTGAACGGAAGACAACGGAATGCTCCTGAAAGCATTCCATTCCGTCTTCAGACCGGAGAGCAAACCGCAGCATGCTGCGGTTTGCTCTCCGGTCCAGGCATCCGCACCAAGACGGATCCGTCATGACCCCCAATAAAAGTCAATGGGGACGGATCCGCTTGGTGTGACAAAATGGTAAACGGATCCGTCCTGCATTGACTTTCAATGGAGTTCATGACGGATGTCACCTGCACACATACATACACAAACATACACAGACATATACACATACAAATACACACTTACATGCTCCTGGCAGGTCTCCACAGCGCAGGAGGAGCAGGACGGCGCACACATAGGACGATTCCACCAGGCGCACAGCAGAGGGCGCTGTGGGGAATCGTCCTATGTGTGCACCGTCATGCTCCTCCTGCGCTGTGGAGACCTGCCAGGAGCATGTAAGTATGTATGTGTATTTGTATGTGTCTATGTCTGTGTGTGTGTGTGTCTGTGTGTATGTACTGTGTGACATGTGTGGGGCCGGAGCACGGTTCCGGCCCACACATGTCCCTGTGGCAGCAAGGATCCGGCGGCACCCTTCACCTGCCGGATCCGTGCTGCCGCTAATGTGAAAGAGGCCTAACTGATCTGTACAAAGTGGTGCCTATTAGCCGCCAGTGCCAAAATTGTAGGATTTTATGTTTTTTTGTTTAAATGTAGATATTGACATGGAAAATGTAAAATAATATCTAGTGATGAGCAAGCATGCTCGGCCCAATACGATATTTGGCCGAGCATGGCGGCGCTCGGGACCATGTGGTGTCAGGTACTGTCATTCACTGGAATGCCGTAGCCATGTTGGCTACTGGCATTACAGTGATTGACTGGCTGGGAACGCGCCATCGGGTGCTATATAGCACCCAGTGACATGTGACCCGGCTCAGTCTTAGTCAGGGAGACCTGCTGCAAGGAGGGACAGATAGTGTAGGGATAGAAATTGGCTAGGCAGGGTTTCAAAGACCCAAAAGCCCTTTTAAGGGCTATTGTTATTATATCTGGCTGCAATATATATATTTTTTTTTTGGGGGGGAGCAAAAATTGCACAAGGTTGCCTAACCTAAACACCACCTGGGCAGCATGTGCATTATAACGTTTCTGTATCCTATATACCTGACATCCGGTGTCATTTTTTTCTGCAGCTAATCAAGGCGTCATTACGTGCGCTGCGTCTGCTGTATAACGTTTGCGCAAGGAGGGACAGATAGTGTAGGGATAGGATTTAGCTAGGCAGGGCTAGTTAAAAAAAGCCCTTTCAGTGGTGTTTCCATAATTTTCTGACCTTTTCCTATGAACCAGACACCCTCCCCTCTTCAGAGCAGGGGGTGCCTGGTTTAGTGCTCTGGTTCTCCCATTGACTTCCTTTGTGCTCGGGTGCTCTGTAGAGCACTTGAGCATCACCTAGTGTTCTAACCAAGCACCCGAGCACTTTGGTGCTCAATCAACACTAATATCACAAAACAATTCTTTAAAATACATTAAACATAAAAACGTGATTTAAATAATACCTTGTTTTCTGATGACATATTTGCTTTAAGTGTGGATAACTCATTCACTTTAGAGCAGGACTCAGCAACCTCCAGCACTCCAGCTGTGGTGAAACTACAACTCCCAGCATGCACACGTGCTCGGCTGTTCTGAGAAATCCCATAGAGGTGAATAGAGCATGCTGGGAGTTGTAGTTTCACAACAGCTGGAGTGTCGGAGGTTGCCGACCCATGCTTTAGAGCAGAGATCTCAAACTCGTGGCCCTCCAGCTGTTGTAAAACTACAACTTCCATCATGCCAGGAGAGCCTACAGCTATTGGGGCATGCTGGGAGTTTTACAATAGCTGGAGGGCCACGAGTTTGAGATCTCTGCTTTAGAGCAATGCTTGCCCACCAATGGCTCTTCAGACCAATGCATTTGGCTCCACTGTATATTATGTGGCTCAACATCACCTGCTAATGAGGGTCCTAATACAAAATAAATAAGGGTTTCTAAAAGAATTTATAGTATTGAGGTCAGTGGGTCACCTTATGTGGCAGAGGAGCTATTATGCCCCCTAAGACACCAAGGTGTGGCCAGAACATCTCAATCCTCCATTGCTGAAGCACGACATAACAGTGCAGCAGAAAATGCCTTCATAGCATCGCCAGATACCTCAGTGCAGCACAAATTACCTCCCAAACAAATACCACAGTATGCAGTACCACTAGCTGCAGTGTTGTCATTCTTCTCATCCCTACATCCCTATTGGCAGCAGCATAGTCCCTCATCCAACCCCTTTCCCACAGTCAACAGCGTTCTCTCAAAACTACCCTTTCCCACACTGTCTCCCTTTTTCGTGCCTTCCAGACTAGTAGAACAGGAACACAAGTGGAGGTGGAAAGTAGAGTGCAGGAGAGCTCTTCTCCTATCTTGTACCTTACCTCCTCTGCTTTTCTGGCCTCCAGACTGCCACTAGAATGCTCTCTGGAATTGGATGAAGGACCTGTGGTCATGAGACCATGATGTCATGGCAGGTCCTTCTAACAAGGCAAACTGCACTGATATTTCAGGGCCATCATCATTATTGCTGGATCTGCCTTGAAATGCTGAATAAATGCCCCACATTTATTTTGTCCGGTAGGGCAGATTACCAGTCTGGGTCTGAGTATAAGCAAATACTATTTTAACACCCTGAACAATGAAATCCATAACAATATAGTCATGTATATTTCATGCTGTAATAGAACTTAAACATATCTTATAATTACATTCTAATTATTCAGGGCATACGCTAAGTTTCCTTTAAGCTTTTAACATTCACAACACTATTAATTTTACATTGTTAATGGCCCATGTCACGTCAACCTTCGTCTCAGCATCAAACCAACACGTGTAGCTTCTCTTCCCTCAGGCCTGTTAATGGGATCTTAAAACGTGAATACATGCTGTTGACTTTTTAGCTGCCTCTTAAATGTTGGAGCCTTCAACATCTTAATTAAGGCACTTCTGAAATACCAAGACTTGCCTTTAGAGATAGTCAAAGGCAAAAAATAGAGATGAAAATGTAAGTGCTGTGTAAATAATTTACTATAAATTAGTAGAATTTCCAATACAGGTAAATTCACCATTAGACTCAAGCAAACCCATTTCTATTCAGACAGGGGGAGTCCAGGCTCTTGCCACTCAGCAGCAAAAGACATGAGGCCAACCAGGCCTGGGCCCTACCAAGGTAATAGCCTAATCTCTTGTATGGTTTGTAGACATTTGATGATATAGACAGTAAGAAAAAAGTAGAAAACACTTGTTCCTCAGCTTATACGCCTGTGAATAAATGTGCAAGATAACAATATGAAAAAAGCTGTGTAAAAGCCAGTTCAACGCATATCTGTTAAGACTGAGTATGTCAAGTCCAATTTCTATGGATGAGTCATTTTAATGCCAAAAACAGCTCTGCATGCGGTGGTATTTGACCTGTCAAATACAGGAGTTCAGTGGAGTTTCCATTGAGCTTCAGATGTAAACGTAAACAGAGCCTAAGACTGCCTTAGAATATTAAAGGCAATTATCCCACTAAATACATTTATCACCTATAAATAGGATAGGCAATAACCGATTGTTGGTGACCCCACAGCCGGGACCACCACTGATGACTAGAATGAGGATCCAAAACCCAACATTCCTCCTTACTGGAGGAATCTGCATGGGGTGGTGGTCAACCATCCATTCAATTACCCCAAAATGGTTGCATTAATAAATATAAATTATTCCACTAACAAACAAGCCATCCTACAGCTAAATTGATGGAAAAAAAATAATTAAAAAAATGGTTTTCATTACACTGAGATGTGAAAAAAAATCTGCCCTTAACAGCACTGTCCAGCCAGTAAAACTATTTAAAAAAATGGGAGCAGAATGGCTTAAAACAGTTGCCTATCCACAGACACTTCCTTCAGGTCAACCTTTTTAAGAACCAAACTAGACTGTGTTTTTAAGAGGTTAATACTAATACCTGCAATGCCTAGAAAAGAGAGCTCCTATTGAAAAGAGAAGCTACTTAGTTGGCAACTTTCTTTCTCCATAAAATTGTAGTATAGTCGAATCCAAGATTTTTTGTTTCTGGCTCAAGGACTAGAAGGAAGTAATCTTTCAGATATCTTGCTAAGTAGTTGTAGAACCTCTCCTGAGCACACCACCACACCACTGACAAAACTGTCTACACCTATTTAGATGTAATGGAAGCTCTGAAGAAAGGTAACCAAGGGTAGAAAATTCATCACTATTTGCATTTGTGCTGATGATGTTCAATGAGAGGTCAAAGTGTAAGTGAAATACACCTTTGAATGTCACTAAACAGATCTCTGCATATTGTATGCCATCAATACAATGCTTGATATTGTGGCCTTTCATCTTAGGTACTCTCATTTTCCATCAGAACTAAAAGACATCAAGAACAATCAATCAATTGATCGTTCCACTTCACCAAGTATCACTTGATGAGCTGTCACATCTCAGAAGATGAAAGGTTATTTCCCTTAATTTATAACTGAAGCCTTGTTGCTAGCTCATAACAGTCAATAATAGAGGTAATGCCTACATACTCATCTGATATGCATTTGTTCCAATAAAAGCTCAGTTATCTTTGAAAAGGTAGATTTTGAACTTGAAGTCTGATGCAAAATCTGTAACACTTACCTACTACATATACGATGTACCACTCCACCTTCCATGAGCCAATGGTATTATTGTTGTGTTCTAATTTGTAAGAGGAGCATTATGGCATCCTCACGAACCATGGCCTGGGTGTCTACTACCTCTGCACTCCCTATAGCTATGTCCCTGACTTTGGTTTTGGCCTAAACACTATTTAACCATTCATAATTCCTTGGGTAGATGTAAATCATGCAGTATCACAATGAACAAAAAGGCAGTTCTTCAACAAATGGCAGACTTAGGGCTCGCTCACATGAATGTGCTGTGTTTTGCGGTCCGCAAATTGCGGACCCGCAAAACACGGATGCCGCCCGTGTGCCTTCCGCAATTTGCGGAACAGGCGGCCTATTATAGAAATGCCTATTCCACAAAATGGACAAGAACAGGACATGATCTATAATTTTTGCAGGGCCATGGAACGGAGCAACAGATGCGGACAGCACACAGAGTGCTGTCCAAATCTTTTGCGGCCCCATTGAAGTTAATGGATCCGCACCCGAGCCGCAAAATATGCAGCTCGGATGCGGAGCCAAACCACAGCCATGTGAAAGAGCCCTTACACAGTGCAATTGTCAGGCTGATTATTGGGTATGAACACTTGTTCCTAATAATCAGCCTGTGTAAAGGTGCTGCCAATCACAAGATGAACAAGTGTTTTGCTTGTTCTTCAGGTGAAATAATCATGAGGGACCTTAAGTCATAGTTTCTGGGCAGCAGAGCATCCAATAGCTCTCCTCCATTGATGAGAAGGCAGTTATCAGGAAGTAAGGTTCCTTCCCGATAATTTTTTGCTCTGTCGGGTTGTGTAAATGAACCTTAAGGTCTCCACTAATCCACCAGAAAAAAAAGTCAGCCCCATGAGAAATGTCACCTTTTAACAGGTTTCCAAATGGTAAGAGCACCCATTGGGGCCTCCTATTACTTCTTCCATACATAAGTCTTTGGGAAAGCAGTTCCACCAGGGTTAAGGCTACTTTCACACTAGCGGCATGCTTCTCCGGCAGGCTGTTCTGGTGGGTGAACAGCCTGCCGGATCCGTGCTGCCGCTAGTGAACATGTGCGGCTGGAACCCTGCTCCCACCCCGTTCACTATAAAGGGGGCGGGCCGGAGTTCCGGCCGCAGCACGGCAAACATGCCGAGAGGTGGCTGAACTAAAACTACACGTAGTTTTAGTCCAGCCGCCTCTCGGGATGTTTGCCGTGCTGCGGCCGGAACTCCAGCCTGCCCCTATTATAGTGAACGGGGTGGGAGCAGGGTTCCAGCCGCACACGTTCACTAGCGGCAGCACAGATCTGGCAGGCTGTTCACCCACTGGAACAATCCTGCTGCTAGTGTGAAAGTAGCCTAAGAGCTGCTTGGATTCAAATTTTCTAACATCGTTTTGGGTTGTTTTTTCTGTGCCAATTTATTTTAGAATTATTCAGATTTTACTTTTTTATTTGCTTTGTTTTTAGCCACAACATGTGAGCCATGCCTGTACAATATATGTATATTCTAGCTCATGCATTCCATTTGGCAAGTGAGACTACATCATGTTTCCTGTTGCTCCGTTTTGTTCCTAAATGGAACAGTCATATCCTCACTGGCTTCCTGGAAAGAACATATCAAGGAAAGCAGGGAGAAATTTCAGCTATTATGTTATGTGAGAAAAGCTAGGCATGAAGCTCTCTTGGATACTGCTTATTGCTGTGTGGCTGGGATTCGCACCCATGTATTTCGGGAATAAGCACTACTGCTACCCAACTGGGAACTGCTATACAGTCCTCATCACTGAACTGCCTTTTGAAGATGCAGCGGTGAGCTGTGGACCCAAAGGATCTCTCACTACCATGAAAACCAAGCAGGAAAAGGAGGAAATATTGCAGTTTGCGACAGACTTCCAAAATAGGAAAAATATCAGTAAATTCTGGATTGGACTTTACTTGCCAAAGAAAAATTGCACTGTGGAAGATAAAAATCTTAATGGCTTCATCTGGATTTCAGGAGAAGATGGCACTCACGTCAGAGAATGGGAGAAAATTCCTAGAATATCATGTACCACAAAGAAGAGGTGTGTTCTTCTACAAAGCAGATGGGATTCTACTGACTCTGGACTTGGGAACCTTACTTGGTTTTGGAAACATGACAAGTGTATGAGGAAGCTTCCCTCAATTTGCCGCTTTTCTACAGACTTTTCTACACAAGAAGATGTGGAAATGCTTCCTTCCATACCCACAGACCAATCTCTGGAGTTTATGTCCTTCCCAACCCAAACAACAGAGATGATTCCTTCTACCATCAATGTGCTATGTAGAGAATTCAGAGAGAATGATATCCTTACATGCGAGGTTGAGAATGTACCATATTCATGCAATGATACTCACTGCATTTGTGGGCAGACGAATGATGAGGGAGGAGGTTATGAGCTGAGATGCCAAGAAAACCTGAATGAGAGTTGTCTTGGTCAGTGTATAAGGTCTAGTAATATCTCATGTGTCTGCGGAGGCCATCAAACGTCCTGTGACCGAGCAGAATGTACAATTAATACCTCCATTACTGCAATATCAACCAGTCCCGTGATACATGAAACCACCAGCTTGCCACCAGATGATGAAAACTTGTTTGAGAAACTTGTTCTTCCTTTAATCCTGGGTCTTGTAGCTTTAGGGATACTGATAATGCTCATATGGGGTGGAGTACAAATGTGTGTAAGAAAGAGAAAGCCCAAGAGGAAAAAATCTATAGTTCCTGTAGCAGAGCCTGAGGCCAGTGATACAGACTCCACAGACAACTCATCCAGTGATGAAGAAGGAGATTCACAGGAAATGGCAGAGACAGCATGATAGTGCCCTAAAATTTACATTACCGTCAATGACCTGTTGAACTTGAGTAGGGACATGCAATTGTTTGTATGTACGGTATGACAAACATTTTCTTACAATTACTCACAGATTGTATATACATGGGGGAGATTTATGAAACTGTCTAAAATGAACACTGTCTTTATTGCCCCCTAGCAACCAATCACAGCTCAGCTTTCATTTTATATTCTGCTCTTGAAAAATAAAAGTGGTGTTGTGATTGGTTGTAATCAGCCTTAAAAGGGTTGTGTCATCTCATACATTGGTGCCATTTTGCTAGGATATGCCACCAATGTCAAAGAGGAGCGAGCACTTATCTGCACCTATCTCCAAAAGAGACCTCCATTCCCCCAACTAAAGTGAAGGAGAGCAGATACCCTCTATGCAATTCTATGGAAACTCCAAATAATAGCCAAGCGCTGGCTCTATTTCTAGCAGTCCCATAGACTTGAATGGAGAGGCGGCTGTGCATGTATGGTGCACGCTCGATTCACTGCTATGGGACTTACGAAAGTAGACTAAGAAGCCTATATTCTTAGAACTCCCATAAAAGTGAATGGAGAGCATGCTAAGCATGCGCAGTGTGCCCTCCTTCACTTCGGGGGCCCGATCTGGAGACAGGAACACGTCCAATAGGTGGGACCTGCACCTATATGACGTTGGTGGCATATCCTAGCGATATGCCACCAATATCTGAGATGAGACAATCCTTTCAAGACAGTTCCTGTAAATCTGCCCCCATGTGGTTCATTCTCAGCCCATGAAAGAACTATAGAAAACTACAGCTACATGTGTGTTGCTTGCCATGAGGCATGGCCCAACTTTTTTTATGCGTCTGCTAATGCTGAGAACCATTTGCCACCTGGTTAGTGGTACATATGCACACACTAGATTTTCAAGTGCAGGGGTGCACCTAGACTTTCTGCTGCCGGAGGCGAAAACTGAAACTGCTCCCCCCTCCCCAATGCTAATTTCTTAACCTGACCACCCCCCCTTCCCCCCCCCGATCATCTCACCTGGCCTCATTGGTGGTGCACCCCTGTTCAAGAGCCCTGAATATATTGTGATTAATGTTTTAATGTCTGAGATTAGAAAAAGGATTTGTTTTTGTTTTTTTGTTTTGTTTCTTTGCAAAAACAGCTTCAAGCTTGCCCACAGGTTGTTTCTGTTATTGCAGCCCATAGACAGGAGTGGCAATTTCTTGTAAAATCTTGGACATCCCCTTTTTAGGCTGACATAAGATGAACGAAATATGGACTCAATACGAGATTTCTACTAGTTTTTAAAGAAAGCACAGAAAAACCTTAAAAATGCAAATGTGATATGTTGCTACTTAAATTGATGTGTTTTAGTGCTCAGAACACGTGGCTAAGCCTGAGATTACAGAAATACTTAATTCCGTTATTTTATGCATCCTATGGATCCGTAGGTAACAAAAATGTAGGTGTGCCATTGGAAAATGAGTGGGCTTCTTCTCTGGGAATTATATACACTGCTGTTGGTGAGCATACACACAACAGGAGTTCAAATTAATTTAATACTGTTAGTGCATAAAGATCTCCAACCCACGGAGCTCCTATTGTCGCAAAACTACAACTCCCAGCAGGGCATGCTGGGTGCAGTTATTTTGCAACAGCTGGAGAGCCACATGGAAATGTGTGTAGATAAGCGTCTAGATATGTGCGAGTGTATAAAATTACTTTTCCAGTACTTGTAGTTTGCTTCTTATTTAAATTGAAGGCTGTTGAATTTACATCAGTTATATAACGGGTTATATATTTTATCGGGTTTTCTTCTATTAGGGTGCATTCACATGACCGTAAGTGTTTTGCGGTCCGCAAATTGCGGATCCACAAAATACGGATACCAGCCATGTGCGTTCCGCAATTTGCGGACCGCACACGGCTAGCACTGTATAGAGAATGCCTATTCTTGTCCGTGCTTGCGGACAAGAATAGGACATGCTCTATATTTTTTGCGGCGCTGCGGAATGGAACAATGGATGCGGACAGCACACGGTATGCTGTCCGCATCTTTTGCGGCTCCATTGAAATGAATGGGTCCACACTAGAGATGAGCTAACGTGCTCGAAACGAGCACTGTACCGCTCGGCTCCCCTGCGCTCGCTCCTGAGGACGGAAGCGGCTGCCTGCACCCATGCGAGCGCAGGGGAGCCGAGCGGTACAGTGCTCGTTTTGAGCACGTTCGCTCATCTCTAGTCCACACCCGTTCCACAAAATTGCAGAACGGATGCGGACCCAAAACTACGGTCGTGTGAATGCACCCTTAGGTGGCATATTTAGTGTTGGATTCACATTTGGAACTCAACAGCTTTGAGGTATGGAACGGCTTATTATAGTACTAAGCCCCTTTCACATGAACGAGTTCCACACATCGGACTCACTGCATGGGTCAGCAAGAGCTCCTGTCCTGACCTCCCAGCACCGACGGGGTTACATAGCATTATATTGATTTATGATGCTATGTAACCCTTACAGTTCTGAAGTATAACACTGACATAATGCTGTCAGTGTTGTAGCAGTTTTTGTTGACGACCCACTGACTTTAATGGGTCTGTGGACCGCATTTTGCGGCCAAGTATAGGACATGTTTTAACTTTTGCGAAACTGACATATGGATCATCTGTGATCTGTATTCTGTGGACTGCAAAATACATACGGTTGGATGCATGAGGCCTAAGTCATCCAAAAACAGGCTGTAAGCATTTTCTTTTTTTACAAATAAAGTTTATCATGAAATCCAGCCTTGGAGTTCTCCCCTGTCACCATGAAAAAAAAAAAAAAAAAAAAAAACTATGCACCAGTCAGTAGTCCCACAGCTGCTCTGTTCCCGTCCTTCAGGTCCTCACAAATCCAGGAAGTAACTTGGTCCCATCAGTAGTGCAGCCAATCACAGGCCTCAATGGTCACACAGCTGTTTGAACGTGACATCAGAACAGCGATCTACCGCTCAAGCCACTGTGACCGTTGTGACTGGCCGCTGTGATCATTGGACTACGTCGCTTTCTGGTCCTGTGGGTACCAGAGGCGGACAGGAACTAAGCAGCGATGGTACAGCAGAGGGGGGGGGGGGGGTTTGTTGGTTTTTTTTAGGGCCGCAGGTTAGAATTCCAGGGGTTGCTAGCTCCAAGGCTAGACTGCCCCTTTTTAAAAAAAAAATGTTACTTTGTAATATAAACTGTTGCATCCAGCCTAAACAATCCTCTGCATGCTATACATGCTGGATACCTACAGTAATAATAAAAACAGCACTGATACACTGTAACAAGTTGCCAGAGCAGGTGGGCAATTGGCATAAATTGGTGATGAACTCAAAGTACATTAGAAAGTTCTCATTAATCCCATGATTAAAGGGTTGTATATCACTAGGATCTGGCATTGTTGTGTCACCGATATGGGCTTGACCCCCCACAGCAGGCTCCCACAGCCTGCTTCAGTTTGTGTAGCTCAGCTCAACTGAAGTTAAGCGTTTTTGTATTTGGTGGGGAACTCAATGTTCAGACACACAGATCACACATATTCATCAATCTGGAAAATCCCTTTTTAGGCTACTTTCACGTCTGTGGCATGCGTTTTCTGGCAGGCTGTCCCGACAGAACAGCCAGCGGGAATTCTCCGGATCTGTGGCTGCCGAATGCAAACGGAGAGTATAATGGGTCCCTACAGAGATCCACCCGCATTCTAGCAAATTGGCAAGAATCACCTGGACACAAATTGCTGCATGCTGCGGTTTGTGTGTGGCCAATTCTCAGAATTTTTGCCGGATCAGCCGTCCAGATCTCCATGCCTCAGATGTGAAAGGGCCCAACAAAAACAGATGGAGAAAATGGTTCCATAAACGGACTGCAGTATCCAGTATAGAAACCAAGGGCTTCCAGTTGTAGGTCGCTGCCTTTATCAATCTTATGTGTAGTCGGAATGTTTTATATGGGTGACATATAAAAATAAAGGATATCAAAAAATTTTATACGCTAGATGCTGCAGCTGTTTTCCTTGTCTTATGTATACAATGACATACATGTGGCATTCAGACAACTTTGCCAGAATAACACTTTTAACACATGTTTTCAGTCCGCGAAACATGCCCCATGTGACAGCTGTAGTTTGTGGACCGAACACTACTCCTCTGATTGGAGCCCACAGCGTCATAATGATTTATGATGCTGCCAGTTCCTGCCTGATAGTGGGTCTTCTGAACTGTAGTCATGCTATTATGTGAATGCAGTTCAGCAGTAACTCACTGCATCATAGATTATTATGATGCTGTGAGTTTAGGTTACAGGAGCAGTGTCCAGTCCAGGAAATGGAGCCATTACAATGAGCGTGTTTCTTGGACTGAACAGTGGCATGCTTAATGAAACAGTATATCATTACAGAGATATTTAAAGATGTTTTCTGAGATTTTTTTTCTTTTTTTATCCTCTGGATAGGTCATCAGTATCCGATTGATGGGGGTCCGAAGTCCAGGACCTCCAGCGATCAACAAGGCAGCGGCACTCGCAGGAGCACCGCTTCCTTCTCTCGGCTCACCATGCACAGAAGTGGCTGTTGCTTGGTATCGCAGCTCAGCCCCATTTACTTCTATGTAGCTGAGCTATGCCTAGGCCATGTGACTTCTGAATGTAATGTCACATGGTCTAGGCAAACCTGTGAGAAGGCTGTGGCACTATAAGGGAAGCCACTGCCTTCTTAAACAGCTGATCGGCTGGGTTGTCTCAGGTGTCGGACCTCCATCAATCAGATACTGAAGGCCTATCTAGAGGATGGGTCATCAGATAAGAAATAAATCTCAGAAAACAACTTTAAATACTAAAAACCCTTTTAATACTAATTAAAGATTAATAATAATGATAATAGAATAAAACCCTACACTTCATTAGACTGCACCCAGAGTGGCAACAACTCTATTGCACCATAAGGACTGTGACCATCTACACGCTCATGTGCCATCACTAGCACAGATCTGCTGTTCTGTTCCTGTATGGGTCAATAGGACCACCAAGGTGGGGTGAGGTACAGTTTAATGGGAACCAGTCACTATGAAAATGCAATGTAAGCTACAAGCACCATGTTATAGAGCAGGAGGAGCTGAGCAGATTGATATGTAATTTTATGGGAAAAGATTCAGTATATGTTGCAATTTATATATTTAAATTCCTGCTTGTTCTGGGCTTTGAAGTCCAGGAGGCGGTCCTATCAGTGATTGACAGATATCTGTGTATACACAGTCATAGAGGGAAGGCTGTCAATCACTGATAGGACCTCCTCCTCATAGAGGGAAGGCTTTCAGTCACTGATAGGACCTCCTCCTCATAGAGGGAAGGCTGTCAATCACTGATAGGACGACCTCCTCATAGAGGGAAGGCTGTCAGTCACTGATAGGACCTCCTCCTCATAGAGGGAAGGCTGTCAGCCACTGATAGGACCTCCTCCTCATAGAGGGAAGGCTGTCAGCCACTGATAGGACCTCCTCCTCATAGAGGGAAGGCTGTCAATCACTGATAGGACCTCCTCCTCCTCATAGAGGGAAGGCTGTCAGTCACTGATAGGACCTCCTCCTCCTCATAGAGGGAAGGCTGTCAGTCACTGATAGGACCTCCTCCTCATAGAGGGAAGGCTGTCAATCACTGATAGGACCTCCTCCTCATAGAGGGAAGGCTGTCAATCACTGATAGGACCTCCTCCTCATAGAGGGAAGGCTGTCAATCACTGATAGGACCTCCTCCTCCTCATAGAGGGAAGGCTGTCAGTCACTGATAGGATCTCCTCCTGGACTTCAAAGTTTAAAATGAGCGGGAATATAAATGTATAAAATACAAGTTATACTGAATCTCTTACCACAATACTATATATCTATCTGCTCAGCTCCTCCTGCTCTATAACATGCTGCCTGCAGCTCAAACACCATGTTCAATGTGACAGGTTCCCTTTAAGGCCCCTTTCACACGAGCGGGAGACTCGCATGTCTCCCGCAACGCATCTACAGGGCTGGACTCGGCACGGACAGGGATCGCATATAATGCTATGCGATCCCTGTCAGTGCGGAGTCCAGCCCTGTAGATCCGTTGCGGGAGACATGCGAGTCTCCCGCTCGTGTGAAAGGGGCCTAAGTTTATCATACCAAATTGGCTAGCAAGAATAGTATGCCAGGGATGACTAAGAAAACTAGTTTAAAGAAGTGTTGCTGCCACGTCTGCGATGCAGCGTGCCCATAAGTTCTTCATGATGGCACACCGGAACATGTTCTGTAGAGCATCTCTACTGAAATGAATCATAGGTCATATATTAGGGTCGGCTCTGAGCACATACATATCTCAGAGTGCCATTTGAAGTACACATAAATGATGTGTAAGTATTCTGCCTCCTGTAAGTAGGCTCAAGGAGAAACAAGTGAAGCCTACATATGTACGTTCCTTTCTATGCAAGCACTGTGATGGTCCCTACTGAGTAATGATTATCACAGTGTTCCTGGGATTAGGGAAATCAAGACCTAAAGCAAAATAAATCCTTTGCTGAAGCCGTCCAACCACTGTGACAGACCGAGCGAATGAGTCACTATGCGGAATACATCACATTGTGGAGGTCACAATCTTCTCCAGCAAACCAATGTTGTAAAGTCTATATCAACGCACTTAAAAGGGGTTGTTTCATCTCAAGCACTAGGGTAGCCCATGAATGTCTGTGGGACCTGCACCCATCTCTAGAACGGAACCTGCAAAGTGAAGGAGAGAGGACTGTGCATGCACAGCCAACCCTCCATTAATTTCTATGGGACTGCTGAAAATAGCTGAAAGTACTCAGACATTGGATAGGCCACCGATCTTTGAGATGACCAAACATTAAGGGCTCATGCACACGGCCGTTACCCGCCCATTCTGTACATTGGGGACCGCAATCTGTGGTCCCCAATGCACTGGCAAGACCGAGAGGCTGCCGCAGATGGATCTGACATGTTCTATTTTTTTGCAGAGAAACCCCACGGAAGCACCGAAATGAATGGGTCCGCACCCATGAAGTGGTGCAAAAATGGATGGCCGGGGCCCATTTATTGTGGACCCGCTGTTTGCAGGCCGCAATACGGGCCCAGCTGGCACACGTTCTTGTGCATGAACCCTTAAAGGGAGTATTTCACCAGGTACCTCTCTAGACACATAGCTGAGGTTCACCTGATTGAAATGGCTTTTTTCTTTTTCTTTTTTTTTTATAAATTTTGTTCATCTGAAGCTCCAATTCCCAAGTTATACCTTTCCTTAATATGCAAGTTAGGCGTTTGGGTGAAATGAGGGCGTAACCAATGCTCTGTCATAGCATCCTCACAATATAACAAGCAGTACTTTCATTTTCTTTTTTAAATAATATAAATACATAATGCATTCTTACATATCAATAGTTAAATATAGAAAATCATACATCACTGGAGTTCCACTTTATGTACACCAGTGAATATCATGCGTCATTCATTTTTACATAATGTGCGTCTTGTAATGTATGGATAATAATAATGACGTGTTACAATAAGCAGCCAGATACAAAGTAACATCTGGAATAGTTTGCCCTCCATATGCGTTTCCGGGTTCCTTTCCTGTATTTCCACACTAGAAAAACATATTGCGAGGTTCACTGACTTCCTATATAATAGTCCCTGATGTGTGGGGAGGTGTATTCATGAGATAAGGAGATAGGATTATGGACAGGGAATGATGTTACGTATGTTGTGTCAATTCTGTGCACCGAGAATTCAGTCACAAGAAGTAATTGATTATGTAGTCATTATTAACCCCTTCAAGACCGAGCCATTTTTCACCTTTTTGGAAATCTGACATGTGCAACTTTATGTGGTAATATGTGGAACGCTTTTACTTATGTAACTCATGATAACGTTTTCTCATGACACATTGTACTTTATGTTAAAAATGTGGTAAATTTGAGTTGATAAGTTTTCCCTTTACTTATTAAAAAGTCCAAAATGTACAAAAAAAAAATTTAGGAAAATTTGCAATTTTCCAAATTTGAAGGTCTCTGCTTTTAAGACTGCTGAATCGCAGGGAATTTTCTTGCTATCCGGTGATGAATCGGGCTCTCCACAGGTAAGCTAGGCGGAGGCTTCCAGCTACCACTGAGCCCGGTGATGTCACTGGCACTAATGGGTGGTCTTTAGCACTGCCCGAGCCTGTATTTACAGGCTAGGGCAGTGCTAAAGACCGCCCATCAGAGCTGTTGACATCAACGGGATCACTGCTAGGAGCGTGCCTAGATGAGCAGGGAGTGCTTAATACATTTTTCATGTATAGCAGGTATAGCACCACTGTAATCAAAAATAATCCCTGATCTCAAGTTCTTTTGTTTGCATGTATAATAGTGTGTTGCCATACGTATTTTGTTTGCTGTCTATATGTTAGGCTACTTTCACACTAGCGGCAGCCCGGATCCAGCAGGTGAAGGGTGCCGCCGAATCCGGGCTGCCGCAGGTACATGCGTCACATACATACATACACACACTACATACACTTACACATACATACTTACATAGCAGGAGCAGGACCGCACTGAACTGGAGGAGGACGGCGCGTCAAATGGGTAAGTTTACCCACAGCGCCACCTGCTGGAAGGAGGGGAAATTGCAGGGAGACGGATCCGTCCTGAACTCCATTGAAAGTCAATGGAGGACGGATCCATTTACCATTGTGTCACACCAAACGGATCTGTCCCCATTGACTTGCATTGGGGGTCATGACGGATCCGTCTTGGTGCGGATGCCTGGACCGGAGAGCAAACCGCAGCATGCTGCGGTTTGTTCTCTGGTCTGAAGGTGGAATGGAATGCTTCTAGGAGCATTCTGTTCTCTTCCGTTTTGTCCCCATTGACAATGAATGGGGACAAAACTGAAGCGTTTTTATCCGGTATTGAGGCCCTATGACAGAGCTCAATCCCGGAATTTAAAAACGCTAGTGTGAAAGTAGCCTTAGCTGTATGGATGTGCACCTTACATTGAAAACTAGGCATCATCATTCCCTAGTCAGTGGGGCTTGTCCAATCCGTATTGTCAATGACTGTCTAATGATAAGGGGAATGGTAACAGTTGTCAATTTATTCATATATTTCCATAATGCATAACAGAGGGATGTCACAATGCAAAGTTCTTATGGGAGATGCTGCAGAATTGTTATTTCATGTGGAGTACAAGCACTCATAACACATAATAGCATTCAACACTGTCATCAGAGAATACGCTTTTAGTCTTGTACCCTTCTTGAAGACACAACTGTTTGTGTTTCTTTTAGAAAGTTTTTTTTTTTTTTTGGCCAGTACAAAAATAAAAGTACAGTCCAGTGGTGTGCAGATGCCAGGAGGCACAGCTCTCTGATACTTCCACGTTATGAGCTCCTACCATACTGTCAGCTTTCAGATCCTTCTGCGCACATCAGCAGGAAGGTTTAGCCAAAAAAAAATAAAAAAATCTATGAATAGTCTGAAGACAAGAATCAAAATAATTTTTTTTTCATCCTCGTTACATTCTATATCAAATCGTATTTCAGATTGAGTCACTGGTGTCACCGCAACACTGAGCAGTTGCTCGGCAACTAACAAATGTATGATCACTGGTGTATGGGAAGAAAGCAGTATGTAAATGCTGCAGTATGTAAAGAGTTTAACTCCAGCGAGTGACGTGTGCCATTAGATCCGAAATACAACATAACCTTTTTATTGCTAAACCCGTTTAGTGACCAGCAATATGCCTTTTTACAGCAGACACCGCGATTTTCTGTTTTTGCTTCCCGGAGCCATAAGAGGGCTTGTTTTTTGCAGGACAAGTGGTGCTTTCTAATGGCACCATTTAATATTGCATATGATCAGTGGCATACATAGAGAAGTAAGGGCCCCATAGCAAGGATCAAATCAGGCCCCCACCCTTGGACTATTTTTCCACTGCCTCATTTGCTAAAAGTTGTTCCTTTAGAGGGTAGAGTCCTGACCAAGTTTTCACCTCCGTAGAAGAGGAGATAATCCCAACTGGTCCCCCTCTTATCCTGGGCCCCATAGTAGTCGCATGGTCTGCCGCTATGGTAGTTACGCCCCTGCATATGATGTAGTGGGAAGCTGGGAAAAAAATTGTTTTGTAGGTTTTGTGTTTATGGCGTTCCCTAAGCGGCCAAACTGATCTGTTCCCTTAATTCTCCAGGTCTGTACAATTACAGTTATATCACATTTAAAAAGTTTTTCTAGTGTTTTGATATTGGGAAAAAAATAAAAACTCAGGAAAAAAACTTTTTGCATCGCCATATTTTGACCCCAATAACTTTTTTCTGTATACATCTAGAGGGCTGTGAGGGGGCTCATTTTTGAAGGGTGATCTGTAGTTTTCAACTGTAAAACAGCAGGTATCTGACGGCTATGGAGCCCTCTCAGCTTTTGAGGAGGCGCCATGTTTAAATCCCTGACTTCTGCAGTACATATACAATGCAAGTTGTTAATGGGTTAAAGAGAGCTGTCCAGCTTTCAAACACATATTTGGCCACCCACACTTCAGCGCCAGCCATGCGGGGAGAAGCCTACTTACCTTCTTCCCGGCGCTGCTTTGGGTTCCGGCTCCTTCAGTCACCACACTCAAGTCCCAGTCTGTGAATACGGGGGTCACGTGCTGCCTGCTGGGGCCCAGCCAATTGTGAGAACATGAGCCACATGTTCCTTATTTGAATGGAGAGGCAACAAACATGTGATAGCCAACAATGGGATAACACCTTTAACAATCTTTGAGAGCACCCAAGAACGTAACGAATTAACACTGTTACACCATTTGTAAATCTGTGCCGTCTTTGCCTGGAGATAATCTATTAAAAGATTTCAAAACTAAACATCGATATACATGTTTGAGATGACCATCATGCATTTGCACACTAGTGTGGTAAATTATGCCCATCTCCAAGGAAACAGAATTACATGCAAATTAATGGGGACATTACAATTTTATTTTCTACAGCTTTTTATATACGTGTAATGAGTTTATAAAATGACCATGTTTTATGCACATAACATGTTATTTATTGCTATATTGCACTTCAAAAATCTCATAATTGATGTTTTTTTGTGTCAGACTGGGGTTCCATGGTCCGATCAGAGTAAATGATTAACAAGATCCTCCTAGATTCTATGATTCTATACAGTGTTATATATAGCAAGGGATCGTATACTTGCGGTGGGGTAGGCAATGACAGACTCTCAGACTCTGTTAAAAGTCCAAATAGCACTTTATTTGCTCCTCACCACCGCACAGTTTGTGGCATCCAAGTTAAGGCTAGTTTCACACTAGCGGCAGCACGGATCCGGCGGGTGAAGGGATGCGTGCTGCCGCAGGTGCACGTGTGGGGCCAGAACCGCGCTCCGGCCCCATTCACTCTAATGGGGCCGCAGCACGTTAACCCCTGCTGAGAGGCGGCTGGAACGAAAATACAACATATTGTATTTTACAGCATGAGCGCAGTTCCGGCCCCACAAGTGCACCTGCGGCAGCACAGATCCGGCGGGCCCCTTCACCCGCCGGATCCGTGCTGCCGCTAGTGTGAAACTAGCCTAACAATCGCTTGGATGAAGCCGTAGCACATAACATAAAAAAAAAAATACCAAAATAAACACCTGCCGACTGGGCTCTAATTAATACACATGATGTCTCTATCTCATCACTACAGCGCAGTTCACACAGGGGGAATCGGGCTCAGACAGCCAGCAGGTCAGCTTTCTTGCTAGGCTTTCTGACACTCACTAACCACTGGAGGCCTGATTTTTTTCCTCAGTAATGATCCCAGTAGTCACACCAGAGATCACTACAAGCTAGAGAAAATAGCCATGCTGGAGTAAGGGCTCATGCACATGGGCGCATGTGGCCCATGCCTGTACTGCGGTCTGCAATCCTCAAGATATGGAGCGGTGTGGAGGCACGGACTGGAAGCCCACAGAAGCACTATGGAGCATGGTGCCTGCACACTACAAAAAATAGAACATGCTCTATTTTTTTTGCACCATGGACTGTATATGGCAGATTGCGAACCCATCCACAAAGGGCATGCACACGGACGGTGCCTGTGCATTGTGGACCACCTACCCACCAGTCCAATAAAATCCATCCCAGAACCTAATATAACCAAACCAGGGGTGCACCTAGCCTTTCTGCTGCCTGAGGCGAAAACTCCCATGCCAATTTCTTAACCTAACCCCTTTTGCCCAGGGGTGGGATTCAAATTTTTAAGAACAGGCTCCCTACTAAATGGCGGACACGCGGCGTTACGACATGTGTTTACATATACATGCCCCATATATATGGTACACATACATAAATACACCATATATACACATACCACAAAACTTTTAAAAAGCCTAAGGAACTAAACTACCAGCGTTGCAAGTTTTTGTAAAGCGCCCAATGTCTATCTGCACATGTTCCAACCCTGCTTAGTCTCCATTGTTCCCCCACACACTAGTTATGCCAGATTTGGGAAGGTTGGGAGGTACTCATACATAAACAGACTATATAGACACTACACTCACATAATCACATATACAATATACACCATACAGTATATAAATTACACAGAGGCTACACTTACAGTAGATTTACCTGCTCCATATACATTTTATACACATTTGTACCTAACGCTAGAGACATATTTGCATACAGATTATATTGCTATCCAGCATACAGCACACATACCTCTTACATCCAGTTACTTCTCCTCTGATGCAGAAGTTCTCTTTTCTCATCTTCTCCTTTCAGACCAGGCGCCATGATGATTTTTCACCCATCTCTCGTCTCTGCAGTTTGACGAAAAGACATCTTAGGTTCCTACTTTTCCATCATCCTGCCACCTGCAATACTTAAAATGAGCACCAGTACAAAGAATGTCCCTTATAATGTGTGCCAGTACAAAAAAATCCCCCTTAGTGCCCCCAGTTGAGCTAATGTCCCCATAGTGCCCCTATAATGTGTGCAAGTATAAAATACCCCTATATAATGCCCCTAGTAAATGCCCACATAGTGCTCCTTTCCTCTTCCCAACAGTGCCCCCATAATGTGCCAGTACAAGATTCCCCCAGAATGTGCCCAATAGTGTCCCCCAGAATGTACCAGTATAAATGTTCCTTCTTAGTGTCCTCATAATGTGCCTATATAATATGCCCCCATAGTGTTCTTCCCCCCTCCAACACCATAGTGTGCACATGTGCCAGTTTAAGATGCCCCCACAGTGTCCCCTATGATGTGCCAGTATAAATGCCCCCATAGTGTTCCCCATAATGTGCCAGTAATACCCCAAGTAGATGCCCCCATATGCTAGCAATGCCCCCCAGTTCACTGTCCCTCAGACCATTGGACTATAAAAAAAAAACTATGAACAAATCACTATGCACACTGCACATATCTTATTTTAAAGTAAAAAACAAAACAGGAACAAATACAATACACTGTGCCCCAATTAGACCTCAGATCAGCCCACTGTGCCCCCATCAGACCTCAGATCAGCCCACTGTGCCCCCATCAGACCTCAGATCAGCCCACTGTGCCCCCATCAGACCTCAGATCAGCCCACTGTGCCCCCATCAGACCTCAGATCAGCCCACTGTGCCCCCATCAGACCTCAGATCAGCCCACTGTGCCCCCATCAGACCTCAGATCAGCCCACTGTGCCCCAATTAGACCTCAGATTAGCCCATTGTGCCCCCATCAGACCTCAGATCAGCCCACTGTGCCCCCATTAGACCTCCAATAAGCCCACTGTGCCCCCATCAGACCAGCCCACTGTGCCCCCCTCAGACCTCAGATCAACCCACTGTGTCCCCATTAGACCTCAGATCAGCCTACTGTGCCCCCATCAGACCTCAGATCAACCCACTGTACCCCCATAAGACCTCGGATCAGCACACTGTGTCCCCATTAGACCTCAGATCAGACCACTTTGCCCCATCAGATTAAAATAAAAAAACTGTCTTACCTCTCCTGCACCGCGGCTCCGCTGCGGGTCCGGCGCTGCACTGTCACCTGACTGCGTGCAGCGTCAGGTCAGAGTGTACGCACTACGTCTTGACGCTGTACGAGGTCAGGCTAGTGCAGCACGGGCAGGAAAAGCAGGAGATGAGCGCTTCCACAATGGAAGCACTCATCTCCTGCTGCCGCATCGGATCGGGATTCAGCCGGTAACCCGGTTCTCCGATCCGGCTGTAATTTTAACAACCGGATCTGGAGAACCAGAGGGAACTGGCTGAAACCCATGCTTGCCTTTGCCACAATGAAAGCGCTCATTGCCCATGGCCCTTCTGCAGCCCCCCTCTTGCCCCTTCCTGGTGCTGCCTGAGGCAATCGCCTCTCCTCATTGGTGGTGCACCCCCGAACCAAACCTGTCTCAGCAAACTACACTTTGTTGAAACCACTGCAGCTTTCTGGATTCTGGGTGAAATATACACCCCTTCCTGCAGTTTACCGTACACCTTACCACAATACTGTATATATACATATATACACACACATATAACATGGTTAGGAGTGTACACTCAGGATTATTAAGATACAGTTTTATTTGTGAATCTTCCATAAGAAATCGTCATTAGTGACAAGTGATTGACCCCAATGTCAGTTCTTAATAAGTCTGTCTTCTGCTGGATCTGGATCTTTGCAGCCCTGCCCTATGCTTAGGAGTCCAGTAGTCCATCCTACTCACTGATTGACGCTATCTCTACATGCACACTCATGAAGGAAGTAGTACTGCCTAAGCTGGACTCCTGGACTGGACTCCTAAGCACAGAAAGTGCAGGGATTTAATTGAATAAAAAAACAATGTAGGGCTCCTACACACATGATGCTGCTCTGGCATTTTTGGTCACCAAACTGATCATATTTTTTTCATATTGTGTGAATATTTTGGCAGCAACAACGAAAGCTTCAACATAATGCATTTGAAAAAATGGCAACTGATTAACAAAAACATGTTTGTACCTAAAAAAAAAGCAACAAAAAATGCAAGTTAACCCCTTCACACTATTTGACGTGTAAACTCATCATGGAGCACTGCTATTTAGGTGACAGCGCTGAGACCCTGGCTGTAGCTAACCAGCCTGGGACCAATGAGAGCGGTCCCGGGCCGGCGATCGCTGTGATTGGCTAGTCTGTACCGACTAGCCAATCACAGGATCCTAATGCTGTGTGAAAGGATCTGATCCCCACAGTCCGAGACGGTCAGGCGGTCAGCAGTGATTTCAACCCTCCCTCCCTACCCCGATGTTCATAATGTCGGAGCGGTTTTCAAGCAGAGTTTCAACCTACAGCTGACACTCTGCTTGAAACTGCTGATATCGGTGCTGGCACTGATGTCAGACATTTAAACCCTTCCATGCCGCAGTCCATAGGGACCGCTGTATGGAAGGGGTTAACAGGAAGGGAGCTCCCTCTCCCATCGGGCAGCTGCTGTGCCGTTGCAGCGACCCGATCCTTGACAGGTTTACAGAGGGAGGGAGCTCCCTCCCTCCCCCATCGGGACGCTGCAGTGCTCTGGCAGTGTCCCGATTGTTACCATGGCAACCGGACGCTTTTACAGGCGTCCGGCTTGCCATGGTATAGCTAAGCCTGATCAAGCTCCTGCTAAAGGCAGGAGCCTGATCAGGCTTACTGTGACAGAAAATACACTGCAGTACACTATATAGTGTACTGCAGTGTATTATAGAGCCATCAGACCCACTGGATCTGCAAGAACCAAGTGGGTCAGAGTCAAAAAATTTGTAAAAAAAAAGTGCAAAAAAAAAGTTTAAAAAAATGGTTAAAAATGAAGAAAATAAAATACCCTAAACATATTAGGTATCGCTGTGTCCGTAACAACCAGCTCTATAAAAATATCACATGACCCAACCCCTCAGGTGAACACCATAAAAAAAAATCAAAATAAAAACATTGTCAAAAAAGCAATTTTTTGGTCACATACTATCACAAAAAGTACAACACCAAGCCATCAAAAGGGCGTATTCCCCCCAAAATAGTACCAATCTAACCGTCACCTCATTCCGCAAACAATTAGCCCCTACCTGAGACAATAGCCAAAAAAATTTAAAAAAACTGCAGCTCTAAGACTATGGAGACACTAAAACATCACATTTTTTTGTTTAAAAAATGATATTATTGTGTAAAACTTAAATAAATAAATAAAAAAGTATACATGTTAGGTATCGCCACGTCTGTAACAACCTGCTCTACAAAAATATCACATGACCTAACCCCTCAGGTGAACACAGTAAAAATAAATAAATAAAAACGGTGCCAAAATTACCAATTTTTGGGTCACCTTGCCCCAAAAAGTGTAATAATGAATGATCAAAAAAATCATATGTACCCAAAAATGGTATCCATAAAAATGTCAACTCTTCCTGCAAAAAATAAGCCCCTACACAAAACGTTCGGCAGAAAATTAAAAAAGATATGGACTTCAGAAAATGGAGACACAAAAACATTTTTTTTTTTTCAAAAATGCTTTATTATGTAAAACCGAAACAAACAAAGTAGACATATTTTATATCATTGCGTCTGTAACAATCTGCTGTATAAAAATAACACATGATCTAACCTGTCAGGTGAACACTGTACAAAAAAAACAAACTGTGCCAGAACAGCCATTTTTTGTTATCTTGCCTAACAAAAAGTCATATGTACCCCAAAATAGTATCAATAACACTGTCACCTTATCTCTTAGTTTCCAAAATACGGGCATTTTTTGGTTGTTTCTCCTGTAGGGGTATATCAGGGGGGCTTCAAATGGGACATGGTGTCTAAAAACTAGTCTAGCAAAATTTGCCCTCCAAAAACCATCTGGCGCACCTTTTCTTCTGCGCCCTGCCATGTGTCCATACAGTTTACGACCACATGTGGGGTGTTTATGTAAATCGCAGAATCAGGATTATAGTTTTTGAGTTTTGTTTGGCTATTAACCTTTGATGTGTTACAGGAAAATAAGGATTAAAATGGAAAATCTGCCAAAAAAAAGTGAACTTTAGAAATGTCATCTCCATTTTCCTTTAAATCTTGTGGAATATTTGAAGGGTTAACAAAGTTTGTAAAATCAGTTTTGAAAACCTTGAGGGGTTTAGTTTCTAAAATGGGGTCATTTATGGTGGTTTCTACTATGTAAGCCCCACAAAGTGACTTCAGAACTGAACTGGTCCTTAAAAAAATGGTTTTGGAAAATTTCTTAAAATTTAAACAAGTGCTTCTAACGTCCCCAAAAAATAAAATTACATCTACAAAATGATGGCAACATAAAGTAGACATATGGGAAATGTAAAGTAATAACTATTTTGTGAGGAATCACTATCTGCCTTAAAAGCAGATAAATTCAAATTTTGAAAATTACAAATTTTTCCAATTTTTTGGTAAATTTAGGATTTTTTAATAAATAAAGGTGATTTATATTGACTCAAATTTACCACTGTCATGAAGTACTACATGTCACGAGAAATCAATCTCAGAATGGCTTGGATAAAAGGTAAAAGTGTTCCAAAGCTATTACCACATAAAGTGACACGTCAGATTTCCAAAATTTGGCCTGGTCCTTAAGATGAAAAATGGCTATGTCATGAAGGGGTTAAAAAAGCCCAAAACACTAAAGCCACAATACGGCACCAAACTGCACCTTATATGTGTGAACCTCCCCTATATGGAATATTTATCAAACTGCTCAGCTCCTCCTGCTCCGTAATCTACAATCTGAACATAACACACCATATACATTGTGACAGGTTCCCATTAAGAGCCCTATTTTGATGGTTTCATGCAAGGCTTAGGGCTTGTCCGCCTGGATTCCGTTCTGGCTTTCCGTTATACTGGAAAAAAACTGAATCCACAAGACGAAAATCAAAACGGATACCTTTAGAGGCATTCCGTTTTGATCCGTCATAGTAGAAGTATATGGGCAAGCATAACGGATCCACTTGGGTTGTCTTACTTCATCATGTAGAGAAAGTTATTACAAGCCACTTCCTAATATGTATTGATGATTGTCCATATTGCTTCCTTTGCTGGCTGGAATCATTTTTCCATCACATTATATACTTCTTGTTTTTGGAAGTGAGACAACCCCTCTAAGCTAATTTAAAAGAGCAACTTTTAAATGGCACAAGGAGATTTAATAACACCATATTCTTCAAGAAAAGGGGAACCTGACAAGGAGATTCACTTCTGAAAATTATTTTTTCAGTTGTTTTAGCTCAGTGATACAAATCCATTTTACTCAACTGTGTGTAACCTTTCTGTGTGTCACAGTTCAGCACACTCGCTCCGATCCGTATATACTGTCCAGGTGACACTTTGTGTACGTCACACAATACAACCAAGTCATTTGCTACCAATATCATCTACAGCTTGATCCAGAAAACTCTCTGTGCGACATTTGTCTGGGTCGCAGTCTAAATAGCCACCGTTAACAGGGTGTCAGTCAGTTCTACGATAGTTTCTGCACGTCACGTTCCCAAAAAAACAACATTTTTTTAAAAAAAATTAGTTTTTCAGTTGTTTTAGCTCAGTGATACAAATCCATTTTACTTAGCTGCGTGTAACCTGTGTGTCACAGTTCAGCACACTCGCTCCGATCCGTATATACTGTCCAGGTGACACTTTCTGTACGTCACTTAATTCTACCAGACTGAACAAGTTTGTGGGTTTCAGTACACCAGGCCCGTTTAATTTTTTTTTTTTTATATATCATACACTTATATACAAAAAATGTTGAACCCCAGGGCTAAGGGTCGAGGATGAAGGCGTGGGCATTCAATTACTGCAGGGGGCAGAAGCCGTGGTCCTGGGCAGGGTGAGACAGTACCTGCTGATGAGGGAGCTGTGGAACGCCGCAGAGCTACACTCCCTAGCTTCATGTCTCAACTTACAGGGACACGTGGTAGAGGACTGTTGAAACCACAACAGTGCGAACAG
>ONZH01014795.1:0-31060 GCA_900303285.1 Rhinella marina | reverse complement strand
CACATGATAGGATTAGATACTCATCTTAGCAGACAGTTTCACACATGATAGGATTAGATATGTAGTTTAGCAGACACTGTCACCCAGAATAGGATTAGATACACAGTTCAGCAGACAGTATCACACATGATAGGATTAGATACCCATCTTAGAAGACAGTATCACACATGATATGATTAGATACACAGCTCAGCAGAAAGTTTCACACATGATAGGATTAGATACGTGATTTAGCAGACACTGTCACCCAGAATAGGATTAGATACACAGTTCAGCAGACAGTATCACACATGATAGGATTAGATACCCATCTTAGCAGACAGTATCACACATGATAGGATTAGATACCCATCTTAGCAGACAGTATCACACATGATAGGATTAGATACCCATCTTAGCAGACAGTATCACACATGATAGGATTAGATATCCATCTTAGCAGACAGTATCACACATGATAGGATTAGATACACAGTTCAGCAGACAGTATCACACAGGATAGGATTAGATACACAGCTCTACAGACAGTATCACACATGATAGGATTAGATACACAGCTCAGCAGACAGTTTCACACATGATAGAATTAGATACGTAGTTTAGAAGACAGGCACCCAGAATAGGATTAGATACACAGTTCAGCAGACAGTATCACACAATGATAGGATTAGATACCCATCTTAGCAGACAGTATCACACATGATAGGATTAGATACCCATCTTAGCAGACAGTATCACACATGATAGGATTAGATACACAGCTCAGCAGACAGTTTCACACATGATAGGATTAGATACGTAGTTTAGCAAGACACTGGTCACACGACAGAATAGGATTAGATACACAGTCAGCAGACAGTATCCACACATGATAGGATTAGATACACAGCTCAGCAGACAGTTTCACACATGATAGGATTAGATACGTAGTTTAGCAGACAGTATCACACAAGATAGGATTAGATACCCATTTTAGCAGAAAGTATCACACAAGATAGGATTAGATACCCATATTAGCAGTCAGTATCACACATGATAGGATTAGATACCCATCTTAGCAGACAGTTTCACACATGATAGGATTAGATATGTAGTTTAGCAGGACACTGTCACCCAGAATAGGATTAGATACACAGTTCAGCAGACAGTATCACACATGATAGGATTAGATACTCATCTTAGCAGACAGTTTCACACATGATAGGATTAGATATGTAGTTTAGCAGACACTGTCACCCAGAATAGGATTAGATACACAGTTCAGCAGACAGTATCACACATGATAGGATTAGATACTCATCTTAGCAGACAGTTTCACACATGATAGGATTAGATATGTAGTTTAGCAGACACTGTCACCCAGAATAGGATTAGATACACAGTTCAGCAGACAGTATCACACATGATAGGATTAGATACCCATCTTAGAAGACAGTATCACACATGATATGATTAGATACACAGCTCAGCAGAAAGTTTCACACTGATAGGATTAGATACGTGATTTAGCAGACACTGTCACCCAGAATAGGATTAGATACACAGTTCACAGATACACACATGATAGATTACCCATCTTAGCAGAAGTATTCACACATGATTTAGATACCCATCTTAGCAGACAGATCACACATGATAGGATTAGATACCATCTTAGCAGACAGTATCACACATGATAGTTATACCACACAGAAGATCACACATGATAGGATAGATTAGTACACAGATACACTTCAGCAGACAGTATCACACACATGATAGGATTAGATACACAGCTCAGCAGACAGTTTAACACATGATAGGATTAGATACGTGTTTTAGCAGACAGGCACCCAGAATTAGGATTAGATACACAGTTCAGCAGTTCACACAGTATCACACATGATAGGATTAGATACCCATCTTAGCAGACAGTATCACACATGATAGGATTAGATTACCATCTTAGCAGACAGTATCACACATGATAGGATTAGATACACAGCTCAGCAGACAGTTTCACACATGATAGGATTAGATACATAGTTTAGCAGACAGGCACCCAGAATAGGATAGATACACAGTTCAGCAGACAGTATCACACATGATAGGATTAGATACACAGCTTCAGCAGACAGTTTCACACATGATAGGATTAGATACGTAGTTTAGGCAGACACTGATGTCCCAGAATAGGATTAGATACACAGTCAGCAGACAGTATCACACATGATAGGATTAGATACCATCTTAGAAGACAGTATCACACATGATATGATTAGATACACAGCTCAGCAGAAAGTTTCACACATGATAGGATTAGATACGTAGTTTAGCAGACACTGTCACCCAGAATTGGATTAGATACACAGTTCAGCAGACAGTATCACACATGATAGGATTAGATACCCATCTTAGAAGACAGTATCACACATGATCGGATTAGATACACCGCTCAGCAGACAGTTTCACACATGATAGGATTAGATACGTAGTTTAGCAGACACTGTCACCCAGAATAGGATTAGATACACAGTTCAGCAGGCAGTATCACAAATGATAGGATTAGATACCCATCCTAGCAGACAGTATCACACATGATAGGATTAGATACACAGTTCAGCAGACAGTATCACACATGATAGGATTAGATACACAGCTCAGCAGACATTTTCACACATGATAGGATTAGATACGTAGTTTAGCAGACACTGTCACCCAGAATAGGATTAGATACACAGTTCAGCAGACAGTATCACACATGATAGGATTAGATACCCATCTTAGCAGATAGTATCACACATGATAGGATTAGATACGCAGCTTAGCAGACACTGTCACCTAGAATAAGATTAGATACATAGCTCTGCAGACAGTATCACACATGATAGGATTAGATACACAGATTGGATAATCATTAAGGAATATTAAATGTCATGGTAAAATAGAGGTATATACTGACACCCTGAATTGCATTATGTACATTTGTAACATGTAATGGGACTGTTAAAATTGTATAATTATCTATGCATAATACTGTGGTTGGTGTGTGCTATTTTGCATATAACTGATATAATACTAGACTAGCACTGTATACTGACACCAAGTGTACTGTACCTAACTCATAGCATACGGCATATAGACTTGTGGTAAACAATGGCAGCGGGCAAAATATATGATAATCATTGCACACTAAAAAAAAAAAATCCTTCGGAGGGATTTGTTTAATGTATACAATATATTTTGCTATTTAGGTTAAATGTAAGAAGTGAATTCCTTAAATTCAGGTATTAGCTAGTAAAACAATGCGCCACCTGGTGTCCTAAAGTTGTATTACAATTTATCCAATTTAGTTATAACGTCACTTCGTGACACACATCTCAGGACATGTTGAGATAAGTGATCAGTTAAGTGTGGACACATCTGTATATCCTCCCGGAGTACTGGATCCTCCCAGAGTTCTGTACCCACTGTCATAAAAACACAGGGGGAGAAGTCGCAATTACCGACAGTGCTAAGCCTTTTTTGGTTCTTGCATTTTGGCCAGTGCAATGCAGGTTTAGATCAGTTTAGCGTCTGCACCTTACCACCTCCAATGAGATACCATACCTTTTATGGCTTTTTGGATCTGGGAGAATGAGAAGGAGCCTGTCTGTGCAATCAACATTCTGTGCTACTACTGGATTTTATTAGCACCTCTGCACCTGCCCTCAGTGCTTCAAAAATACAAAAGCAGCTTCCAACCCAATATTCTTATGCAGCTGCAAGCAATAATGCTCAGAGACTAGTCCTCCTCCTTGCTGAATTCTGTTGTTGCAATCCAAACCCTTCCCAACATTGCTCATTTATTGAATTTCAATAGACAGAACACTGAGAGTGTCATAATGAAACCCTTCAGCACCCATGGATGATGACATCACAATGGGCCCTTGCTGTTTTCCTCCCTGGCAGCAGCCATGATGCTTCATTCTTCAGTCAGGTGTGGATCAATGCACATCAACAAGTCAGGGTGCAAATCAACAGTTAAAATTTGTTTTTGTGTGTGTGTTTAATGCAAGTGTCAGTTAATAGAAAGATTGTTGGATTGAAAAAAGACGATTCTGTGCAGATTGGAATACTTTCTAGGGTATATTAGCAAGCCCACAACCGACAAGCCTTTTTATCTGTTTCTGACAGAATGGCCATATTACCTCCCAGAGTACCCTCCTGTACCTACTGTCTCAACATGGGGAGAAGATGCGGCCACCGACGGTGCTAAGCCTTTTTTGGTTCTTGTATTTTGGCCAGTGCAATGCAGGTTTAGATCAGTTTGGCGTCTGCACCTCACCACCTCCAATGAGATACCATACCTTGTATAGATTTTTGGACCAGAGAGAATGAGAAGGAGCCTGTCTGTGCAATCAGCGTTCTGTGCTACTACTGAATTTTCTTAGCACCTCTGCACCTGCCCCGCATGCTCCATGAATCCAAAAGCAGCTTCCAACTAGAGATGAGCGAATCTTCAAAAATCTGCTTCGGCGAATAATTGCCAAATTTATAACTAGATTTGTTCTTAATACGAATTTATTCGGTCGAAGTTGCGTTAAAAAATAATCGTTGTTCTGCAAACTTTCCTTAACAAATTACAAACATACAGTCTAACAGTCTGAACTGAATATATAAGCATTAGAGTACAAAGTGCGTATAAATCCTTAGCGTACTATTGTCTCACGATTGCGTCATACGCATGCACGCATGACGCTAGGCTGTGGCGTACAGTCCTCAGAGGCAGTCCATATGAGCTAAAAATGTAAGGTGTTAGCTATCCGGCTAAGTGCATATATAATACACACTAAAGTGCTAGAACATTTCTGAACCCATAAAAACATTATTGCTAAAATACAGCAAAGACATAATTATGCAAACATTTTAGTGCAACCAATTTCACATTTGCAAACATAATAGGCTCAGATATACATTTGAGTCTCTCCTCATGGCTGATTGGCATAAAACACTGGAACACATAGTCCAAAATTTAATTGTAATCCACGTTAGGTAATTTTGTAATACAAACAGGTAACGTGTAATCCACATGGATAATATAAAATAGCAGCAAATAGAGAACCCTTTTTGCAAAGTAGGCTCCCAAATAACCTGAGAAGGGGGGGAAAGGAAAATAGGCGCACTTAGGCGCAACTGTGAATTTTCTGCAGAATGGGGGAGGGGAGTCCTGACATGCCATGTCCATCTGAGTGAGAGTCAAACAGGGGGCAATAAAAACAACATAAACTAAAAACAAGTCCGAACTAGCTCTCACCCATCAGGTGCAGTCCATGTTGTGGCTCCCATAGGTCCAGACCATGAGGTGTCCTTTAAGTCAGCCAGACAGAGACAGATGAGGGACCTGAAGTCCTTCTCGCTGCTACTGCTGCAGCATGACATAAGAGGACGCTCCTGCCTCCTGTAGGCCAGGCTGGCTGCCTTTGTTGAGATCCACTGTCCTCTGCTGCTTGAATTTGGACTTGACCAGGTGGTACTGGTCACACTGGTGAGCGCTGCTGCCACTTGAGCCTTCACCTTTCTGGATCCTCCTGCTGGGACAGCAGAGGTAAGGGTTTCTGGCTGAAGCAGTTGAGGCAAGGCTGCACCAACGAAGAACCGCTAGCTCCCCGGGCTGCTGCTGACTTTATTTTCCACGGTACCTGGTACTGGATCACCATGGACTGGAAAGTGAAAGATGAGGTAGTGAGCTGACCCAGGTGAAAAGATTGTGGTGGTGGTGGTGGTGGCAAACCAGGGATCAGAGGCTCCGGCTGTGGCTGTGGTTTCTTTCTGAAACGGAGGGTGCCATCTGCTGTCTCTTGTAGGCAGCGCATGCGTTCTGCGGCTGCTGGTTCCTCCGGCCAAACTTCTGCTGGTGATTAGAGATGAGCAAATCATCCAAAATTCACTTCGGCGAATGTTCGCCGAATTTCTGACAAGATTCGTTCTTAATACAAATTTATTAGGTCGAATCTATGTTCAAAAAACAATTATTTTGCGAACATTCCTGCACAAATTACGAACGTACAGTCAGCGTAGTTAAAAGTACGCAATATGTAAGCATTAGCATACAAACGTGTGTACGAATCCTTAGCGTACTATTTACTCGCGAATGCGTCATAGGCACGTGGCTACACTGCAGCGTAAAGTCTTTAGAGGCAGTCCATATGAGGTAGAAAAGTAAGGTGCTCACTGCTAGCTATCCGGCTAAGTGCATAATTTACTAAAAACACCGTACAATAAGTGCATAATAGGACACATTGCAGTACCTTAAAAAGAATACACACAATGGGCTAAAGTGCTTGAATGTTGCTGAACCAGTAAAAACAGTGTAGCTAAAATACAGCAAAGACATAAGTATGCAAACATTTTAGTGCAATAAATTTCACATTTGCAAGCATAAAAGGCTCAGCTATACGTTTGAGTCTCTCCTTGTGGCTCCTTGGCATGATAAAACACTGTCTGGAACACATAGTCCAAAATTCAATTGTAATCCATGTGAGGTAATATTGTAATCCAAACAGGTAATGTGTAATCGACATGGATAATAGAAAATAGCAGCAAATAGAGAACCCTTTTTGCAAAGGGGGCTCCAAAATAACCTGAGAAGGGGGTAAAAAGGAAAATAGGCGCGCTTAGACGCAACTGGGACTCTTCTGCAGAATGAGGGGAGCCCTGACAGCCATGTCCACTCCAGCTAGGTGAGAGTCAAACAGGGGGCAACACAAACTAAACAAAAACAACTGCCAACTAGCATCTCACCCGTCAGGTGCAGTCCATGGTGTGGCTCCCATAGGTTTCTCTTGATGTGTCCTTGATACAGCCAGTAGTTGGGTCCTTTAGATGAGGGACCTGAAGTCCTCCTCGCTTGAGCTGCTACTAAACAACATCAGAGGTTGCATCCAGGGAAGAAGCCCCAGCTTTCCTGGCTGCTGCTGACTTCATCTTCCACGGCAGCTGGTATTGGTGGATCACCGTGGATTTGAATGTAAATGATGACGTTGTCAGCTGACCCAGCTGAATGGACAGTGGTGGTGGTGGTGGTGGTGCTGGCAGTCCAGGGATCCGAGGCTCCGGCTGTGGCTTTTCCCTGAACTGGAAGACGCCATCTGGGGATACCTGAAGGCAGAGCAAGCGACCTGGACCTGGTGGTTCATCCGGCCACACTTCTGGTTCCAATGTAGGTTCCAGAGGCTTAGAAAGAAGGGTTACCCCGGTAGCAAAGGGGCTTTTCAGGGACGCCATGGGGGTATACTCCACCTGATCCCCCACGTATAGGCTGTGACGATGTTGTGGCAGGTACGGCCGTTTCACAGACCTCAGGCCTACAAAGTACTCCTTTCCGTCCTCGTAGTCTTCCAGGAAGCCAGACCATTGCTCGACCAAAAACCACAGGACATTTCCCTTTCGGAGTTCCAATGTAGGATCTCCTGGCCTAGGGTGGTCCAGTACCTGGATCACCTAGTCCTCCACGGCATTTTTGTAGTCCCAGAGGGTCTGCGCGTGGGCCGTCACTGATGCTGGAACAATCGGGTTCTGCCTTATGCAACATGTTGTTGATCTTCTCCTGGGCTCCAGCCGCCTCCGCCGCACCAGCTACAGTAGCAGCACCAGCCACCTCACGACAAACTGCCTCACAATGCGCAGCAAACTCCGCAGGCGGTAAGGAAAACAAGGGCACTGAAGCTGGGTTCTCTTGATTTCAGAATGTGACACCCTGATGTCTGGAGCGGGCGGTGGTTCAGAGAACTCATCCCCAAAGACCATCTGGTTCCAGTTGGGACGCAGCTCTTTAGCCATGCTTGCTACTTGATCAGTGTTCAACACTGGTCTAAACTGGTTCAGAGGAGGGTGGAGTACTGAAGGAGGAGTAAGGCAGTTTAACAGACCTGCGGCCCACAA
The DNA here is from genome assembly GCA_900303285.1 of Rhinella marina. Lineage (NCBI taxonomy): Eukaryota > Metazoa > Chordata > Amphibia > Anura > Bufonidae > Rhinella > Rhinella marina. The sequence continues at coordinate 23,158 of ONZH01014795.1, read as the reverse complement.
AGTACTCCTCCCCATCCTCGTCGTCTTCAAGGAAGCCACTGCCTCTCTCCACCAAAAACCATATGATGGTTCCTTTTCGCCTTTCCAGCGTAGGTTCTCCCAGCCTCGGATGGTCAAGCACTTGGATGACCCAGTCCTCCACCGCTTTCTTATAGTCCCATAGGGTCTGGGCGTGGGCTTTCACTGATGCACGCACTATGAGATTCTGCTGTATGGAAGGTGTTCTCCTCCTGGGTGGCGGAGTGGACGCTCCAGCCGCCTCTGCCGCACCAGCCGCCACGGTGGACACCTCCAGTGCCCGTGCGATTCTTGGGATCACTTGTGCCACTCTGATCTCTTCGGACCTCTCCGGTGGGTCGGGCTCGGTACCCCACACCATCTCTCCCCACTTTGGGAGTAGTTGTTTCGCCATGCTGTCTTGTACACCACTAGCTTGAGCGAGAGAGGAGGGCGGAGTAATGAGGGAGGAGTCTTCACTCTCCATACTTGCAAACAGAAAGTTCCTGGTGGGCCGGGCTGCTTTTTCCCGCTTCTGAGGGGGGCGTATCTTCCCTTTCTTACTTTTGAGGGGGCGTTTATTCATTTTCCCGCTTCAGGGGACAATAAAAATAAGTACGTAGCGTTAGCATATAAAATTTTAATAACATTTAATATTCGTACGAAACAAATCTGAAAAATCCATATTCGCTTCGGAGTAGAAAAGATGGAGGATTCGTAACGAGTATATGAAGCGGCAAATAGATTCGCTCATCTCTACTTCCAACCCACTATTTCAATGTAGCTGCATACGTCCCAACTTTGTAAGCAAAGAAAGAGGGACATATTCTGCGGCACACACATTTTTTCTGCACTAGGCCACGCCTCTAACTCCGCCCAAACATAACTATACACCTAATCCCACCCAGTCCCCTTACTGCCCCACATAGTAATTATTCCCCAGTTATGTGTCCCCTATTAATATGCCCAGCTGTTCCGCCAGTAATATGCCCATGGTGCCCCCCAGTAATTTGCCCACATTGTGGCCCCCTATAATATGCCCAGCTGTGCCCCCTGTAATATGCCCACATTGTGCATCCCAGTAATTTTGTGCCTCCAGTAATATGCCCACATTGTGCCCCCCAGTAATATGCCCACATTGTGGCCCCCTGTAATATGCCCAGTTGTGCCCCCCTGGAATATGCCCACATTGTGCCCCCTGTAATATGCCCACATTGTGCCTCCCAGTAATTTTGTGCCCCCAGTAATATGACCACATTGTGCCCCCCAGTAATATGCCCACATTGTGGCCCCCTGTAATATGCCCACATTGTGCCCCCTTGTAATATGCCCACATTGTGCCCCCAGTAATATGCTCACATTGTGCCTCCCAGTAATTTTGTGCCGCCAGTAAATGCCTATATTGTGCACCCCTGTAATATGCCCAGCTGTGCCCCCAGTAATATGCCCACATTGTGGCCCCTTGTAATATGCCCACATTGTGCCCCCTTGTAATATGCCCACATTGTGCCCCCCTGTAATATGCCCACATTATGCCTCCTAGTGATTGTGTGCCCCCAGTAATATGATTTGCTCCACAGAAAGTTAAAAAAATAAACACTGCATACTTACCTTCTTCCTAGCAGCATCACCAGCAGGACATCGGCTGGTTTAGTCTGGAGGGGCGGAGCCAAGGCAGACTTCCGGCCTCGCCCCCCGCCCAGACCAGAGAAATGGAGAGCCGCAGGAGGTACAGAGGGATTATTGATGAAGCAGTGAGCTGATGCCGGCTCTCTGCTTCATCACAATGCAGGCAACTATCTCTGTGTCCTGCGGACGCAGGGAAAGTTACCAAAAGCCAGGAAATACCTCCCCCGTACTGGGACAGCGGGACAGCCACTGCAATCCGGGACTGTCCTGCTGGATCCGGGACGGTTGGGAGGTATGGTAGCTGCAAGAAATAATGCTCAAAGATTAGGCTTCCTCCTTTGAATTCTGTTGTTGCAATCCAAAACCTTCCCAACAATGCTTATTTATTGAAATGACATCTCTGTTTTAATGCAAATCAAAATGTCAGCCTCCAGAAAATCAATATGGCAGCCTCCATGAAAATTTCAATAGACGGAACTCTGAGCGTGTTACAATTGAACCCTTCAGCACCCATGTATGATGACTTCACAATGGGCCCTTGCTGTTTTCCTCCCTGGCAGCAGACATGATGCTTCATTCTTCAGTCAGGTGTGGATCCATGCACATCAACAGATCTGGGTGCAAATCAACAGTTAAAATGTGCTTTTTTGTGTGTGTGAAATGTGATTGTCAGTTAATAGAAAGATTGTTGAAGTGGAAAAGGCACTTCTGTGCAGATTGGAATACTGTCCTGCGAATATTAGCTTTCCAGCATTATATCCAGTATATCAGAAGATAGAATAGATAGCTGTTAGAAATTGAGTCAGGAGAGAAACATGTTTTTAGTTTCACTTTCAGCTGGGACTTAACCCCTTCACCCCCACGGCGCTGGGGCGATGCGGGCACATGGCGCCCGCTCGCGGGTGCGGCGGGCGTCATGGCCGGCAAGTCTCTGCTGTTCTAACAGCAGAGACTTGCCGCTACCTACTACATCGGCGGCGTCTTCCGGGTTGACTAGATGCCGTGATCACACGCGTTCGCTTCCGGGTGGTGTACAGACACCCCGTGTGGCCAATCGGGGTGTCTGTACACCATAAGAAAACTGTAATCCTCGCTGGTGAGGATTACAGTTTTCAAAGTGCAATTCTTATTCTGGCCACTAGATGGCAGGCCAGGATAAGAAATGAGCAATTCATGTCTTTCTGAGTCTATAAAACCCAGAATTGCTCATAAAGAAAAAAAAAAAAGCCACAATATATGAGCCCATATTTGAGCTTTCTAATAGTAAAAAAAGAATTTAAAAAAAAAGTTAAAAAATATATAAAAAATAAAAAAGATGTAAAAGTTCAAATCACCCCCCTTTCCGTATAAGTAAAAAATAAATACCTAAATAACAATAAATATAGACATCATGGGTATCATCGTGACCGAAAACGCCCGTACTTTTAAAATATAAAAAAAAAATTCCAATACAGCGAATTGTGTGGCGGAAAAAAGCGTCCAAATGGCGATTTGCCGTTTTTTGTCGCTTTTTTTTTCTAAAAAAAATTAAATAAAAAGTGATCAAAAAGTCATACACACCCCAGAATGGTATCAATAAAAACTTCAGATCGTCCCGCAAAAAATGAGCCCCCATACAGCTCTGTACACATAAATACCAAAAAGTTATAGGGGTCAAGATTTGACAAGGAAAAAAAAAAAGGGCAACTTTCTAATTATTTTATCACTATGAAAACGCAGGAAAAACTATACATATTAGGTATTGCCGGATTCGTACTGACCAGTAGAATGAAAGTAATGGATCAGTCGTAGAACTGTAGCGGAATAGCGTTTTCTTTGCAATTTCACCCGGTTTGGAATTTTTTTCCCGCTTCCCACTACACCGTATGCAATATTAAATGGTGGCGTTGGAAAGTACAACTTGTCCCGCAAAAAACAAGCCCTCATACAGCTATGTGAACAGAAAAATAAAAGAGTTATGGCTGTTTGAAGGCAGGGAGCGCAAAACGAAAATGCAGAACCGAAAAAAGCTCCGGGGGTGAAGGGGTTAAGAGCTGTTTTCCAGCAGAATAAAAGTGCTTTTTCTGAACATGTAATACAAACACACAGTGCACACAGGTATGTCTGGGATGTGTCTGCAATCTTCTGTGGGACACTGCCCTTATATATAGGTGAAAAACAGGTAAAAGACTCAGAATAGGTCATTAATATCAGATCGGTGGGGGTCCGGCACCCCCGCCAATCCACTGTATGGGGAGACAGATAGATCATCAGTATTAAAAAGCCCAGACAACCCCTTTAACTACTTCCTGCTGCAGACTTGCACTCTGGCTCCTGTTCCTCCATCTCTCAATCCCCAGCTTGATTAGTCACATGTTCACCCACTGGGGAGCCTAGGGCCCACCAGTAAAATTTATTTTGGGGGCCCCTGTACAGATACATTCAAATATTACCTGCTCACACAGCAGCAAGATGCTACCAGGTGATTGAAGGTGGGGACCCCTGCAGCAACTTTGAGAAGGTAAATCCTGGGGAATAGAGGATACTCGCTAGCTTTCCTCTGTACCTAGAAGTCATCTCAGCTCTGATCGTGTCTATAATAATAAACTGGGAAGTTTCTTTAATAATCTATCATGTTTTTTATATAAACATAGGCTGGTTGAGGTGCTGTACATTGAATGTATGTATGTAGTGCAGTAAATCTACTGTGTTATGTGCCACTTGTGCAGGGGGTGGGAGACTAGGGGCCCACCTTGCTCAGGGCCCACCGGGGGATTCACCTGTACCCCTGTGGGCCAGTCCGAGCCTGTGGACTGACTTCAGCACTTATATGTCCCCAAGCAACATGTCACTCCTGAACAAGTTATTGGTTGTAGATAAGAAGCGCATAATTACAAAAAAAGAGAAATCTTTAAGGGACTAATGTATAGATCCTGGAGCTTTTTCCCTTTCACCCTTTTACTCTTGACCATATTGGATGTTGAAACTGTTTTGAATTAAAATGCATGTATATCTCTTTACATGGTGCTGATTTGGTACATTATATATATATATATTTTTTTTTTTTTTTTTGCTCACTCTGGTATTAAATTCAAAATATACATTAAAAAGACACAATTAAATGAAACACAATTTTAAAAAAAAATAAACATTTTTGTTTTCCAAATAAACTTGGCCTCAATGAAACTTCAGCACAAATTGTTCACCAGCATGTTGGGTAAGAGAAATGTCAATGTTTTACTCAGGTTGTAGGCTTGATTATCCATACCCACTGACCTCCTATATATAATGTGACCTTGAACTCTATAATTTCCATATTAATGTACTTGCCTCCCATCTGGATGTGTGCTGCATTGCTCTTAAAACATTTGCTTTTATTTGTGTACCAGGCTTGGTCTTTTGATATATTGACTATTTTCACTTCAAAATATGATCCTTTAAGATCGCTTTGTCTGCTGGAACCTGCTTAAAAACAATGACATAAAGTGACATCTGCTCAGAGCAGATTTCATTTTCACAACCTAAAGCCGATTTTGACTGAATTGATATGTTTTTTCTTCCCATTAATAGTGATACAATTTTCTGTGGTGCTATAAACCGAAGGTATTCATTTTTATTATGTGGTAGAAATTATAACAGACACACTCATTTATTTTTGTTATTTAAATATATTCAGATTTCAGAACTAACTCTTAAAATGATTGTGTATTTTTCTGAGCATGGTATATAAAGTTGCTGTCTGGTGTAGTTCAATTGCCTTTTAAATTTATATAGCTATAAGGACACTCAGCAGCGATCGTAGATAAAATACCGTATTTTTCGCCCTATAAGACGCACTTTTTTCCCCCAAAAGTAGGGGGGAAAATGCGGTGCGTCTTATAGGGCGAATACAAGTGAGCGCTTCCATAAGGAAGCGCTCACTTGTACGTAGGGACCCCCATCAGACCTCAGATCAGCCCACCCAGCCACTTAAAGACCATACTTACCTGTTCTGCGCTGCCGCTGCCGTCCGGTCCCACGCTCCGCGCTCCTCTCTCTTCCCTGCCGGCACGCACTATGACCTGACGCTGCAGCGGTAGTTGGGTTCTTTTTTGTTGGGAAGGCGGTGGACTATGCCCTTGTATTGACTATATGGGAATAAATAGCATCACTGTCAAGAACCAGTATCCTCTTCCACTTATCTTTTAAATCAGATTATTGGGGCTCAGTGGTTTGACCTCAGAAGAGCCTACCACTTGATTATAATCTGGAAGGGAGGCAAATGGAAGACGGTATTCAATACCCCTGAAGGGCATTTTGAATACCTTGTAATGACCTTCAGGCTGTTGGATGCCCCTGCTGTGTTCCAAAACCTCAGTGATGATGTTCTTTGTAAATTTCTAAGTCTTTTTGTTGTTGTCTATCTTGATGGTATTTAATTGTTTTTCTTCTAATTGGGTCTAACATGTTCATGTAAGAAAGGATTTACAAAAATTGAGAGAAAACCAACTGTTTGCAAAATTAACCACAGGGGTCAGTATTGGGCCCTATTCTCTTCAATATATTTATTAATGATCTTGTAGAAGGCTTGCACAGTAAAATATCAATTTTTGCAGATGACACTAAACTGTGTAAAGTAATTAACACAGAAGAGGACAGTACACTGCTACAGATGGATCTGGATAGACTGGAGGCTTGGGCAGAGAAGTGGCAGATGAGGTTTAACACTGACAAATGTAAAGTTATGCATATGGGAAGGAATAATGCAAGTCACCAGTACATACTAAATGGTAAAATATTGGGTAACTCTGACATGGAAAAGGACCTAGGAATTTTAGTGAACAGCAAACTAAGCTGCAGAAACCAGTGTCAGACAGCTGCTGCCAAGGCCAATAAGATAATGGGTTGCATCAAAAGGGGCATATATGCCCGTGATGAGAACATAGTCCTGCCACTTTACAAATCACTAGTCAGGCCACACATGGAGTACTATGTACAGTTCTGGGCTCCTGTGAACAAGGCAGACATAGCAGAGCTGAAAAGGGTTCAGAGGAGGACAACTAAAGTAATAAGTGGAATGGGTGGACTACAGTACCCAGAAAGATTATCAAAATTAGGCTTATTCACTTTAGAAAAAAGACGACTGAGGGGAGATCTAATAACTATGTATAAATATATCAGAGGTCAGTACCGAGATCTCTCCCATGATCTATTTATCCCCAGGACTGTGACGAGAGGACATCCTCTGTGTCTAGAGGAAAGAAGGTTTGTACACAAACATAGAAGAGGATTCTTTACGGTAAGAGCAGTGAGACTATGGAACTCTCTGCCCGAGGAGGTGGTGATGGTAAGTTCACTAAAAGAGTTCAAGAGAGGTCTGGATGTATTTTTGGAAGGTAATAATATTATAGGTTATAGTTATTAGAGAGGGGTCGTTGATCCAGGGAGTAATTCTGATTGCCTGATTGGAGTCGGGAATTTTTTTCCCTAAAGTGGGGAAAATTGGCTTCTACCTCACAGGGGTTTTTTGTCTTCCTCTGGATCAACTTATAGGAAAACAGGCCGAACTGGATGGACAGATGTCTTTTTTCGGCCTTATAAACTATGTTACTATGTTACTATCTTTGGTGTTAGACGGGTCTTTTTCCTGGGTTATATAATGACACCTCAACATTTGTATATTGACCTCGCCAAGGTGCAAGCCATTGTTGATCGGGCTAGATCTACTTCCCTCAAGGCTCTACAGAGATTCCTGGTATTTGCAAATTATTATTTAATTATTAAATGTTTCAATCATTGCCATACTGTTAGATTTAACCAGGAAAGGGGCAGATCTAATCATCTCTATGGACTTTATAACAGACCCCCCACCTTAGGGGAGAACTGTTATTTGGGTAGTCATTGGCAGATTCTCCAAGATGTGTTATCTTGTTCTTCTAAAGAAGGTTCCCGTTGCTAAGAAATTAGCATTTTTTTTATTGATAATATTCTCAAATTGCATGGGATACCTGAGTCCATTGTCTAGATTCTGGAGAGAGTTTTGCAAATGGTTGGGAATCAAACTGTACTTCTCTTCAGCTTTCCATCCTGAGACAAATGGACAAACTGAAAGGGTCACCTAGGTTATGGACCAGTTTTTCAAGTGCTTTGTATCTGATGATCAAAATAAATGAAAAATGTTGCCACTAGTGGAGTTTACTATCAACAACCACATCAGCTTCTCTAGTGGCTTCCCACCTTTTTATTGCAACTATAGGTTTAATTCACTTTTTTTCTTGAGTGTCTGAGTTCACTTCTGTGAGTCCTACAGTAGATGCCATCATAAATGATCTGTGCACAGTTTGGGGCCAGGCTCATAAGAAAATGCTCAAAGAATCCTGTGTGAACAAACTAATAGGAAACATTCCTTGGGTTAGAATTTTGTTCTAGGGGAACTTATATGACTTTGTACTAAGAATTTGTGCCTTAGGATCCCGACTGGTAAACTCGCTCTGAAATTTACTGGCCCATATAAGATCACCTCTAATTAATCCAGTAGCTTTTGTTCTTCAGTTGTCATTTCACAAATCACTGCTTAAGAAATTCATTCCTCCTGAGATTCTTCCATCTAACCACTCTTTGACCACTCTCTGCCTATCGTTTGGCAGTGCATAGGTTGTCTGGTTCTGACCCATTTACGTACGACTCTGGTATTGTGTTTGTCTGTCTTTGTTGTTTGTCCATCTCTAAACTTAAATAGCATGGGGACCATTGACCAGTTGCTATCTATGGCTTGTACTGTAGGTAGGTAGGGAAGGCGGACTGGGTTTTAGCCTTAGGGCTCACTGTCCTAGGCTTTCCCTACCTACAGTCATAACACTTATCCTGCGGATATGTCATCAGTATAAAAATCTCAGAAAACCCCTTTAACATTAGATAATGTGAGAAAGACCTTCAGTTGCTTAGAGGTTACCTTGGGTTCCTTTGTGATCTCACAGACTATTACTTCTTGGTGCAATGGTTGTTTGTTAACCACTCTTGGGGAGGGTATGTTATGATATTGGCTATGGAACCACTGTGTTAACTATAATATTTGACTTTGGGCTAATTCTCACAGTCCCCTGGTATTCCCCATTTAACTCCCGTACAGGTGTCTGGACTTCACTGCAGATGAATCACCAGGCCTCTAACTCTTGGAGTTAGTTACATTGGGGTCAAATAAGTCACAGAGGGGCAGGAAAATTAATGGTAAACAGTCTAAGGTGAGGGGAAGCAGCTAAGGGTCAATACAGAGGTCAGGCACAGATCAGTTCAGGCAGAGGAGGGTCAGAATCCAGTAAACAGGAAGAAGTTGGAACACAGGCAGACAAATGAATACAGCACACCTTTGCAAGAACAAGCAAGATTAAGGAACCTATTAGTCAGGCACCTTCCTTAAAAGGGAAGGTACCTTAAGTGACTTAGGGTTGCCAGCCATTGCCTGGTGAAGATTTTGGTACCTGCTGGCCTTTTTTTTAGAGCTGGGAGATGTGCATACTCTCTAAAGGCACTTGTTGGCAAGCAGGCCACAGCCTGTTTTTAAGGACAGAACAGACCAGACGTGGAAAAAGAAAGCTGGAGGTGGGCCCAGGCCGCCAGGTAAGGTTACCGAGACAGTGGAGTCTTGTGACCACCACGGTAAGATGGTAATAATGGACTTGAATTTCCTCCATGTGTACACAAAGTGTCTGATTGTGAATTGTGGAGTTTAAAGTCTTTAAATATGGTTTTGTAACCTTTTCTAGCCTGATAAGCATCAACATCTCACCTGAGGTCCTCAGAAATCTCATTTGTTCATGCCATGACATCACAAACATGTGTTCTGAAAATCAGACTTTGATGGATCCCTATTTTAAAAAAAAATGTCATCCCATTGATTGAAAACACCTGACTCTAATTTCATCTGCTAATTTTAAAGGTTCATACACTTTTGACCTTCACAGACATGACATTGGATCATTTTACTCAGTAAATAAAAGACAAAGTCTAATATTTTTGAATAATTTGCTTGATATGGTTATCTTTATTTACTTTTAGAACTTGTGTGAAAATTTGATGCAGTTTTAGGTCAACTTTATGAGGAAATACAGAAAATGTTAAAGGGTTCAGAAACTTGTAATCATCACTGTAAATATAACAGCAGAACTATGCAATGTATAATAATACACCAATGATGTTAGCTTTAAGATATACGTGGGTCCCAAGCCTCAGGTACCAGACAATCTTTGCCACCCCCTTGAACAGGTATAGGTGATGATTCCAATACAAATGATTTTGAAAAGGCCTAGCCAAAAAGCTGCAAAAGAAGTTATCAAATTGGAGAGCAAAGGATCATTCCATGCCAAAGCCTTTACCTGACTAGTCAAAAGCAAGATGAATGAAGACTGCCTTACTCATTCTGGAAAAAAATATTGGAAAAAATATCAAAATCAATGGAGTGTTTTATTGCAAATATTTGTTAGCATGGGGCAAAGAAAGAAGCAAAGGTGGAGGAAGAGAAAATAGTCAAAAGAACATGAATAGTTGGGCTTGTAAATTGTACCTAATATCGTCAAGGGTAGAAACCTTGAAAATATTGCATTGGTCTGCAGCAAAGGTGACGTTATCAAAATCTGTGGCAAGAATGTTTGGTATGAGTTCTCAACATGGGCATTAGCCAGAAACCAGGAATCCAGTTTAACAGATCCAATATCTTTGAGATCTCTGCAAGAAAGTGTTAGGTTTTGGGTGTTTTACTTACAATTTGAAGTCTTCAGAATAGCCTCCAAGGCCAGTAGCTAACAGCATTTGCTATTGAAGGCAGCCGAAGTGTCAAATGAGCAAATACAGTATTAGGAGTGAGGTATAAAGTACAAGTTGCTAGTGGAAAGTGTAGTCAGGGGTAAGACAGTCAGTATGGAGCCACACAGGCCACAGGTGGGTACGCACAGAATTCCACCACAAATGAACACATAGATGAATTTACAGATGTATCATTCCATACCTTTTCTCTTGGTTGATCATGTCCAGGTATGTGTGCAACTAAATTTTCCAGCTTTTCAAAATGACATGATTTTGTGAAATTGAAGTTCTTAAAGGGGTTCTCCGGGAATTAAGAAAATGAAAATACTTAAATATTACTTTATTATAAATATATTCTTAAATACCTTTCATTAGTTATAATGGCTCGTTTTGTCTGGGGAGCAATCATCAGGGGAAACAAAATGGCCGCTGTCCCACTAGTTCACACAACACCTTTCCCAATCGCACAAAAGGACGTTACTTTACAACACAGAGGTAAAGAGCTGTCTCATCCTCCTCTCCTACTTGTCAGGGATTATGTGTCACGTATGGTGTGGTTATCGTGACATGTGTTTCTGGTTTCTCACGTTTGTGCCCTGGCGTACTGGCTGCGGTTGTTTGCCGTGTATGCTGTTTGCCAGAGGCAATGTGTAGTTTTGGTTGTCGGTATGTTCCCTTCTTCTTGTATACTTTCCTCCTTCCCTGTCTTGTTCTCATGAGGTTAACATATTGACCTGGGTGTGGTTACTAGGTGCTTTTATTCAGTTGTTGCTAGCCTGGTGGGTTAGTTGTGCTCCAGCCTAGTTTGGTGCTGGAGCTATGCACTTTTCCTGGGATTCCATCTGCCCAGTCCTTGTGGCCAACTTATATGTCATTGAGGTCTTCCCATCCTCTTGCCTTTCCCGGTTATGTTCTTTGTGGTTTATGTTCCAGGTGGGTGTTTGTTCTGTGACTGCTATGTGTCTTCTGACATGGAGTCCAGACATTCCCTGTATGTATGTGCCTTTGGTGAGAGGGCTCCAGGGTTCCCCGGAGGGGGAACAGCGAAACTGTGAGCTGTTGCTGGTGAGCTGGTTCCTGGGTGTGTTGTGTGTACTGTGTCTTGTTAGGTGTTCGGGTTCCAGTATATGTGCCTGGGTTCCAGTCTTTGGTGTGTGGTCTGCTGGTGCTTCTTCCAGCAGTATCTGCAGGTAAGTTGCCAGGTGCACGGGACCATCCTGGAGGTGCAGCCAGTGAGTTTCAGTTAAGTGCATCCCTACCATCTGGGGCTCTGTAAAGAACGGGGCTCACTGGGTTTCTGCCCTCTGGGTTTGGCCCCAAGTATATCCGGAGCACTTGGTCCAGTGGTATTCCTGCTGATCCGGTCTTCTGCTCACTGTTATGTTTCGGTGTATGCTCGGTGTGGTGTTTCCTTCCCACACCGTTGCGTGACATTATGATCCTGAATAGAGATTATAAGAACTTTAGCTGAATCTCTGGGGAATTTAGTTCATGAGGAGACATGAAGTACAGAAAGGACGGACAAGACAGACTGTGGTAATGTGGGGCTGTGGTAATGGAGACTGTAAACAAGTGCTGCTGCTCATTAGCCACACCCCCAACATCCTCTCATGTCTCCTCATCATCTCCATTCCCACAGACTTTCACCCCTTTAACCTTATCTAATTTCTGCTGTTATATTTATAGTGGTGCTCAAAACCTAAAACTACCTCAAATTTTCACATAAGTTCTAAAAGTAGATAACCAAAATCAAATTAGTTAAAAATTTTAAACGTGGTCATTTATTTACTGAAGAAAATGATCCAATGAGTGGCAAAAGCATGTAAACCTTTAGCATTAGCCAATGGAATTAAAGTCAGGTAGACCCATCTGTATGAGCCTACGCTGTGGTAAATGGTAAAGAGAAAATCATATTTGACTAGACTGCCCGGAGTTGGGACATATGTGGAGTCACACATTATTATTAGAGATGAGCGAACATGCTCAACCGAGCTTGGTGCTCGTTCGAACATTAGGGTATTCGCATATGCTCGCTACTCGGACGAGCATATCGCGATCCTCGAGGAAATGGCAACTTCCTCTTCCTGCATGTTAGCCGCCTTTTTTCAGCCAATCAACATGCAGGAGAGTATTTGGTACCTCCTAGCATCACATGGGGCCCCTACATGTCGATAGTAGGGATTGGCTGCCAGATCAGATGACCTGGGAATATAAGAATCTGGTCCCGCGCTGCTCGCGTCATACGCCGTCTGCATGAGATTAGGGATAGAGCTGTTGTCTGTCAGGGAGAGTGTTAGGGCCTGAATTTAGTTGTTGGTTAGGCAGGAATCACCCACAAAGAACCCAACAGCCCTTCTAAGGGCTACAAGCACGTTTTTTTTTTTGGCCTCCCCCCTGGCTGCTGGCTGGGACTTGTAGTGCAGCTATCGCCATCTTGGCTGCACACTGTGCACTGGTGGCAGAAAGGGGACAGCACATGGTCCACACAGACCCCAATGAAATTGCCCCAAAGTCCTGCTTCTAGTATCATTTTTGCTGCTGCTGTACTTGGCTGCTGGGATCTGTAGGTTGCAGTCTTAGGGAATACGTTTTTGTCACTCAGTTATATAAACTACAGTCCAGTATAACAATTGTGAGTGTGCTGTACAAGCAGCGCAGTCAATAAAATAAGTTTTTTCACTCAGATTATTATAAACTACAGTCCGGTGAACAATGTGAGGTGTGTGTGATACACTAAGGCCGCGTCTATAGAATAATTTTTTTTCCACTCAATTTCATAAACTACAGTCCAGTGAACAATTGTGAGGTGTGCGATACACTAGCCGCAGTCTAGAGAATAATTTTTTTCACTCAATTATATAAACTACAGTCCAGTGAACAATTGTGAGGTGTGTGCGATACACTAGCCGCAGTCTAGAGAATAATTTTTTTCACTCAATTATATAAACTACAGTCCAGTGAACAATTGTGAGGTGTGCGATACACTAGCCGCAGTCTAGAGAATAATTTTTTTCACTCAATTATATAAACTACAGTCCAGTGAACAATTGTGAGGTGTGCGATACACTAGCCGCAGTCTAGAGAATAATTTTTTTTCACTCAATTATATAAACTACAGTCCAGTGAACAATTGTGAGGTGTGCGATACACTAGCCGCAGTCTAGAGAATAATTTTTTTTCACTCAATTATATAAACTACAGTCCAGTGAACAATTGTGAGGTGTGCGATACACTAGCCGCAGTCTAGAGAATAATTTTTTTCACTCAATTATATAAACTACAGTCCAGTGAACAATTGTGAGGTGTGCGATACACTAGCCGCAGTCTAGAGAATAATTTTTTTCACTCAATTATATAAACTACAGTCCAGTGAACAATTGTGAGGTGTGCGATACACTAGCCGCAGTCTAGAGAATAATTTTTTTCACTCAATTATATATAAACTACAGTCCAGTGAACAATTGTGAGGTGTGCGATACACTAGCCGCAGTCTAGAGAATAATTTTTTTCACTCAATTATATAAACTACAGTCCAGTGAACAATTGTGAGGTGTGCGATACACTAGCCGCAGTCTAGAGAATATTTTTTTTTCACTCAATTATATAAACTACAGTCCAGTGAACAATTGTGAGGTGTGCGATACACTAGCCGCAGTCTAGAGAATAATTTTTTTCACTCAATTATATAAACTACAGTCCAGTGAACAATTGTGAGGTGTGTGATACACTAGCCGCAGTCTAGAGAATAATTTTTTTCACTCAATTATATAAACTACAGTCCAGTGAACAATTGTGAGGTGTGCGATACACTAGCCGCAGTCTAGAGAATAATTTTTTTTCACTCAATTATATAAACTACAGTCCAGTGAACAATTGTGAGGTGTGCGATACACTAGCCGCAGTCTAGAGAATAATTTTTTTCACTCAATTATATAAACTACAGTCCAGTGAACAATTGTGAGGTGTGCGATACACTAGCCGCAGTCTAGAGAATAATTTTTTTTCACTCAATTATATAAACTACAGTCCAGTGAACAATTGTGAGGTGTGCGATACACTAGCCGCAGTCTAGAAATTTTTTTCACTCAATTATATAAACTACAGTCCAGTGAACAATTGTGAGGTGTGCGATACACTAGCCGCAGTCTAGAGAATAATTTTTTTCACTCAATTATATAAACTACAGTCCAGTGAACAATTGTGAGGTGTGCGATACACTAGCCGCAGTCTAGAGAATAATTTTTTTCACTCAATTATATAAACTACAGTCCAGTGAACAATTGTGAGGTGTGCGATACACTAGCCGCAGTCTAGAGAATAATTTTTTTCACTCAATTATATAAACTACAGTCCAGTGAACAATTGTGAGGTGTGTGCGATACACTAGCCGCAGTCTAGATAATAATTTTTTTCACTCAATTATATAAACTACAGTCCAGTGAACAATTGTGAGGTGTGCGATACACTAGCCGCAGTCTAGAGAATAATTTTTTTTTCACTCAATTATATAAACTACAGTCCAGTGAACAATTGTGAGGTGTGCGATACACTAGCCGCAGTCTAGAGAATAATTTTTTTTCACTCAATTATATAAACTACAGTCCAGTGAACAATTGTGAGGTGTGCGATACACTAGCCGCAGTCTAGAGAATAATTTTTTTCACTCAATTATATAAACTACAGTCCAGTGAACAATTGTGAGGTGTGCGATACACTAGCCGCAGTCTAGAGAATAATTTTTTTTCACTCAATTATATAAACTACAGTCCAGTGAACAATTGTGAGGTGTGCGATACACTAGCCGCAGTCTAGAGAATAATTTTTTTCACTCAATTATATAAACTACAGTCCAGTGAACAATTGTGAGGTGTGCGATACACTAGCCGCAGTCTAGAGAATAATTTTTTTCACTCAATTATATAAACTACAGTCCAGTGAACAATTGTGAGGTGTGCGATACACTAGCCACAGTCTAGAGAATAATTTTTTTCACTCAATTATATAAACTACAGTCCAGTGAACAATTGTGAGGTGTGCGATACACTAGCCGCAGTCTAGAGAATAATTTTTTTCACTCAATATATAAACTACAGTCCAGTGAACAATTGTGAGGTGTGCGATACACTAGCCGCAGTCTAGAGAATAATTTTTTTTCACTCAATTATATAAACTACAGTCCAGTGAACAATTGTGAGGTGTGTGCGATACACTAGCCGCAGTCTAGAGAATAATTTTTTTTCACTCAATTATATAAACTACAGTCCAGTGAACAATTGTGAGGTGTGCGATACACTAGCCGCAGTCTAGAGAATAATTTTTTTTCACTCAATTATATAAACTACAGTCCAGTGAACAATTGTGAGGTGTGCGATACACTAGCCGCAGTCTAGAGAATAATTTTTTTTTCACTCAATTATATAAACTACAGTCCAGTGAACAATTGTGAGGTGTGCGATACACTAGCCGCAGTCTAGAGAATAATTTTTTTTCACTCAATTATATAAACTACAGTCCAGTGAACAATTGTGAGGTGTGCGATACACTAGCCGCAGTCTAGAGAATATTTTTTTCACTCAATTATATAAACTACAGTCCAGTGAACAATTGTGAGGTGTGCGATACACTAGCCGCAGTCTAGAGAATAATTTTTTTTCACTCAATTATATAAACTACAGTCCAGTGAACAATTGTGAGGTGTGCGATACACTAGCCGCAGTCTAGAGAATACGTTTTTTTTTCACTCAATTATATAAACTACAGTCCAGTGAACAATTGTGAGGTGTGTGATACACTAGCCACAGTCTAGAGAATAATTTTTTTCACTCAATTATATAAACTACAGTCCAGTGAACAATTGTGAGGTGTGCGATACACTAGCCACAGTCTAGAGAATAATTTTTTTTCCTCAATTATATAATCTACAGTCAAGCGAACAATTGTGAGGTGTGCGATACACTAGCCGCAGTCTAGAGAATAATTTTTTTCACTCAATTATATAAACTACAGTCCAGTGAACAATTGTGAGGTGTGCGATACACTAGCCGCAGTCTAGAGAATAATTTTTTTCACTCAATTATATAAACTACAGTCCAGTGAACAATTGTGAGGTGTGCGATACACTAGCCGCAGTCTAGAGAATAATTTTTTTTTCACTCAATTATATAAACTACAGTCCAGTGAACAATTGTGAGGTGTGCGATACACTAGCCGCAGTCTAGAGAATAATTTTTTTCACTCAATTATATAAACTACAGTCCAGTGAACAATTGTGAGGTGTGCGATACACTAGCCGCAGTCTAGAGAATAATTTTTTTCACTCAATTATATAAACTACAGTCCAGTGAACAATTGTGAGGTGTGCGATACACTAGCCGCAGTCTAGAGAATAATTTTTTTCACTCAATTATATAAAACTACAGTCCAGTGAACAATTGTGAGGTGTGCGATACACTAGCCGCAGTCTAGAGAATAATTTTTTTTCACTCAATTATATAAACTACAGTCCAGTGAACAATTGTGAGGTGTGCGATACACTAGCCGCAGTCTAGAGAATAATTTTTTTCACTCAATTATATAAACTACAGTCCAGTGAACAATTGTGAGGTGTGCGATACACTAGCCGCAGTCTAGAGAATAATTTTTTTTCACTCAATTATATAAACTACAGTCCAGTGAACAATTGTGAGGTGTGCGATACACTAGCCGCAGTCTAGAGAATAATTTTTTTCACTCAATTATATAAACTACAGTCCAGTGAACAATTGTGAGGTGTGCGATACACTAGCCGCAGTCTAGAGAATAATTTTTTTCACTCAATTATATAAACTACAGTCCAGTGAACAATTGTGAGGTGTGCGATACACTAGCCGCAGTCTAGAGAATAATTTTTTTTCACTCAATTATATAAACTACAGTCCAGTGAACAATTGTGAGGTGTGCGATACACTAGCCGCAGTCTAGAGAATAAATTTTTTTCACTCAATTATATAAACTACAGTCCAGTGAACAATTGTGAGGTGTGCGATACACTAGCCGCAGTCTAGAGAATAATTTTTTTCACTCAATTATATAAACTACAGTCCAGTGAACAATTGTGAGGTGTGCGATACACTAGCCGCAGTCTAGAGAATAATTTTTTTTCACTCAATTATATAAACTACAGTCCAGTGAACAATTGTGAGGTGTGTGATACACTAGCCGCAGTCTAGAGAATAATTTTTTTTCACTCAATTATATAAACTACAGTCCAGTGAACAATTGTGAGGTGTGCGATACACTAGCCGCAGTCTAGAGAATAATTTTTTTCACTCAATTATATAAACTACAGTCCAGTGAACAATTGTGAGGTGTGCGATACACTAGCCGCAGTCTAGAGAATAATTTTTTTCACTCAATTATATAAACTACAGTCCAGTGAACAATTGTGAGGTGTGCGATACACTAGCCGCAGTCTAGAGAATAATTTTTTTCACTCAATTATATAAACTACAGTCCAGTGAACAATTGTGAGGTGTGCGATACACTAGCCGCAGTCTAGAGAATAATTTTTTTCACTCAATTATATAAACTACAGTCCAGTGAACAATTGTGAGGTGTGCGATACACTAGCCGCAGTCTAGAGAATAATTTTTTTTCACTCAATTATATAAACTACAGTCCAGTGAACAATTGTGAGGTGTGTGATACACTAGCCGCAGTCTAGAGAATAATTTTTTTCACTCAATTATATAAACTACAGTCCAGTGAACAATTGTGAGGTGTGCGATACACTAGCCGCAGTCTAGAGAATAATTTTTTTTCACTCAATTATATAAACTACAGTCCAGTGAACAATTGTGAGGTGTGCGATACACTAGCCGCAGTCTAGAGAATATTTTTTTTCACTCAATTATATAAACTACAGTCCAGTGAACAATTGTGAGGTGTGCGATACACTAGCCGCAGTCTAGAGAATAATTTTTTTCACTCAATTATATAAACTACAGTCCAGTGAACAATTGTGAGGTGTGCGATACACTAGCCGCAGTCTAGAGAATAATTTTTTTTTCACTCAATTATATAAACTACAGTCCAGTGAACAATTGTGAGGTGTGCGATACACTAGCCGCAGTCTAGAGAATAATTTTTTTCACTCAATTATATAAACTACAGTCCAGTGAACAATTGTGAGGTGTGCGATACACTAGCCGCAGTCTAGAGAATAATTTTTTTCACTCAATTATATAAACTACAGTCCAGTGAACAATTGTGAGGTGTGCGATACACTAGCCGCAGTCTAGAGAATAATTTTTTTTCACTCAATTATATAAACTACAGTCCAGTGAACAATTGTGAGGTGTGCGATACACTAGCCGCAGTCTAGAGAATAATTTTTTTCACTCAATTATATAAACTACAGTCCAGTGAACAATTGTGAGGTGTGCGATACACTAGCCGCAGTCTAGAGAATAATTTTTTTCACTCAATTATATAAACTACAGTCCAGTGAACAATTGTGAGGTGTGCGATACACTAGCCGCAGTCTAGAGAATAATTTTTTTCACTCAATTATATAAACTACAGTCCAGTGAACAATTGTGAGGTGTGCGATACACTAGCCGCAGTCTAGAGAATAATTTTTTTTTTCACTCAATTATATAAACTACAGTCCAGTGAACAATTGTGAGGTGTGCGATACACTAGCCGCAGTCTAGAGAATAATTTTTTTTTTCACTCAATTATATAAACTACAGTCCAGTGAACAATTGTGAGGTGTGCGATACACTAGCCGCAGTCTAGAGAATAATTTTTTTTCACTCAATTATATAAACTACAGTCCAGTGAACAATTGTGAGGTGTGCGATACACTAGCCGCAGTCTAGAGAATAATTTTTTTCACTCAATTATATAAACTACAGTCCAGTGAACAATTGTGAGGTGTGCGATACACTAGCCGCAGTCTAGAGAATAATTTTTTTTTCACTCAATTATATAAACTACAGTCCAGTGAACAATTGTGAGGTGTGTGATACACTAGCCGCAGTCTAGAGAATAATTTTTTTCACTCAATTATATAAACTACAGTCCAGTGAACAATTGTGAGGTGTGCGATACACTAGCCGCAGTCTAGAGAATAATTTTTTTTCACTCAATTATATAAACTACAGTCCAGTGAACAATTGTGAGGTGTGTGATACACTAGCCGCAGTCTAGAGAATAATTTTTTTCACTCAATTATATAAACTACAGTCCAGTGAACAATTGTGAGGTGTGCGATACACTAGCCACAGTCTAGAGAATAATTTTTTTCACTCAATTATATAAACTACAGTCCAGTGAACAATTGTGAGGTGTGCGATACACTAGCCGCAGTCTAGAGAAAATATTTTTTTCACTCAATTATATAAACTACAGTCCAGTGAACAATTGTGAGGTGTGCGATACACTAGCCGCAGTCTAGAGAATAATTTTTTTTCACTCAATTATATAAACTACAGTCCAGTGAACAATTGTGAGGTGTGCGATACACTAGCCGCAGTCTAGAGAATAATTTTTTTCACTCAATTATATAAACTACAGTCCAGTGAACAATTGTGAGGTGTGTGATACACTAGCCGCAGTCTAGAGAATAATTTTTTTCACTCAATTATATAAACTACAGTCCAGTGAACAATTGTGAGGTGTGTGCGATACACTAGCCGCAGTCTAGAGAATAATTTTTTTTCACTCAATTATATAAACTACAGTCCAGTGAACAATTGTGAGGTGTGCGATACACTAGCCGCAGTCTAGAGAATAATTTTTTTCACTCAATTATATAAACTACAGTCCAGTGAACAATTGTGAGGTGTGTGATACACTAGCCGCAGTCTAGAGAATAATTTTTTTCACTCAATTATATAAACTACAGTCCAGTGAACAATTGTGAGGTGTGCGATACACTAGCCGCAGTCTAGAGAATAATTTTTTTTCACTCAATTATATAAACTACAGTCCAGTGAACAATTGTGAGGTGTGCGATACACTAGCCGCAGTCTAGAGAATAATTTTTTTCACTCAATTATATAAACTACAGTCCAGTGAACAATTGTGAGGTGTGCGATACACTAGCCGCAGTCTAGAGAATAATTTTTTTCACTCAATTATATAAACTACAGTCCAGTGAACAATTGTGAGGTGTGCGATACACTAGCCGCAGTCTAGAGAATAATTTTTTTCACTCAATTATATAAACTACAGTCCAGTGAACAATTGTGAGGTGTGCGATACACTAGCCGCAGTCTAGAGAATAATTTTTTTCACTCAATTATATAAACTACAGTCCAGTGAACAATTGTGAGGTGTGCGATACACTAGCCGCAGTCTAGAGAATAATTTTTTTCACTCAATTATATAAACTACAGTCCAGTGAACAATTGTGAGGTGTGCGATACACTAGCCGCAGTCTAGAGAATAATTTTTTTCACTCAATTATATAAACTACAGTCCAGTGAACAATTGTGAGGTGTGTGATACACTAGCCGCAGTCTAGAGAATAATTTTTTTTCACTCAATTATATAAACTACAGTCCAGTGAACAATTGTGAGGTGTGCGATACACTAGCCGCAGTCTAGAGAATAATTTTTTTCACTCAATTATATAAACTACAGTCCAGTGAACAATTGTGAGGTGTGCGATACACACTAGCCGCAGTCTAGAGAATAATTTTTTTTCACTCAATTATATAAACTACAGTCCAGTGAACAATTGTGAGGTGTGCGATACACTAGCCGCAGTCTAGAGAATAATTTTTTTTCACTCAATTATATAAACTACAGTCCAGTGAACAATTGTGAGGTGTGCGATACACTAGCCGCAGTCTAGAGAATAATTTTTTTTTTCACTCAATTATATAAACTACAGTCCAGTGAACAATTTGTGAGGTGTGCGATACACTAGCCGCAGTCTAGAGAATAATTTTTTTCACTCAATTATATAAACTACAGTCCAGTGAACAATTGTGAGGTGTGCGATACACTAGCCGCAGTCTAGAGAATAATTTTTTTTCACTCAATTATATAAACTACAGTCCAGTGAACAATTGTGAGGTGTGTGATACACTAGCCACAGTCTAGAGAATAATTTTTTTCACTCAATTATATAAACTACAGTCCAGTGAACAATTGTGAGGTGTGCGATACACTAGCCGCAGTCTAGAGAATAATTTTTTTCACTCAATTATATAAACTACAGTCCAGTGAACAATTGTGAGGTGTGCGATACACTAGCCGCAGTCTAGAGAATAATTTTTTTCACTCAATTATATAAACTACAGTCCAGTGAACAATTGTGAGGTGTGCGATACACTAGCCGCAGTCTAGAGAATAATTTTTTTTTCACTCAATTATATAAACTACAGTCCAGTGAACAATTGTGAGGTGTGCGATACACTAGCCGCAGTCTAGAGAATACGTTTTTTTTCACTCAATTATATAAACTACAGTCCAGTGAACAATTGTGAGGTGTGCGATACACTAGCCGCAGTCTAGAGAATAATTTTTTTTCACTCAATTATATAAACTACAGTCCAGTGAACAATTGTGAGGTGTGTGATACACTAGCCGCAGTCTAGAGAATAATTTTTTTCACTCAATTATATAAACTACAGTCCAGTGAACAATTGTGAGGTGTGCGATACACTAGCCGCAGTCTAGAGAATAATTTTTTTTCACTCAATTATATAAACTACAGTCCAGTGAACAATTGTGAGGTGTGCGATACACTAGCCGCAGTCTAGAGAATAATTTTTTTCACTCAATTATATAAACTACAGTCCAGTGAACAATTGTGAGGTGTGCGATACACTAGCCGCAGTCTAGAGAATAATTTTTTTTTTCACTCAATTATATAAACTACAGTCCAGTGAACAATTGTGAGGTGTGTGATACACTAGCCGCAGTCTAGAGAATAATTTTTTTCACTCAATTATATAAACTACAGTCCAGTGAACAATTGTGAGGTGTGCGATACACTAGCCGCAGTCTAGAGAATAATTTTTTTTCACTCAATTATATAAACTACAGTCCAGTGAACAATTGTGAGGTGTGTGATACACTAGCCGCAGTCTAGAGAATAATTTTTTTCACTCAATTATATAAACTACAGTCCAGTGAACAATTGTGAGGTGTGCGATACACTAGCCGCAGTCTAGAGAATAATTTTTTTCACTCAATTATATAAACTACAGTCCAGTGAACAATTGTGAGGTGTGCGATACACTAGCCGCAGTCTAGAGAATAATTTTTTTTCACTCAATTATAAATAAACTACAGTCCAGTGAACAATTGTGAGGTGTGCGATACACTAGCCGCAGTCTAGAGAAATAATTTTTTCACTCAATTATATAAACTACAGTCCAGTGAACAATTGTGAGGTGTGTGATACACTAGCCGCAGTCTAGAGAATAATTTTTTTCACTCAATTATATAAACTACAGTCCAGTGAACAATTGTGAGGTGTGCGATACACTAGCCGCAGTCTAGAGAATAATTTTTTTTTCACTCAATTATATAAACTACAGTCCAGTGAACAATTGTGAGGTGTGCGATACACTAGCCGCAGTCTAGAGAATAATTTTTTTCACTCAATTATATAAACTACAGTCCAGTGAACAATTGTGAGGTGTGCGATACACTAGCCGCAGTCTAGAGAATAATTTTTTTTCACTCAATTATATAAACTACAGTCCAGTGAACAATTGTGAGGTGTGCGATACACTAGCCGCAGTCTAGAGAATAATTTTTTTCACTCAATTAT
>ONZH01014794.1:0-86499 GCA_900303285.1 Rhinella marina | reverse complement strand
GGAGAACAGCATATGATCCCTGTATTGCGGCACATGATCAATTTAGTCAGGCAACACTTTTGAAAATGTACATTGGTTTGCCATGTCCAGAAGACTATCCTCGCATTTCAGCCATTTTTATGTGACAAGGAACGCTCTCTTGGACTTGCAGTGATAAAACAGTCTTCCTTTACACTGCATAATCCGCAACATTCCAACTCATTGGAAATGCAATATGCAGATGTTAGAACATCTGTAAGAGTAGTGTTAAGCCATGAATGATTTTGTCATCGACCAGACCAACTCTGTAGGGAGCATGTGTTGCTTTGAGGTCAGGCAGTAGCAACTTATCAGAGATGCCTGTCACGTACTGAACACCTTCGAAAAGGCCACAAAATTTGTCAGTAGGGACAACTGTGACATAAACAATGTCATCCAACTGATATTTATCTTAGAGAAAAAACGTACACGAATGCAATGAAGGACAGCTGAAGAAGAACATTTCACACATTTTTTGGCCACCCAGTAGCTTTTGTGGACCCGCATGGAGAAAATCCAATGCAGGAGGAGGATCAGGAGCTTATTAACAGCATCACCCATTTACCCATAGCAATATCTGTCATTATCACTCTGACATAAATTGTTATCGCTGTCATTGTATGTAGCTTAAGGAGGAAAGGTTACTTTTGACAAATGGTCACATGATGCAAGAGGATCCAGTCTCTGCCATGGCCTGTGATTGGCTGTGGCAATGTCAAACCAGGTGTTTACAGTGAGGGAGACTAAGGAACATTAGAGGCCTGGAAGAGAAGTTATGGGGGAGCCAACACCAGGAAGCAGGCAAGTAACCTTCTCTTTACAGGTCTGGTAAAGTGAAAGAGTTTGTCAAACCCATCCACCCCCCAATTGTTGCACAACCACTAAAGGGGGAGAGAGAGCTAAAATTTGTAAAAAAAAAAAAAAAAAAAAATAATAATAATAATATAATAATAAATAAAAAAATAATAAAAATGTTTTCATTTAATAAAGAAATGTGTTCGAGGCGAGAGGGATAACTTCGATTAGTGACAAATTGATTTGAGTCTGAACCAAACTTTTCGAAACACTCACCAAATTGTACATGAATCAAATTTCAATAAGTTTGGAATGATTTCTATAAACTATTGGTATGCGAAATTTGTCTCTAGTGAAATTGCTATTTTAAATAACTTGAAGATTACTGAGCATCTTAGTAGTACCTACTGAAATCTCCTAATTCTGTAACCAGCATAAAAATAGATTACAGTCTACTTTTTATTGCAGCCTGGAAACTGCTGGGACATTGGTTGAACTGGGCTAAACATTAAGCACTTGGCAAAAGAGTAATTCATAAGTTAGTGTTTACTTTGACCACTGGACATTAGGCAATGCCAAATTGCTGCAAAACAACTGGCTATCTCATTTAGGGATGAGCGAATCGACTTTAGATGAACCTTAGAACCGAACCCGAGTTCGGGAAATGTTTTTTTACAGTTTTTTTACAGTAGAAATTAATTTATGAAGTTATTATGCAAAATCTTGCGAGAGTTCGCAAAGTAATAACTTCAGTTCATCAGAGCCAATACATTCTAATAATGTACGGAGTGCTCGCTCCGTACAGTATTCAAACAAAGTATTATGCGAATCGACTTTGGATGTTTCATCCGAAGTTGATTCGCTTATCCCTAATCTCATTATTAAAACCTCACAGTGTTTGCTCCTCTGACCAATTACATAGTACAGAACAATTGGTGCAGACGTGGAGTAATTTCTGGCGAGAGCTTTAATACTGCACTCCATGTTTACAAATTTTACAGATTCCACAACTACATATACAGGAGTTACTCAACAGCGTATTTTACCCCTGCTGCTGTCTAGTAAAAGAAATGGAGAATTGGGACATATATGGTCAATGCAACTGAGATAATCCTTTATAGCAACATAAAATGGCCACAGTGCAAATAATATGTGTGTGAAAGCAAGATATATCCTCAGCATTGGGACTTTTAATCCTGTGTTGAAATAAGAATGAGAGGGATTAAAATATCACGGCCTCTTAATCCTCCCACGACTCAACGTAATACTTGTAAAGTTGGGCTGCATAATCTGTCATTGTATTCATTAGGGTGTTTTGTATTATTGTATTTTCAATAGAATATTTAAAGAATTCTCTAATATAATCAATACAATAAAAGCTTTTTGTTAGCTGCATAATTCAAAATCATTTTACAATATTCTTAATATGTTGAGATGAATGGCTCAAAATGGCATCTGTCATTTTACAGATTGGAAGAATGCAATGCAGGTCAGGGAAGATAGGGGACAGGGGAGAAGGAGGATCCCTGGTTGCCACCCTGGCTGTATATAATGCTTTGCAGTCAGCCTCAACCAATCAGGATGGAAAGATACTGACACATTATAGGCATTATATAAGATCCCAACCATGAAATGCATGTGTTTTCTGGGGTTTGTACATTGTTGTGATAGGACATCTGATAGAGAAAAAGAAAATATATTGAGGCACATTTATTAAGACCAGCGTTTTAGACACCGGCCTTAATAAATCCTTAAACTAGCAGTGGTCCTCTTCTTAACTTCGGCAGATCCTCCACCGCTTATAAATGTAAGAATGCTTCCTAGCTGTCTTACATTTAGACCATTTTCTACACCTACAACAGGCGTAGAAAATAGTAAATGAGACAGGCCTGCTGTCCCCTTCTCTGCCCACCCTACGCCCACTTTCTTAGACCTGGTGTGAGCGGGGAGAAGTCACAGCTTGCGGTGCAATTAGCCTTTTTCAGTTTAAGAATTACCCCCATTATCTTTAAATACAGAATACAGCTAGTTTAGTGTCAGGGAGAGTTTAGCCAAATAACAGCTATTTAGTTAGATTTAATTAATTGACAGATAGAGAGGTACATTTTAGCTAGGGCTGGACAGGAGTCAGTGTACTGTGTCGCTGTGTAACTCAGTAGCATTTAAATATATACCAATGTACATCATATAATTCACAATCACAGACGCAAAACTTTTCCAATATTAATATTAGTCCTGGTGCTGATAGTATGCCTTTTTACACAATGTTACACAATATTGCAAATTTTGCAAAAAACCTCAGGTGAATATATGCACCATATTTTAGCAAGAAAAAAAATCTTGTTAAAAAGTGTCTGCATCTTAAAATCCACTGTCAGTTTGGTCCAGCAGTGGCAGACCTCCCTGACTGCTTTCTTAATGATCTGGCACATTGTTCGTATAGAGAGCGCTGTGTTCGATCAGTGAGAGAGCTGTAGAAATGAAAACAAAGAAATACCTCCAGAATGGCTTCTGCAAGCCGGGAGATGAAAACTGTGTACTGCCGGGACATGCAATGATGTCTCCAGGGTGCAGGCCAGATGGGAAGTGCAGAAAAATGAGTAAAGCTGTACTTCCCATCTGGCTCTGCCCACAAGTGACATTATGGAAGGTCTTTGCAGCACCACAGCTTTCATCTGGGGACCTTTGCCATGAGGCACCATATTTCTATTAAAACATGTTTATATGTGAGTGTTCCAGGCTGTGTGTATGAGTGCATGTAGCAGAGCTGTGTGTGTATGTAGCATAGATGTTTTTGTGTTTGCATTTACTTACCGTATCCATATCTGTTGGATTGCTCTCAACATGGACCCTGTTCCTTCAGTGACCTAATAATCTGTCTAGTCTCTCAAGGAGGCAGAGGGAAGTGGCTCATAAATTGAAGAATTTTCACAGTAATAAAAGTTCCATAACTTTCAATTTTCCATGTTCTTTGAATTCATAGAATGAAATATTTTATTTTCATATAAATCATGCCCTACTAAATTTTACATATTGCTGCAATCTTCTCTTTCGTGTAGCCTGCTGATCCCCTGTTATAATACACAAATGAAGCAGTGGTACAGATTTGTATTTGAATAGAACACATTAAGAGTAACATAATGAGTAATTAAAAGGTCATTAATTCAGTGAACATAAGGAGGAGGACTGTGAGAGTGTAGGAGGCAAAAGTGTTCAGTACTTGGAAACTGTGATTAACATATACAGGTTAAGGGGAAATGCACAAAAGCATAGTGCTTGTATGGCAGACCAGTGCACAGAGGCCATATTGCTCCTTAGTATAGACATTAGGGTTGATCGAATCGAGCTTTGGATCATAGATCCGGTTGATTTGTTAAAACACTTTGGGGGATCTTTTATCTTAAACTGGTGTAGAGTAGAACTGGCTTAGTTACCCATAGCAACTAATCATATCCTAAAGGAGCCATCCAAAATGAAAGGTGGAATCTGATTGGTTGCTTGCTATGGACAATTAAGCCTGTTTGATAATTGACCCCCTTTGTAATGCAGTTTTCATGTATAGCATTAAAATGTTTTTGCTTCCTGTAGGAAAACTTTTTCTGAGCCAAAGTTGTGTGAGACTTAAGTAAATTACTTCAGTATTCCTATCTGCACATTAATTTATGGAAAATGACGCACTACAGCGGTTAATGCAATTGACAACATATGGCTAAACCCTCACACTGATATTAAAATGAGACTTTCTCCAATATATTCTTATATCAAGAACATACTGGAGCCCAAGCACCCCGTCAAGGTATCTCAGAGTGGCATGGGACCTAACCCTAACCCTACATGCCGTTAGGCATTTTCAGATAGGGGCATAAAGTCCGACACCTGTCTGCGCATTAAAAACATTTTAAAATAGGAATCCGAAGTCGGCTTCAGTACCGAGGTACCCGCCAGTACCAAAGCCGGATTAAAATACGCAGATAGGAATACTGAAGTCATTTACTGAAGTCTCAAGCAATTTCAGCTGAGAAAAAGTTTTCCCACATAGAGCACATATATTTTTAAGCTTTACGGAAACAGCATTACAAACAAAGAGGGTCATTTATCAAACTGGTTTATGATCTGGAGCTCGATTTGCTAAACACTAATAGACATATTGAGGGTCATTGCTGACTGATGCACCTTAATAATATATCTGGCGTGAGTATAATGTTGTTTACATCTTTAAGTGTCAAGTAGACTAGGGGGTTGCATGGCGTGGGTTGCAACTTTTTTGTGACTTTTGCAAAAGTCTCATATAGTAAATGAGCTATAATCCAGATTTAATCTCACTCATAGCTCTTAAACATAGACCACTGTGAAAACCGTCAAGGATCATGAAATGTTGCAAACATTTCGCAATTACCATGAAAATATTGCCATGACTTGCGACTCTTTAAAGCCACAAAACTGACATATCTCATTTCACAAATGACCTCATTGTTTAAAATTCATTATATAATACTATTTCCTTTTTTTTGTACTTCATTCTTACTTAAAGAAGTAATTTGGCAATTTTATTTTTGCTTACAATGCTATCCGGCAAAGCTCAAACAGTGTCATTTGTTTCATCCCAGCTTAGGGGCATTCATACATGTTGGACCCTCTCATTGTAGACAGCTACTGTATATCATCCCCAAGCTGACAACCAACCTAGTCTAGATTTTGCTCTCCTGTGTAGACAGAAAGTCGGTCCTTCCTGGGTGGATGATTTCCTGAAAACTACAGGATTACATCATCTTTCTGCCCTTAGAAAGGACTCGAAACACATCAAGTGCAGTTTGATGAGACCATATCTCCTCAGTTCTCTGCCCCTTTTGTTCCTGTAAAGCCAGAGGCATACTGGGAAATGTAGACTGCATTAGGGAAGTCATGTTAGAGGGGATGGAGGGAACAAGGTGGTAGACAACCCATAAATGGTACATTAATTAAAGCAGGTTTACAAGGCAACCTCAAATACATAAACCTCTACATTTTTATTTAATTACAGTGTATACTGCACTATATAGGCACAAAATATGATAATAAACATACACACAATGCTATTTTGCCATTTTTTCTTCTACCTGCACATTATTTACTTATTTATCCCCTTTCAGACCTTTGCCGTACATGTATGGTGGAAGTCCAGCCTTTAAAGATGGTGCCCGCTGCACTCGCAGCAGAGACCCAGGGCTAATGTCTGTGATTGGTGATGATGATGATAACACTAAAACATACATTTATCCTCTCAGGTGCTGTGATCAAATTCTACTACAGCATCTGAGACCACAAAAACTGGAAGCCTTGCACTTCCCATCCTTAGACACCTTCCCCCAGCTCAGCGATTAGGGAAGGCATTCTATAGTGGTAGGCGTGAGCCTTTACATGGCTTTTAGGTTGATTACTAGTGTTGAGTGAATTGAAGTATCCGAAGTAGAATTGATCTGAATTTCAGGAAAAAAAGTATTTGCTGCAAAGTCAAATTTCCTTGTGCTTCATGGTAACGAATCGATTTTCCCTGAAATGATGGTAAAAAGAAAAATGTATACTCACCTCATTCATTCATGCGTAAAGAGTAGAGATGAGCGAGTACTAAAATGCTCGGGTGCTCGTTATTCGAGTCTAACTTTTCCCGATGCTCGGGTGCTCGTTTCGAGTAACGAACCCCATTGAAATCAATGGGAGACTCGAGCATTTTTGCAGGGGACCAAGGCTCTGACTAGGGAAGGCTGGGTGAAAACCTGGAAACATCAGAAAATGATGGAAACACCACGGAAATGGACAGGAAACAGCAGGGGCAGCATGCATGGATGCCTCTGAGGCTGCCTAATCCCACCATTACCCCAAATTCTCAGGCAACAGCCTGGTGGTTACCCTCATGGCAATTGTGCTAACCCAGACCAAGAAAGGTGAGGCACATGCCCATCACATGTTAGGGAAGCACCCAACTAGGTGCAACGAAGGTCCATCACTGCCTGCAGGTGACACCACTGCTCATGCTGGCACTGCTGTGCTATCCCCCGCCCCATGACGCAGGCATAAGCCTGACACATCATGGTGACAGCGTAGTGACACCAACAAGTGACCAAGTTAGATTGAGGTAGCAGTCAAATGTCTGTAGGCGAGCCTCCCAAAAATTTGTTTTGGAGTGTCCGAAGTTGACCCTCCTAAAAAATTGTTTAGGAGTGTCTGTAGTTGACCCTCCTGTAAAATATTTTTTTTGTTTTCCCTGTTATTAGTTAATGTACAACCCATGGCTGGCATGGTGGGAATATATAGGTTTTGAGTCACAGACGGTCCACTGCACCGTTACATTTTCTTCATCATTGCCAATTACTTTTTCACCAACTGTTGTCTGGCAATGATAAAGGGGAAGGTGAATCCACTGCGGAAGAAAAGTGTCATCCTCCTACAATTCTACACTTGCTCTCAATTGAAAAGGGGATGTTCTTGCCGTGGCCTTCCTCATAGTGGCCGCTTCTGTGGACGACAGAGGTGGTGTACCTACTGACAGCCTGACCGAACACGATGGCAGACCGGGAGACACTCCCTCATGTAAAATTGTTTTGGAGTGTCTGCGGTTGACCCTCCTGTAAAATATTTTTTTTGTTTTCCCGGTTATTAGTTAATATACAACCCATGGCTGGCATGGTGGGAATATATAGGGAAGCACCCAACTAGGTGCAACGAAGGTCCATCACCCATGCCCATGCTGGCACTGCTCTCCTATCCCCAGCCACACGATGCAGGCATAAGCCTGACACAGCATGGCGGTGACACCAACAAGTGACCAAGTTAGATGAGGTAGCAGGTGAGCCACCCAAAAATTTAGCCTGACACAGCATGGCGGTGACAACAGAGTGACCGAGTTATACTGAGGTAGCAGGAGGTGAAGCACGGATGGTAATTCGAAGGTGGAGGAGGAGGGGTTGGAGAAAGTGGCATAGTAATTCTGAGAAACCGTGAACGAGGTAGGCCCCGCAATCCTCCAAGTGGGCAGTACATGAGCGGCCCCAGGGTCAGACTCGGTCAGAGTATGTGAAATGCTCAGGGTGGCCGAACGCCGGGCTCCACGGCGGACCCGTTTCGGCTTATCGATTGTCGAAATGTTGGCTTACATCAAGTTTAGTATCTGTTCTTATCAGTTGCTGTGGCTGTTGGTGGTAAAGTGGTGAGCATAGCTGCTTCCCAAGCAGTTGACCCGGGTTCGATTCCTGTCTATCGCACTATGAGGCAATTAAAAGAAGAACAAAAAAAAAATCTGTACAATATCTAATATGTCCACTACCCGGGTAAATTGTTTGGAGAGAGGGCCTGTAGGTGGGGGGCAGGCTGGGGGGAAGGAGGTTGAGCTGGAAGAGCCAGAGGAGTGCCCCCTTGGCTAGCGTGTGTGGTGGTGACAACAGCCGGATGGAGTTCGAATGACGACGCAGGACCCCAACTTAAAAATTTTGCATCAACCGGTACAGTTGTCAACTATGAGATTGATCAAGTGTGGTATGTGTTCTATGTATTCTTCTCAGTTTAATACCGTATATGGCACCTATCCGGAAAAATAGTTTGAAGAGAGGAAAAAGACGTATTTTTAAAAGTGACGTTCAGTATAGATCAGTTAAAGAGAAAGAAAGGATTTTATGAAATGGATTTGTATCACTGAGAGCAAAAGAACCTATTTTATTACGTGACGTGCAGTACAGATCACTTGGAGATAAAAAGGGGAATGTGAAGACTTGGGCTGCTATAGTGCAAACCACTATGGTGGTGACAACAGAGTGAGCGAGTGACACTGTGGAAGCAGGCGAACCACATAAACATTTTTTGTGGCCCTGTATGGCTGCGGTGACAACAGAGTGACTGAGTTAGTATGCGGTAGCTGGTGAAGCACCCAAAAATTTAGCCTGACACAGCATGGCGGTTACACCACCAATGACTTTGTTCGACTGAGAATGCAGTGAAATGGCTTTTGTTGAGCCTCCAAAAAATTTTTTCTTTTCGGAGTACATAAAGTCTACCCTCAGCAAAAAAAATTTTTTTTAAATGTCGGTACTTGCGCATCCTGAAAAATTGTTTTGGACATGTCTGTTGGACGCTCCTTAAACATTGTTTTGCACTGTCTGTAGTTCACACTGCGGAAAAATTGTTTGGAGAGAGGGCCTGTAGGTGGACCTCCTGAAAAATTGTTTGGAGAGAGGGCCTGTAGGTGGCCCTCAGGAAAAATTGTTTGGAGAGAGGGCATGTAGGTGGACCTCCGGAAAAATTGTTTGAAGAGAGGGCCTGTAGGGGGCCCTCCTGAAAAATTGTGGTAAAAGAGTGCCAGTTGGACCTCTAAAAAATGGCGTTTTTTTGGTCAGCGTTAGGCAAAGACGACAAGGAGGAGGAGTAGGAGGAGTAGAGAAGAGGAATCGGATACATAAGTAATGTAAATCTTTAGCTGCTTTCCCCCGGTGAAATCCAGGCTTTGTTCATTTTAATAAGTACCAGCCTGTCAGCGCTGTCAGTTGACAGGCGTGTACGCTTATCGGTGATGACGCCACCAGCTGCACTGAATACCCGCTCTGACAGCACGCTATCGGCAGGGCAGGCCAGCACCTCCAAGGCGTACAGCGCCAGTTCAGGCAACGTGTCCAGCTTTCAAACCCAGTAGTTGTATGGAGCAGAGTGATCACGCAGGACGCTGGTATGGTCAGCTAGGTACTCCCTCACCATCTTTCTGTACAGCTCCCCCCTACTCTGCCTAGACTGGGGACAGGTGACAGTGTCTTGCTGGGGTGACATAAAACTGGCAAAGGCCTTGGAGAGCGTTCCCCTGCCAGTGCTGGACAAGCTGCCTGCTCGGCTCCTCTCCCCCGCTACTTGGCCCACAGAACCATGCCCTCTGCCGCTAGCGGTGTCAGATGGGAAGGATTGTTTCAGCTTGTGCACCAGGGCCTGTTGATATCTATTCACTCTCATACTCCTTTCCTCTGCAGGGATGAGAGTGGAAAGGTTCTGCTTGTACCGTGGGACCAGGAGAGTGAACACCCAGTAATTGGTGTTTGAAAAAATGCTTCTAACACGAGGGTCACGGGATAGGCAGCCTAACATGAAGTCTGCCATGTGCGCCAGAGTCCCAACACGCAAGAATTCCCTCTCCTCACTGGCCTGACTCTCCATTTCCTCCTCCTCCTCCTCTTCAGCCCATACACGCTCAAGAGTTAAGAAGGACTGAGCACTGGTACCCTCTTCTGTCTCGCCGAGATTCTCCTCCTCTTCCTCCTCATCCTCATCCCCCTCCTCCGATACGCGCTGAGAAACAGACCGGAGGGTGCAGGAGGTTGAGGCGCAGGAGCCAGAGGAGTGCTCCTTTGGGTAACGTGGGTGGACTGCGTGGAAGACTGACTGGTGGGCAAATTACTTGAAGCATTGTCCGCAATCCACGACATCAGCTGTTCGCACTGTTGTGGTTTCAACAGTCCTCTACCACGTGTCCCTGTAAGTTGAGACATGAAGCTAGGGAGTGTAGCTCTGCGGAGTTCCCCTGCTCCCTCATCAGCAGGTACGGTCTCACCCTGCCCAGGACCACGGCCTCTGCCCCCTGCAGTAATTGAATGCCCACGCCAACGCCCTCGTCCTCGACCCTTAGCCATGGGGGTTCAACATTTTCTGTGTATAAGTGTATTATATAAAAAAATAAAATAAATGGGCCTGCTGTACTGAAACCCACAAACTTGTTCAATCTGAACAAGTAAATATATAGGTGGATAAGTTAGATCAAAATTATGTATGTTATTACGTACCGTGCAGTATGGAGCAATTACACAGAAACTATTAGATTAGGCAGACTTGGTCTGCTTAGTTGCAACCCAGACAAATGTCGCACAGAGATTTTTCTAATGTAGCTGTATCAGTGACAGCAAAAGACCTTTTTTAATTAAGTGACGTACAGAATGTGTCACCTGGACAGAAAATACGGATTGTGGTGAGTGGACAGCTGAACTGTGACACACAGAATGGTTCCACACAGCTGTGTGAAATGGATTTGTATCACTGAGATAAAACAACAAAAAAACTATTTTTTTATATATTTTTTTTTTATATATATATGTTTTATATATATTTTTTTTTGAACGTGACGTGCAGAAACTATCAGGGAGCAAACTCAGCCCCTGTTGACGGTGGCTATTTTGACTGCAACCCAGACAAATGTCGCACAGAGATTTTTGTAATCTAGCTGTATCAGTGACAGCAAAAGACCTTTTTTAACCACTTCCAGTCTGCCCATTGACTATAAACGTCCTGGTAGTGGATCTCTATCTCTGAATGGACGTTTTAAAACGTCCTTGAGCTTTGCCCCCTGTGTGCAGCACCTGTACATAGAAGCTCCATGACTCAGCTGCCTCCTGACAGCCAAGAACATGGAGCTTTAACCTGAGAACTTTTTTCCTGGTCTCCACGCTTTTAGTCACCCTGACAAGCTGTCAAAGCCATCACCAATGCTTGTACTATCTCCCTCTCATTACTGCCGGTCACAGAGCAGTTTACAACCAAATATGGGGTGTTTCTGCAAACTTCAGAATCAGGAAAATAAATATCCAGGTTTGATTTGCGGTTTATCGTTGCTATCTTATAGGAAAAATTAATTAAAAATTGAAAATCTGCAAAAAATATATATTTATTTTTACATTTCACCTTCCTTCTGTTTTAATTCTTGTGGGAAATCTAAAGGGTTAACAAACTTTGTAAAAATCAGTTTGGATTACATTGGGGGCTAAAATATGTTCATTTATGGGAGGTTTCTATTATTTAAGCCCCTCAAAGTCACTTTAGAACTGCAAAGGTCCTTTAAAATTAACTATTGGAAATTTTCATGAAAATCTTAAAAATTACATCTAAAATTGGAAGCCTTCTAACTTTCCATAATTTCCAAAATTATGCCAACATAAAGTGGACATATGGGGAATGTTCATTAATAACAATTTTATTAGATATCCCTATGCAACTTAAAAGCAGAGAAATTAATATTTAAAAAATTTTGATTTTTTTCAAAATTTTCAGTAAATTTTGGATTTTTTTTATAAATAAAGGTAAAATATATTGACTCAAATTTACCATTAACACAAAGTACAATGTGTCACAAGTAAACAATCTACGAATGGCTTGGATAAGTAAAAGCGTTCCAAAGTTATTACCACATGAAGTGACACATGTCAGATTTGCAAAATTTGGTCTGGTCAGGAAGGGGGTAAATGGCCCGGATGGGAAGTGGTTAATTAAGTGACGTACAGAATGTGTCACCTGGACAGAAAATACGGATTGTGGTGAGTGGACAGCTGAACTGTGACACACAGAATGGTTCCACACAGCTGTGTGAAATGGATTTGTATCACTGAGATAAAACAACAAAAAAACTATTTTTTTTATATATATATATAAATATATAAATATATATATATATATTTTTTTAACGTGACGTGCAGAAACTATCAGAGAGCAAACTCAGCCCTTGCTGACGGTGGCTATTTTGACTGCAACTCAGACAAATGTCGCACAGAGATTTTTGTCATCTAGCTGTATCAGTGACACCAAAAGAACTTTTTTTAATTAAGTGACGTACAGAATGTGACAGAAAATACGAATTGTGGTGAGTGGACAGCTGAACTGTGACACACAGAATGGTTCCACACAGCTGTATGAAATGGATTTGCATCACTGAGATATAACAATAAAAAGGAGTATATATGGCGATAGCTGCACTACTAGTGCCAGCCAGCCCAGCCAGGAGACAAAAAAAATGTCTTGTAGCCCTTAGAAGGGCTGTTGGGTTCTTTTGAGATCACTCCTGCCTAACAAAGAACTAAATGCAGGCTCTAACGCTCTCCCTGAAACGCAGCAGCTCTATCCCTTACGACATCCAGACAGCATCTGAGCCGAGCACCGCGGGCAGTCACTAGTATATTCCAGGGTCACCTGATCAGGCCAGCCAACCCCTGCTATCGACATGTAAGGGCCACACGTGATGCTGGGTGTACCGCAGAGTCTCCTGGCTTGTGATTGGCTGAGTTTATAGGCGCCAAAAATGCACAATGCGGAAGTTGCTATTTCCTCGAGCATGGCGAGATACTCGTCCGAGCAGCGAGTACTTACGAGTACCGTAATACTCGAACGAACACCAAGCTCGGACGAGCATACTCACTCATCTCTAGTAAAGAGGCCACCTCGGCCATCTTGATTGAAGATCCAACGCACAATCTGGTGCACGGTTGCCATTCCCCATGATTGCACCCGCTACTTACATAATATAATATTATTGTAAATAAAAATATTTGTATTCTGCTTTATGGCCAGGAAAGGCCATGTAAGCCTTTGAATTAGTTCAAGGGGCTTGTATAGGTTCACAGTGATGGCCGGGAGGAGGAATTAAGCCAACTAGAGCTGGGCCTGTCCTCTTCAAACACATAGGATCAGGCTAAGCTTTTGTTTCATACACAACCTTATAGCTCTCTGCTGTATTGCAATGTTTTTGGGAGAAAGGGGTCATGACAAGAACATACAATAGAATAACCTGCCAATTTGAAAAAAGGCCCTGCCAGTCATTATCATTTTGGTCTTAAGTTAAGTAACATTTTATGTGATGATTGAGGGGTTAAAAGTAGAAACACATACGCAGGAAGCCACAAAGCAGCAATCCACATACAATGCAGGAAGATGGTTGTTACACAAAACTCCAAAAAATGCGTCTTGTATGGGCTTCAAGACATAAAACATGGGGTAATTAGACAAAATACAGAATGGGTGAAAGGATAAAAAAAAAGTCTTCATTAAATGGGCATAAAAGTCAGTGCAGACAGGTGCCGCTGACTATAAAAAGAGAAATTCACCATGAAGAGAAAGTGCTAAGTCTTCAGGTTTCTGCAGAATCAGCACACAGAGCTCACTGCCAAGCTGCAAGCCTTTATGGGAGTGTTTTAATGCTGTCGACCATGGAAACCCTTGCGTGTCTTAATGAATATAAAATCAGTGTGCTTCTTTGAATACGGACGCAGTAAAACATCTGGGAGCCAAAATGTTGTTCTAATTTTGACTGTAAAATTTTAATGATGGAAAAGCAGCGTTTATTTTGCATTCATGACTGGGGAGAATGAATGGTAGGAGCTTTTAAGAGTGCTTTTATGTTTTGTGTGCAGTGTTTCAGAGGTGCATTGTCTTCAGATACTTGAGTGAGGGGGAAAACATTTAGGGCTGCGGCACTTTACAGTATTACCTCTCTGCCACTTGGATTCTTCTAATGGATTAAGATATCTTACTTGTAGTGCTAGAGTCTATAGATTTCATTTCTAAAGTTGTACCTCTAGGCATGATTTCATAATCCATGTATATTGGTAAAAAGATGTGGCCAAAGGGCATCCAAGTTTGCAATAGCAACTAGGTTCCTATTAAATACAGTAATATGCTGAGCCACAATAATCTGTCCTGCTAGATAGGCTATTATATTACTGTAGAACCAGTTTCCATGAAAACCCGAATTTCAATTTTAATGCAGAAATTCATAGAAGGATGAAATCAAATCATTTTTATGTTTATATACAAAGAAACGCAGGCAAAGCCATCTGCTTTATGTTTCTTTTATTAAGTCATGGTAGTAATGTAATAATAGTATGTACAGTAAGGTGTTACATTTCACTGTTCAATAGTGATGGAAGATTTACTGAGAGGTGTAGTGAATAACAATGGCGACTTTGGAGAAAGATCGAAACAGCTTTGGCAAAGTTGAAGTTTTGAAGGCTAGACAACTGGGTCAGAGCACATTTGATATAGCATGTATTGAAGCTTGTTGTGTATAGGACTGTGTAGCCACAGAAGTTAGAGTACTATTGCGGACTTCTGTTTACTGTTGAAATCAACTACAATGGGCATGCTGGTATCAAAACTTGACCAATGGAAGAAGATGGACGTTACTTAAGATGTAAAGTGCCTAACAGTGGGAGATTTATCAAAACTGGTGCAAAGTAAAACTGGCTGAGATATCCATCATATCAACCAATCAGATTCCACTTTTCATATTCCAGAGTTCATTTAGAATATCAAAGGATCAATCTGATTGGTTTCTATGGGCAACTAATCCAGTTTTTCCTTTACATTAATTTTTATAAAGCTCCCCCTTAAAGTACCATGTACCTAAACATTACTGCAGAGCAAGTACACTCCTCCATGGGTACGCTATTTCCTAATGCCAGCGACTTCTTGCAAGGTATTGAGTTGGCCTTTAAATTCCCCAGGACTCAATTTCCCCAAAATAGCTATAAGTTGATTTACACCAAATTTGCACCATTTCCTCATTTTCCACATAATATACAATTTCTCCTTTGCAGATCACATCCACTTTCTTAGTTTCTTCTTTCAAATTTATCAAGCAGTGAGAAGAGTTGAAATGTTGAGCCCTAAAATGAGGCATATCATCAGTTGTGGTGTCAACTGCTTAATAACTGTGGACCATAGTGTACTTGTATGTGAATTTGGAGACATAGAGATTGATTGTATATATATTCAAGTGATCTCAAATGGTGACGTAATTATCCTTAGGCAGCACATCTCTTAATAATATAAAAATGAATTTCTGTCTGTCTGTCTGTCTGTCTGTTCTCTATGCGCGACCAAACTACTGGACCGATTTTCACCAAATTCGGCAAACAGGTACATCAGGTGTCCGGGAAGGTTTTAGACCAGGTCTCATCTCTCTAGGACGTACCGTTCCCGAGATATTCCCAAAATATGATCTCCATTAGCCAACATTACAACTGGGAGCTTTGGTTTTAAACTCCAACTGCCATTCTCTGCAAAGCCACACAGGGAGGGCAAATTTCCATAACAACCAGGTAATTATCAGCAGCTGAGGATCTCATCCATTTCTATTTACTGACACTGTTAAAGGTATTCCGGTTACCATAAATATAACTTATGTGTTTTTCTATTACTACAGTTCAGTAGTAATAAAAGATGTTTTCCTCCACTGCTGCCTATTGCGTGGGCTCATAAATAAGCATGGTATTGACCTTTAATTCAGGCCACCCTAAAAGAAGTACTTAAAACCCCCGCCCCAGGTCTCACTAAGCCACACCCCCAACTCTGTCAGGTCACACCACCTTTCACTCCGCAGCCAACAGAGATTGAAAAAATAAAGGTAAAACTCAACTTCTGTCAGCTGCAGGGATGGGTGGGAGGTTGACTTTCTTTCTGCAACAACACACACAAACATTAAATAAAATAGATTAAATACACCCATGCGAAGCGTCTTGCTAATCCACGCCCCCGACTCTGTCAGGTCACGCCCCCTCCCACTCCGCAGCCAATGGGAATTGAAAAAATGAAGGTAAAAATAAACTTCTGTTTGCTGCAGGGGTGGGAGGGTGAATTTCTCTCTGCAACGACACACAAAAATTTTAGATAAAATAGACTAATTATAGACTACAACTGTTCGAATCGTCTTGCTAAGTCACGCCCCCAACCCTGTCAGACCACGCCCCCTCCCACTCTGCAGCCATTCTGCAACGACACACAAACATTAAATGAAATAGATTAAATCACCTATGCGAAGCGCTTTGCTAAGCCACACCCCCAACTCTGTCAGGTCATGCCCCCTCCCACTCCGCAGCCAACAGGGATTGAAAGAATGAAGGGAAAAATAAACTTCTGTCAGCTGCAGGGGTGGGAGGGTGAATTTCTCTCTGCAATGACGCACAAAATTTTAGATGAAATAGACTAATTTCCGACTACAACCGTTTGAAGCATCTTGATAATCCACACCCCCATCTCTGCCAGGCCACGCCCCCTCCCACTCCGCAGGCAACGGGGATTGAAAAAAATCAGCTGCAGGGGTGGGAGGGTGAATTTCTCTCTGCAACGACACACAAAAATCGTAGATGAAATTGACTAATTTTAGACTACGACCATTCAGTACTAATAAAAGATGTTTTTTTTTCACTGCTACCCATTGCGGGTCCCAATAAATTACCATGTCATCGACCTGTAATTCATGCCACTCTGACCCCCGCCCCAGATCTAGCGAAACCACACCCCCAACTCTGTCAGGCCACGCCCCCTCCCACTCCGCAGCCAACGGGGATTGAAAAAATGAAGGTAAAAATCAACTTCTGTCAGCTGCAGGGGTGGGAGGGAAGTTGGATTTCTTTCTGCAACAACATACACAAACATTAAATAAAATAGATTAAATACACCCATGCGAAGCGTCTTGCTAATCCACGCCCCCGACTCTGTCAGGTCACGCCCCCTCCCACTCCGCAGCCAATGGGAATTGAAAAAATGAAGGTAAAAATCAACTTCTGTCAGCTGCAGGGGTGGGAGGGAAGTTGGATTTCTTTCTGCAACAACATACAGAAACATTAAATGAAATAGATTAAATATACCAGTGCAAAGCAATGTTTTCTTCCACTGTTACCCATGGCGTGTCCTCATAAATTACCATGGCATCGACCTGTAATTCTGGCCACCATCAAAAGAAGGACTTAAAACCCCGCCCCAGGTCTTGCAACGTCACGCCCCCGACTCAGTCAGGCCATGACCCCTCCCACTCCGCAGCCAATGGAGATTGAACAATTGAAGGTAAAAATCAACATCTGTCAGCTGCAGGGATGGGAGGGAGGATGAGTTTCTCTCTGCAACGACACACAGAAACATTAAATGAAATAGATTAAATATACCCGCGCAAAGCAATGTTTTCTTCCACTGCTACCCATTGTGTTTCCTCAGATTACCATGGCATTAACCTATAATTCAGGCCACCCTGAAATGAAGGACTTAACCCCCCCCCCGTGTCCCATTAAACCACACCCCCTCCCACTCCGCAGCCAATAGGGATTGAAAAAATGAAGGTAAAAATCAATTTCTGTCAGCTGCATTGACGTTCTCTCTGCAACGACACACAGAAACATTAAATAAA
Source organism: Rhinella marina (assembly GCA_900303285.1). Lineage (NCBI taxonomy): Eukaryota > Metazoa > Chordata > Amphibia > Anura > Bufonidae > Rhinella > Rhinella marina. The sequence goes on along the minus strand of ONZH01014794.1, from coordinate 68,741 downwards.
TAGATGAAATATACCCAGGCGAAGCCGGGTCTTTCTGCTAGTAACCTATAATTCATAGATGGAATTAGTAAAACTTTAATACTAGGGATGAGCGAACCGAACTGTAATGAACCAGATTCGTTATGAACTTTGCAAAAAGTTCGTAACGAATCTGGAAAAAAAAAAAAACGGTAACGCAAAACTTTACTTTTTTCACAGAATAGACCAGGATACAAGGGATTATTACTCCTATAATCCCTTGTATCCTGGTTTTCTGTGAAAATAAAATGTGTGACGTCACCCCACAGCCCCTGAAGTGCCTGAGCGCGCCGACATCTTGTCAGTGCGTCTCAAGACTTCAGAGGGATAGGAGAAGCAGATTAGATAGAGAAAAGATATAGACAGATAGAAAATCAAACAAGTAGATAGATACAGGGAGAGATAGAGAAGAAATAGAAAGGGTTAGTGAGAGAAGCAGGAGAGAGGAAGAGAAAGCTAGATATAGAAGTTAAGGTTATAGATAGGGAAAGAGGCTGAGAAAGCAAGAGATAGGGAGAGGAAGTCATATAAATAAAAAAATTGTGACATCTAGGGAGAGATAGGGTGAGAAAAAAAAATAGTGAGAGAAAAGAGTCAGGACAGGTAGCATTCCTGTTCCGTGACCGTACACGCTACACGTTGCTGCTCAGCTGCATGCCGTCAACCCTGTTTAGCCTCAACAAAAAAAGTTTAAAAAAAACTCAAAAAAAGTTATAAACAAAGTTTAAAAAAAAGTTAAAAAAAGTTATAAAAAAAGTTAAAAAAGTTATAAAAAAATAAATAAAGTTTAAAAAAATATAAAAAAATACATCATTTAATTTTCCCCCACACAATAAAAATATGTCCAAGCGTCCTACTTCCAACACTTCCCAGGCAAGAAGTGCAACAGCAGGCAGTGAGGGTAGGAGAAGTGGCAGCACCAGGCCCGGTGGCAGCCGGGGTAACAGGCATGGCAGCAGGGTGCAGCTACCCCTGACGGCCACTGGTCAAGTAAGAACCACACAGCCAGCGATTCTAGATTGGCTTACCCAATCCTCCAGTTCCACCGCCCAAAGCTCCCAAACGAGGAGTCAAGCATCCGCTGGATCATCCAACACCACCCTTACATGGGATGGTCAGCGAGAGTCCTCTGACCCGTCCCCTGTTATTCGAATGCCACTCACCTTTGGGGCACCTTTTGCTAGGGAACTGTTGTCAAACCTTGATCTGCCCTTGGAGTCTCCACCACTTTTTAGTGATGAGGAGGAGGAGGAAGTAGTCCACCAAAGTCAGCGGGTGAAACGTAGTGAGACTCCAGAGGAGGTGTTGGCTGTAAGCAGTCAACAGAGCCAGGGAGAGGCATCCAGTGCCACACCTGATATTCTGTCCCAGCCACCGGAGGAAAGTAGCAGTGGTGCCGAGTTTGACGATGATGTTGCTGATCGGACATGGCACCCTCAAGCAGCTTCATCCTCATCATCAGGGGAGGAAATAGAGGTGCCACCGACGCAGCAACATCCCACTGTTGCAAGGAACCGAGGCACAAGAGGGAGGGGTAGAAGCCAAGCTACCAGGCAGAGATCACCCTCTCAAAGCCTTGGTCCTGAGAGGGCACCCTCAGGCAGCAGTGGCAGTCAACAGCCAGAAAGACCCCCCGTGGCTGTCAGCAAACCACGGTCTTCATTCGTCTGGCAGTTCTTCCGCCTGGGGAAAGATTAGCACATCGCTTTGTGCCTGCTGTGCAATGAGAGGGTCAGTCGTGGCAGGGGTGATAATCTTGGGACAACATCCATGCAAAAGCACATGGAAAGGCAACACCAACAGGCCTGGAAGAACCGTGACCCCAATACTACCTCCTGTCAGGATGCACCATACACTGCAGATCCCATCATGCAGCATCCTCTCAGTGGAACTCAGGGCTCGTCAGCCTCAGGTGCCAGCACCAGCACAGTGTCACTGCCATCTACACCGCTAATGAGGCAGCAATCCGTGACTGAGTCCATGGGCAGACGTCAGGTGTATTCCTGCAGCCATCCCATGGCCCAGAAACTGACCGGACACCTGGTTAAGCTGCTGTTGCTTCAGTCCCTGCCCTTCAACCTTGTGGACTCCCGGCCTTTCAGGGATTTCATGGCGTGTGCGCACCCCAGATGGCGAGTCCCCAGCCACCACTACATCTCTGGAACAGTTGTCCCATCACTGCACAGTTATTTGCAGAAAAAGGTGGGCGACTCACTGGGACTCTCGGTGTCCAAGACCGTGCACCTGAGTGCTGATGTCTGGTCCTCAAATTATGGCCAAGGGCAGTACATGTCTGTTACTGCCCATTGGGTCAACATCCTCCCAGAAGACCATCAGGAAGTTGGCCCATTCTTGCCACTGTCACCTCCACGGTGCTTTAGGGGGCCAGCAGCGGGAAGCAGAAGTTCTGCCTCCACCACCTTGCAGCTATCCGCTGCTTTGACAGCAGTCCAACCTGCCCCGGTGTCTTACCACCGATGTCAGGCCCGGCGCTCTCAGGCTGTCCTCCATTTGGTGAGCCTGGGTGAACGGAGCCACAGTGGGCTGGAGCTCCTCCGGACCATCAGGGAGGAGATCAATCAATGGCTAACCCCACGTCAACTAACGGTGGGAAGTGTGGTAGCAGACAATGGGAGGAACATTGTCTCTGCAGTGCAGCAGGGAGGGCTGAGTCATACACCTTGTATGGCACATGTGATAAACCTCATAGTGCACAGGTTTCTTAGATCATTTCCTGCACTACAAGACCTTCTGAGGATGTCACGCAGAGTGTGCAAACACTTCAGCCACTCCTACACTGCAAGGAACACCCTGCTCAGGATCCAGAGACAGCGCAGTCTGCCCCAACATCGGCTAATCTGCGACATGCCAACACGCTGGCATTCTGCCCTCCATATGCTGGACCACCTGTACGAGCAAGGGTCAGCCGTTACAGACTACCTCATGGGGCAATCAGGCAGCTTCACGCCACACTGCGACTTCCAAGTCACACACTGGCAGATGATGCGTGAAGTCTGCCAATTGTTGATCCCTTTTGAGGACGCAACTTTGTTTGTGAGCAGGCAGGACTATGGGATCAACGACATCATTCCACTCGTTCATGTTCTGGAAAGTGCGCTGAAAAGCATCATCAGCGAGGATTCCCAGGCCACGACTCCAAGGCTGAACATCGCCTTGAGCCCAGAGATGGATGAAGTGCAGATAGAGGGTGAGGAGGAGGAGGAAGATGTCTACGCCCAGCCATTCCACACACCGCCACCTGGCTTCTCTGCCTCTCAATCACAGGAGGAGATGGAGGATGAGGTGGTAGAGGAAGCGGAGGAAGACCCCAGCAGACCCTGGAACTATACCGAGGACAGTGGAGAGGAGAGGCGCTCATTGTCCTTGGTGCAGATGGCAAGGTAACTGCAGGAGTGTCTGAGGAGTGACAGCCGGATTGTGGACATCCACCAGAGGGACCAATACTGGCTGGCCACCCTGGTGGACCCTCGCTTCCGCCGCAAAATGGTTGAATTTTTTCCGCCATCAGAGGGGGAGGCAAAACTGGGGTACTACCGGGACCTACTCACCAGACAGCTGGTCTCTACTTACCAGCGAGACCAGCCAGGTTCCCAGACAACATCCACTCGGGGGGAACCAGCGCGCTCCACTACCACCACCACTAGTGGAGGCGTGAGAAGTCGCTACAGCCTCCAATCGCTGATGAGCGATTTCATGCAGCCAGCTGCTGAAGAGGGGACACAACACCGGACTCATGGCTTGGACCAGCATGAGCTCACCCACCAGGTCACTGCCTACCTGGATTGTACCCTGCCCCAAAGTGTCACTGACCCCGTGCAGTACTGGGCAGAGAAACTGGACATTTGGCCTTAACTGGCAGAGTTTTCTTTTTCTCTGCTGTCCTGCCCAGCCAGTAGTGTCGCATCAGAGAGGGTGTTCAGTGTGGCGGGTAACATTGTAACACCGCAAAGAACGAGGCTCTCTTGCCACAGTGTTGAGATGCTGACTTTTATAAAGATGAATCGTGCCTGGATTACATCGGATTATACCACCCCCCTGCCTGATGTGAATGACTAAGTCATCAGTCACCCGTCTTGCATGGCAATCCGTGTGTCCAAGAAACTGACCTTAATATCCCAAATATGTGCCCAACGTAAAAATCCGTAATTTAACTTATTAAGTAATGTTCCCCCATTAGACCCCAAATTAAACAAAATCACCTTAAAAATTCCCTACTTAATTTGGATACATTTAAATAAACATAACCCTATCTCCAAATTTAATGCCCATGGTGTGTTGGCCATTTAACATCTCCACACCAGCTTAATGCCTCACACTGGTGCACCGTCCAACCCATACCCCAAGAACAGTACCATCCCTAAAATAATCCCCACGACTATGCTTCACAAAGTGGGGATTTCATCTTTTGTGAACTATAGCCGTGGGGTTCTATCCCTGGCACCCGTGCCAAGGAACACTACTCACCGTTTTGTGAGCGGGTACTAACTGTTCTTGAGGTATTTTGTTGATATCATGAGAGTAGTAAAATCTCGCACCGCAAATCCCAATGGGGTTCTTCTCTGTGCGAATGATTTCATGCCTCTCATGCAGTCACGCATGGAATAGGGCTGTCTATGGGGTATATATCACGGAGGCTGCTGTCCTTCAACTGTGATATAAAAAACCTCCACAGTTAGTTACAGCAACAAACAGTTGCTGAAAGGCAGGTTAACTTGCCTTATTTATGGGTGCCTTTACAATGGGATGCTTTTTTGGGGTTCTCTGCTGCCTAAAATCCACAGCGCATCGTTGGCTGTTTTTATGCCACCTTCAGTACTATGGGGCTGGACGCAAATACCCAGTTCAGCGCAGAACTGCGTATGTCCGGACGGCACCATAGTACTGAACGCCGTTTGGTGAATGGTATAAAAATGCCCTGTGGATTTTACTCAGCAGACCCGCAGCCCATGTGAAGGTACCCATAGGGTGAGGTTTTTTTGGGAGTGAGCAAAGAGAGGGCGGGAAGGTCACTCCCATACCCCATCAGGGCTTTTTACCCTACCCACTTTAAAAGATAAGTCCAGGCAATTAATAACTTTCTGTGCCCTTACTTGAACCAGAAACTTATTAATTGCCCGGACTTATCCTTTAAAGGGAACCTGTCATCTCCGAAACACCCCCTAAACTAGAGTAAGCGGTGTATAGTGTAAGTGATGCTGAATCCGAATATGTACGTTTTATCTTCATACTCACTTCCATTCCGACGCTGTGCTCCCACAAACCTGCAGTAAAATGCACTCAGTGGACTCTGGTGCTCACTCACATAACGGAGAGGACTCAAAGAAGAGTCCACTGAGTGCATTTTACTGCAGGTTTGTGGGAGCACAGCGTCAGAATGGAAGTGAGTATGAAGATAAAGCTTACATATTCGGATTCAGCATCACTTACACTATACAACGCTTACTCTAGTTCAGGGGGGGGTCCGAGATGACAGGTTCCCTTTAAGCCAGCTGGTGACAGCACTAAAAAAACACAAAAGCATACATCCATTGGGTTGGGCGCTGCATTCGGTTAGGACATCAAACTGGTGTAACAAAGATATATATATATATATGTCTCGCCAACAGCCATAGGCCCAGATTCAACAGGTTTGACACCAGAGTAATTGCGTCAATTTGTAAAGCGAGTGCCAGTGAGGTGTCCATTTCATGAAAATTGGACACGTATTTTTGGATAATGGAACTGGCGTAAAGCCTTCTTTAATCTGTGTCTTTTTAAATGTCCTTTATTCACCTCATGGATTCTGTGGGTGAGGTTAGCTGTCTATTTAACCGTATTCGTATCCTACTAGACTAGCTGTAATGTTACAGGGTTTTTTTTTTAAGGTTGACTGTCCTGTGCTGAACTCTACATTAACATTTTGTCATGTATAAAAACTGATTTTTACAAGCGTGGATATTCTTAGCTTCCAACTTCAGTTCTCTGTACTAGGCCCTTCTGGGTCCAAAAGAATACTGCTCCTACTAATGCCCCCACCGTCAATTGTCTATTTGGAAACATACTGGGTGCAATCAAGAGCTGCTGAAGCTGCCTCCTCAACTTGTCTCTTCTCAACTATACTGGCCTGGCTGCTATCAAGTGCTGCCGCCTACTCCTCCGTCAATTGTCTCTTCTCAACTATACTGGCTTGGGTTCTATACAAGTGCTGCCGCCTCCTCCTCCTCCGTCAATTGTCTCTTCTCAACTGTACTGGACTTGGTGCTATACAACTGCTGCCGCCTCCTGCTTCTCCGTCAATTGTCTCTTCTCAACTATACTGGACTTGGTGCTATACAAGTGCTGCCGCCTCCTCCTCCTCCGTCAATTGTCTCTTCTCAACTATACTGGACTTGGTGCAATACAAGTGCTGCCGCCTCCTGCTTCTCCGTCAATTGTCTCTTCTCAACTATACTGGACTGGGTGCTATACAAGTGCTGGAGTACGCCTGTCTGTCTTCTGACCTGTGATGTCACTGAGACCGCATCGACTTCAACGTAGCCTATTCTTGGGCTGGTGCCACGATCTACCGTGTGTTTTTGGTGCTCTGGCATGACATGGACTGCTCCAGCGGACATCTTCAATGCTGTCAAATGTTGTCGACCTGGCTGTCGCCGACTATTTTTGCACTTTGATTTTTTCAACTTTTTTCATTGTAATAGCAACTGCAACTAAACGAAACTATACCCTATCAGACTCCCACTATTGTAGCTGCAATTATTCAGCCATTATAGCAAGGTTTGTTTTAGGTTTGGTTCGTACGAATCCGAACTTCACGAAAGTTCGCCGAACCGAACTTTTCAAAAGTTCGCTCATCCCTATTTAATACCTCACTGCTCAAGTGCCCTGATGAAGCTCCTGTGTGATCCTTATCTCAAAGTCCTGGTGTAGCACAGAGTTCTTTGATGACCATAACAACCACTCTACAGTATGTGTGAGTAAAGCTATGTTCCCATCAAATAAAATGGTGAACTACGCTACCATTCTTATGTGCTTTAATCCTCTGTTGTGGTCTTGCTAGTTGTATGTGACTAAGACCTAATGGTGCCAGTATCTGAATAATTCATGCTACAAGCAGGAGCAAAAAAAGTGAAAAAACTAAAAGAAATAAATGCCTTGCAGTTATCCCAGGATGAATAATATTATAGATCACCATTTTCGGTAACAATAAGTAGTCTAAGGACTCATAGTTACAAAGTACTTTTAGTGTAATGACTAGCTATATGAGGGCCTCAGAATTTTTTCTGGGTCTGCTCAAGGGTATACATACTCTGGAGAGAGTGGACTCATCCCTGGTTGGACCCATCTTCTTCCATACTTGGTAACGATGAGAAAATTGATTCTAAAGTGATTGGATTATACATTCAAGCTGCATCTGAATCTGAGTTTTGGTGATTCCATTCAGACAAATTTTTGAGAGAAAAAAATTAAGTGAGAGACAAGAGAGAAAAAATATGAGTCACAGAGCTCCTTAGCATGTCATATTCAAATATGCAGAACAAGTGGAGCTTTTTTGATTCGAGTAAAATCAATTCAGACCAGAATTGGATTGTGTGATCAATTTGTCCAAATCAAATTTTAAGTCATTTGCTCATCTCTAGTGATGGTGTCTCCAGTGGTGGAAGCAAACATAAGGCAGGTCCTGATTAGCACCATTATGGAGAGCCCATTTTGAACATTTCTATAACGTCACTGATCCTGCTTAGGATATATAAAAGCAATACTAATAAAAAAGTGTATTAGAGGATTGAAGAGATATAGTTCCCCAAATACTGTACCTAAGGGAAACATGGCCAATGCAGTATAATAACTGTGAGTTTAAATAGGAACTGAAACCACAAAATACAGTGCAATCTTTAGGCTGCAGGTTATAGCAGGAGGATCAGAGCCATTGATATAGTGCTTTGCAGGAAGTGATTCAGCAAAACTTGTAATTTATACATTTAAACCTCTGCGCTTTGTGAACTTAAGACCACCCTGTGTACAGCTATCAGTGACTGACATCTATCTGTGTTTGCACACTTACACAAGGAATGCTATCAATCAATGATATTACCTCTTACATGTACTGCTATAAGTAACTGACAGTATTCTCTGTATACACACTTATACAGAGAATGCTATTAATCACTGATAACACCTCCTCCGTGTACAACTATCACTAACTGACAGCTATCTTTGTATACACACTTACAAAGATAATACTATCAATCACTGATAACAGCTCACCTGTATACAGGTTTCAGTGAATTACAGCTATCTCTGTATACACACTTACACAGAGAATGCTTTCAATCAATGATATTACCTCTCCCATGTACACCTATCAGTGACTGACAGTATTCTCTGTATACACACTTAAATAGAGAATGCTATCAATCACTGATAACCCCTCCCCCATGTACAACTATCACTAACTGATAGCTATCTCTGTATATACACTTACACAGATAATAATATCAATCACTGATAACACCTCCCCTGTGTACAGCTTTCCTGGTGCAAGAGTTCAGCCTGGGCCCCCCCCCCCGTCCTTCCCTCAGCGCTGGTGCACCTAGCTTTTCTTGCCGGTTAAGTCAAAAATTAACCCCCCCCATGCCAAATTCTCATCCTAACCTTTTCCCTCCTAACATTACGTATATCACTACAGAACATACAGGGTAAGGTTACATTCACATGTTTTTGCTGCCTCCAATCTGCATATTTTGCGGCTCAGATGCGGACCCATTCACCTCAATGAACACTGTGTGCTGTCCGCATCTGTATGTCTATTCCTATTTTTGTCCGTTTTGCGGACAAGGATAGGCATTGTTACAGTGGATCTGCAAAAAAAACGGATGCCATACGGAACATCATCCTTTTTTTGCGGATCCGCAATTTGCAGACTGCAAAACACAATGTTCATGTGAATGTAGCCTAATACAGCTCCCCATACCTCTTACATCCAGTGACATCTCCTCTGATGTAGATCTTCTCTTTCCTCATCTCCTCCTTTCAGACCAGACCGCCATTTTTCAGCCATTTCTTATCTCTGCAGTTTGACAGAAAAAAATCTTAGTTTACTACTTTTCCATCATCCTCCCGTCTTCTGGACAAATCATCTTACCACCCCCAGTACTGTGCCACTAGTACCACACAGATAGTGCCCTTTAATAATTATTGGCACACAGTGTCCTAAAATAACTGCGCCCAGCAAATAGTGCCCCTGACAGTAATAATGTAAACATAATGTCCTCCAGAAATAACTGCGCTATGCTGATACTGTGCAGGGTGCCCCCCACAGTAATAGTGCCCCCCAAAGTCCCAACTAATAATTCTCTGCCAGAGTACACTTGTTAGTAATAGTGCCCCCAATAGTACTAATGTCCCCACTGTGCCCCAAAAGTAATAATGCTTCCAATGTGCCAGTAAGAAGTGCCCCAATAATGTGCCAGTAAGAAGTGCCCCCATAGGCCCCCCCAATAATGTGCCAGTACGAAGTGCCCCAATAATGTGCCAGAAGTGCCCCCACAATTTCACCCCAATAATGTGCCAGTAAGAAGTGCTCCCCACCCATAGATGCCCCCCAAATTATGTGCCAGTAAGAAACGCCCCAATAATGCACCAGAAGTTCCCCCCATTGATTCCCCCCCAAAATCATGTGCCAGTAAAAAGTGTCCCACCCCCATAGATGCCCCCAAATGATGTGCCAGTAAGAAATGCCCCCAGTGCCCCCATGTGCCAGTAACAAATGCCCCCAGTGCCACCGTGTGCCAGTAAAAATGCCCCCAGTGCCCCAATGTGCCAGTAAGAAATGCCCCCAGTGCCAGTAAAAATGCCCCCAGTGCCAGTAAAAATGCCCCAGTGCTCCCGTGCCATTAAGAAAGGCCCCCAAGTGCCAGTAAGAAATGCCCCCCAGTGCCCCCATGTGCCAGTAACAAATGCCCCCAGTGCCCCCATGTGTCAGTAACAAATGCCCCTAGTGCCCCCATGTGCCAGTAAAAATGCCCCCAGTGCCCCCATGTGCCAATAATAAATGCCCCCAGTGCCAGTAAAAATGCCATGTGCCAATAATAAATGCCCCCAGTGCCAGTAAGAAATGCCCCCAGTGCCAGTAAAAATGCCCCCAGTGCCAGTTAAAATGCCCCCAGTGCCAGTAAAAATGCCCCAAGTGCTCCCCTGCCATTAAGAAATGCCCCCAAGTGCCAGTAAGAAATGCTCCCAGTGCCAGTAACAAATGCCCCCCCAGTGCCCCCATGTGCCAGTAACAAATGCCCCCAGTGCCCCCATGTGCCAGTAACAAATGCCCCCATTGCCCCCTTGTGCCAGTAAAAATGCCCCCGGTGCCTCCATGTGCCAGTAACAAATGCCCCCAGTGCCAGTAAAAAGTGCCCCCAATATAGCTCTGGTCCGTAATTGCACCAAATAAAAAAAAACACTAATACTTACCTCCATCAGGATGGCAGCGATGCGATGAAGGCCTCTTCCGGCCTGTGTCCCGCGCTGTACGGCTCAGGCGGCGCGATGACATGACCAAGTGCCTGCAGCCTATCAGAGGAACGGGCAGGGGAGATGCCTCTCCCTCCCCTGCCCCGCAGTAGAGGCATCCTGTATCGCCGTCCTCGCCATCCTTTTAATCACTGATAACACATCCCTTGTGTACAGCTATCAGTGACTGACAGCTATCTCTGTATACACACTTACACAGGGAATGCTATCAATCACTGATAACATATCCCCTGTGTACAGCTATCAGTGACTGACAGCTATCTATGTATACATACTTACACAAGAATGCTATCAATCACTGATAACATCTCCCCTGTGTACATCTATCAGTCACTGAAAGCTATCTCTGTATACACACTTACACAGGGAATGCAATAAGTCACTGATAACACCTCCCCCATGTACAGCTATCAGTGACTGACAGCTATCTCTGTATACACACTTATACAGAGAATGCTACCACAGATAACACCTCCTCGTGTACAACTAAAATCAGAAAGAGCTGAAACAATATATACATTGCAAGTTTTACAGAATCTTTTCCCATTAAAATATATATCAATCTGCTCAGTTCTTCCTGATCATCCGCTCAGCTCTTCATGATACCTCCAAATTGCAATGTTTTTCATGGGGGCAGGTTCTCTTTAACCCCTTCAACCCCGGGCCTGTTTTCACCTTCCTGCCCAGGCCATTTTTTGCAAATCTGACATGTGTCATTTTATGTGGTAATAACTTTGGAACGCTTTTACTTATCTAAGCCATTCTGAGACTGTTTTCTCCTCACATATTGTGCTTCACGACAGTAGTAAATTTGTGGCAAAATATTTCATTTTTGTTTATTAAAAAAATACCAAATTTACTAAAAATTTTGAAAAATTTGCAAATTTGCTAATTTCAATTTCTCTACTTTCAAAATACATAGTAATACCTCCAAAAATAGTTATTATTTTACATTCCCTATATGTCTACTTTATGGTGGCATTATTTTATAAATGTCATTTTACTTTTTTAGGACGTTAGAAAGCTTAGAAGTTTAGAAGCCATTTTTTAAATTTTTAACAAAATTTCCAAAACCATTTTTTTAAGCGCCAATTCAGATATAAAGTTATTTTGAGGGGCTTACGTAATGGAAACCACCCATAATGGACCCCATTTTAGAAACTACACCCCCAAATTATAAAAAAAAAACCTGCTGTTACAAACTTTGTTAACTTAACCTCAAAAAAACCTGCTGTTACAAACTTTGTAAACTAAACCTCAATATACATTGCTCTGATTCTGCAGTTTACAGAAATATCCCATATGTGTTGGTAAACGTCTCCATGGGTTTGTGGCAGTGGTCAAAAGGAAAGGAGCGCCATACGGATTTTGGAGGCAGATTTTGCTAGAATGGTTTTTATTCACCATTTTGTAATTGAGAGACACTGACGTACCCCTACAGTGGAAACCCTCAAAAAGTGACCCTATTTTGGAAACTACACCCTTCAAAGAATATATTGAATATATATATATAGAAGGGGGTACTGGCCACTTTGACCCCCTAAGCGTTTTACAGAATTTGGAAACACTTGGCTGTGAAAATGAAAAGTTTCACTTCTTCCAATAAAATGTTGCTTTAGCCCCATATTTTTCATTTTCACAAGGGGTAACAGGAGAATATCACCCCATAATGTGTTCCCCATTTTCTCCTGAATATGGCAACACCCCATATGTGGTGGTAAACTGCTGTGGGGGCACATGGCAGGACTCAGAACAGAAGAAACGCCATATGGATTTTGCAGCACAGATTTTGATGGATTGGTTTGAGGGAGCCACTGATTTTTATTTTTTTGAGTTACTGTCTTATGTGGGGGCTCATTTTTTGCAGGATAAGGTGACATTTTAATTGGTACCATTTTGGAGTACATAAGACTTTTTGATTGCTTGGTATTACACTTTTTGTGAGTCAAGGTGAAAAAAATAGCTGTTTTGGCACAGTATTTTTTACATTTTTTTACAGCATTCACCTGAGGGGGAAAATCATGTGATATTTTTATAGAGCAGATTATTACAGACGTGGCGATACCTAATATGTCTACCATTTTTATTTTTGGAAAGTTTTACATATTAGATGCATTTTTGAACAGAATAAAATCTTTTTTTTGTGTTGCCATTTTCTGAGAGCCATATTTTTTTTTATTTTTCTGGCGATTGTGTCAGGTATGGTCTCATTTTTTGAGGGACGAGATGATGGTTAGATTGGTACCATTTTGGGGTAAATAAGCCTTTTTGATCGCCTGATCTTACACTTTTTGTCAGGAATGAGGGGAAAAAATGGCATAGTTTTTAAAAAAAAATTTTTTTTACAGCTTTCACCTTGGGGACCATCTCATGTAATATTTTTATAGAGCAGGTTAATACAGACGCGGCGATACCCAATATGTCTAACCTTTTTTATTTTTGGAAAGTTTTACACATTAGATGCATTTTTGAACAGAATAAAATCTTTTTTTTGTGTTGCTATTTTCTGAGAGCAATATTTTTTTTATTTTTCTGGCGATTGTCTTAGGTAGGGTCTCATTTTTTGCGGGACAAGATGAAGGTTTGATTGGTACCATTTTGGGGTACATACGCTTTTTTGATCGCCTTCTATTACACTTTTTGAAAGGGAGGATGACCAAAAATGGACGCGGCGATACCTAATATGTCTATTTTTATTTTTCCCCTATTTTTTACAATTTTTTAAAAATATTTTGTGAAAAGGACGCTTTTTTGGGGGAACTTGAAACCTTTTTTGTAAAACTATTTTTTTTTCACTTTTTTTCACTTTCTTTTTTTTTTACATTTTTTTCACTTTTGGGGGTCTGATCCCCTTTACAATGCATTACAATACTTCTGTATTGTAATGCATTGGCTGTAAATGTATTACTCAATGTCCAGGGGGCTGGATCTCAAAGGCTTCCGTAGATAGCAGCCGGTTGCCTAAGGAAGGCATCCAGCTGCTATCTAAACCATTGGGTCCCCGTCACAGCAGCGCGGGGACCCGATGGACACCCTTTCCCACCACCCGCATCGCATGTGCCGCGGTCAGGTCTGACCGCGGCACATGAAGGGTTAATGCACCGATGCCGGTGCATACAGCAGGGGTCCGGCTACTGGGCACAGCCAGACCCCCGCCGCTGATCAGGCGGGCGCAGCTCTACCTCGTAGTGCGCAGCACTACGGTGCTGGTCGGGAAGTCACTACGGTGCTGGTCGGGAAGGTAGGTTTGACTCAACCTTGCTTTAAGTCCTATGCAAAACCCCAGATAACATAAGACTTGTGCCAATTGTCAAAATCATTTCTACTACAGAATAAATACAGAGGTAAAGAAGAAGGCTTTATTTAGAAATCATAAACCTCCATGTAACAATATTTCTTTTTTCATGGTTTTGTCCAGCAACAAATAGGAATACTTGGTGGAGTTTGCCCCCTTGTCAGTAGAACCCAGTGGTTCGAGAGTCTGTATGAGATCATTGTAAAAACAAGTCTGCTTTTTATGACATGGTAATGTAGTGCAAATGATACTAGACAGGGGTCTTACCATTTGTCCTATTTCTCCAAGCAGTGCATTTCCTATGGAAAAACAGACTCACTGCCGTCCACACCACACTGTGCTAACATCAGGCCTGCTTCTTTTTACACAGTTTAGCCTGAATGGAGTTTTTAATGTTAATGTAACATAATAGGAAGTCTCAGTGGCAATGGTGGGATTTTATTTCTACACTAAACTTCTACCCCTTTTGTCATGTGACAGAAAAAAACAAGTTTTGATTTTACCTTCTCCAAAAAAGGCTATAGAAAATGGAAATTTTTATAATTGTTTCAGCAAAATGGCATTGAGTAAACTACACCAAAGGGAAGGTAATTGCCTCATGTCTAGTGTATTCTGTTAAATTTCTTTTTGATGACCAGGGCAGCTATAGCAAACTGAAGTCTTGTTGCCCTGTTAGGAAAATAAAGCTGTCGAGAGGAATCATTGTGCACAATGTGCAGACTTCTGCTGAGGTAATGTGTATTGACTAAATTGCAATAAGAAAACCCTTTTCTATATATAAAAATCAGTGTACAAGAAAAGTCTGATTTTCTGACTGACACACAGGCACAAATTTACATTTTCTGTTAAATGTGTCTTATTTTAAGCTTAACATCATTTAGGTGTACTTTAGGATGTAGTTTATAAAAATGAGAAGTCTTGATGCTCTCCAAAAGAGAAACAATATAAAATATTGTAATTTGATACCTTTTAATGGCTAACTAAAATACACAATATTATAGGCAAGCTTTCAAGACTCTCAGGTCCTTTCTTCAGGCCAGGAATGAAAAGGAAATCTCTAAAGAAACATTGATATACACAGGAAAGAACAGAGAGGACAGAACGGTGTAGTAACAAACAAAGGAATGGTCTTAGAGAAAGAGTCCTTAATTAGTTTACAGATAAGCTGTGTAAAAGTTTGTTAGTCTCTGAGTTTAGAGAGGAGACGACAAAGGCAAATTAATACTGTAAATGGAGGAGTTAGTAATTAAAAACAGTCAAATCACTGCTTAAGGTCCTTTTACACGGAAAGATAAATCGTATTAGCGATCGTAGATGAACGATCGAACGATGCAATGTAAATACCGTTTACACTGAAAGAGAAGTCGTTCACAATCTTCGTACTTTCGGTCGTTTTATAATCGTTATTACGATCGTTCCTTGCTCCTTGCCATAAGCATTACCATTACCATCTGCCAACGACTAAACGATTTTCGTTTAAACTGGAAGATTTTCGAACGATGAACGATTAATTTATTGGCAGGACAAAAGATGCGATCAACGAGAAGCGAACGAAATCTCGTTCGTCGTTAAATCGTTACCCGTGTTTATACACAACAATAATCGTGCAAATCCGAACGTTTGAACGATTATTTGAACGATAATCGGCTCGTGTAAAAGGGCCTTTAGATTTTATCAGTTGGTCTAAAACTGGCTATTGGACAAATATCAAGCAAATCAACTAATTTTTGTGAGATTGGATGAGGACATAATGTGTCTGGAGCCTCCTGACTATTTGGGTTGGCAGATGTTGGGAGAAGCAAAGTCATTTATTGTGTTTTTTTATTTTTTTCTTTCTACAAGCACAATCCTTGTTTGGCTGAACAAGTAAGGCAACCATCTTAGGCCTCTTTCACAATAACGGCAGCACGGATCCGTCAGGTGAAGGGTGCCGCCGGATCCGTGCTGCCGCAGGTACATGTGTGGGGCCGTAACCGCACTCCGGCCCCACATATGTCACACAGTACAGACACACACACACATACATATACACATACATACTTACATGCTTCCGGAAGGTCTCCACAGCGCAGAAGGAGCAGGACGGCGCGCACATAGGACGATTCCCCACAGCGCCCTCTGCTGGGCACTGTGGGGAATCGTCCTATGTGCGCGCCATCCTGCTCCTCCTGTGCTGTGGAGACCTGCCGGGAGCATGTAAGTATGTATGTGTATTTGTATGTGTATATGTTTGTGTATGTTTATGTGTATGTCTATGTCTGTATGTCTGTATGTGTATGCCTGTGTATGTCTGTATGTGTGTATGTATGTATGTGTGCAGGTGACGGATCCGTCATGAACTCCATTGAAAGTCAATGGAGGACGGATCCGTTTACCATTGTGTCACACTAAACAGATCCGTCCCCATTGACTTTCATTGGGGGTCATGGCGGATTTGTCTAGGTGTGGATGCCTGGACCAGAAAGCAAACCGCAGCATGCTGCGGTTTGCTCTCCGGTCTGAAGACGGAACGGAATGCTTTCAGGAGCATTCCGTTGTCTTCAGTTCAGTTTTGTCCCCATTGACATTGAATGGGGACAAAACTGAAGTGTTTTATTCCGGTATTGAGCCCCTATGACGGAACTCAATACCGGAATTAAAAAAGTGTGAAACTAGCACTAGTGTGAAAGTAGCCTTAGGCCCCTTTCACACGAGCGGGAGACTCGCATGTCTCCCGCAACGCATCTACAGGGCTGGACTCGGCACGGACAGGGATCGCATAGCATTATATGCGATCCCTGTCCGTGCCGAGTCCAGCCCTGTAGATGCGTTGCGGGAGACATGCGAGTCTCCCGCTCGTGTGAAAGGGGCCTTAGTCTTAAAATAAAGTTTGGTTGGTTGGATATCTGACTGGTTAGTTGATGGGCTGGTTAGTTGATACTGTAGGTATGGTAACCAGTACTAATTTTTATTTGAGTTTGTTTTAATACAAATTACTATTTTATTATGTCATCACATTTTTGTTTTATATTATTTTTTATTATTTTTAAGCATGACTCTAGTGAATCTATATTAATATATTTCCAGTGGAAATAAGTATTTCCTGCTTCCAGATGGACTGATCCTTGGAGTAGTTTACAGTGTGATCTTTAGTAAATTAATTTCAGCAAGATATTGATTGGACAAGGTTAATAGGTTCATCAAACTGCAAAAGCTTTGAGTTGACACTGTTAAAAGAAACAATGCCCATGTAGCCTTAGACTAAACCTATATACCTGTTGTTCTACAACACTGATGCAGACACAAGTCATAACCTTAGGATAAACCAATCTAAAGATTCCATCTATACAGTGATTAGCATATTTTTTAGAATGGTTTAATTCCAAAACAGAGTCAGGGTCCTTACACATACATTTTTTACCTGAAAACAAACAAACAAACAAAAAAACAAACAAGCAAACCAACCCTCCAGAATAAGCACTTCTTTTCTGCACACAGTGAGACTTACCACTGGCATTTTCTTAATGGTGCTCTTCCCCTATAGAGAAGATGCTTTTGAATGACCCATAAAAAAAGCCAAAAGATCATGTTTGTTGTATTTTTAAAAAGAAGCAATAAAAACAAAAACACTATATAATGCACAAACACTCCCCAGCAAAAAAAGGGGCTTATGTATCCTGCATTTCATATTTTACATAAACCTTCAACCAAAACATCTGGAGCTGGCATTTGTACAGCCAAAAACACTGGTGCAAGGGGGCGTGGCTTGGCCGCAGAAGGAAATGGCAGCGTGAATCTAGAGCTCCTGCACTGAAGCAGCTAAAAAAGGCATTTTCCGGGAGCCAAACCATCTACATCACCTCAAAATATATCCCGGACCTTATGATGACCAGAGGGAAAAGAGGGATTAAATCCCAGAGCAAATTGGATTTCTACTTTGAGCTGGATAGAGACAAGAAAGAGTCCGCGAGCGGCCGCAGTACCTACTCATCCAGCTCCTCACCATCTCCACTACAGGGTGAAGATACTTTTAAAGAAGACGACATGGACGCCATGGAACTACCCGAGCCTTACCTAAAAGATAGGTGAGACAACCGCCAAGTCCAGACTCGTCTCCTTCACAAGATAAAGCTCCACCAAGAGTTGGCGCGAAACAGCTAAACGCCGCAGAGCCATCTTGTATATCTCCATCAGCAAGCCCAGCGAAGCAGAAACAACGCCTGTTGGAAGATGAGGCAGATCAAGGGGTGAGCAATGTCTCCTATTCTTCACAATCACATACACATTTGATTGACTTTCTTGCCTCAATCCCTACTTCGGATGCCCCTGCTTCGGGCACTTTGATAAAAGAAATGCTTTTAGCATTCAACAACTTGATCCAACATAACATCACACATCTAATATCGCCATTATAGGCATCGGTGACCAAGGTCGAACATAGAGTGACTCATATAGAATCTAAAATGGGAGAATTTGCTAACTCCCACAATCACCTTATAGATGCAAGCCAAACGATGGAAGAGGAAATAACGTCTCTCAAGGCTAAAGTAGTGGACTTAGAGGAACGGTCAATGAGGAACAATATTCAATTAAGGGGAATCCCTGAGGAAATTGACCAAAAAGAACTAGTTTCTTACATACAAAAGCTACTTAAAGGGGTTGTCCAAGTTATGAAAAAAATATACAGCACTGTAAATCTGATGGGCAGCAATATATAACTAAGTTCAGCAAGTTTTAGGCAAAAAAAATCTATATTTCCTCATTTCCCTGATTCTCTTCTGGCCTTTGTTTACATGCAATAACAACAATCTCAGCCCCTCACCCCTTCTCTGCAAAGGCAGTGAATACAATTTCTGAGTGACATGTCTGCCTGCTAGAATACTCAGCAGCATGTTGTATGTGTAGGACTACAAGTCCCAGCTGTACAATGACACTGCTGATACACACAGGAAATTCTCCCTACCAGTTCTTGTACAATACAATTCCTCTACAGCTCTTGTGCCCAGCATTTTGTCTCCTCCCACTGCTGCAGCTACTATTTGTTGTAAAGCCTGAGAGCCCTCAGTGTGTTCTGGCTGAAGGGGTTAATGTTTTATCTGAAGGAATCCAGGGAGAGAGCAGATAGCAGCCGCAAAGAAAGGGGGCGTGGCCAGTGACGTCTCCTGTACAGACTGTTATCTGAACTCTGAGGCTTGTGCACAAAACATCACAGACCAGGGAGATAAGCTGACATCACAGGTCATGTGACCCTCAGTCAACTCTGAGAAACCAGCAGCTTTAGAAACACAAAGTATATGGGAAAGTTGTTATACCTGACAAGTTAGAAACATATAAAGAACAAAAAAAATAACTTGGACAACCCCTTTAAGCTTTTATTGCCTGATAGCTCTCCACTCGACCTTACTCTGGATAGAGCCCACAGGATGGCTAGGCCGTAACATATTGCAGAGACTGCACCTCGTGACGTACTGGCTAAAGTTCATTACTATCACATTAAAGATGGAGTCATGAATGCAGCACGCAAGACCAAAGAACTGGCAGCTCCATACCAATCAGTTAAAATATTCGCTGATTCATCAGCCACAACACTGAGACTCAGAAGGCAACTTTTACCTATAACTGTCACTCTCAGAGAACACAATATCCCTTACAGATGGGGATTCCCCATGAAGATCATCCTCACCCTTAACAATACAACTTATATAATCTCTACTGTACGAGATGGAGCTAAGCTTCTCAATAAATGGGATATTGAAGTCAACCAAAATCCTACAGATCCACCTGACGCGTCCATCAAACCAAGATCTGATCGGAAGAAATCCACCCATACCTGAACTTTCTATGACAAGCAACACTTTGGTCAATACCGTTTACAGCTAAGTAGCTGCTAAAAGTGCTTATATGCTATATATTGTTAGTTAAAAGTATTCTGTTAAACAACCAATTTACTCCGCCCTGATATGATATAGTGTCTTCCTGCTGTTAAGACACCTCATCCTTTGTTTTCCTGCCACTAAACAGTGGTCACATATTTTGGTTTATTCACTTATTGTTTCTACGTTCACATCATTTTCTTTTATTTTTATATATCTAGGAATAAGTTCTCATCTCTCCTCTGGGTGCAAGTATTGTAATCTGCAAGCGGCCCTCTCGACCTCTCCAGCACTTTACTACATAGTGTGAACTTTGCAGTTCTCCATACAAGGTACTAATCTTAAACTTCACAGGATGGTGATCAAACTGACCTCACTCAATGTTAAGGGCTTGAATAGCCAATTTAAACGCTTCTTAATGTTGAAAGAGGCACTGTCTCTTTACTCAGATATATTTTGTGCTCAAGAAACCCATATCACTTCTCAAGATGCTCATAGACTCAAACACCCTTAATATTCACAGGTTTATCAAGCCCACTATGAAAAAAAGCAAAGAGGGGTTCTTTTAGCTATCAGAAATACTATGGCTTTCACTCAAACATCGGTTGACCTAGACCCTAATGGGAGGTACATCATACTTGTTGGACTTCTGTAATAATATTACATATACAGTAGCTATAATTTATGCTCCCAATCGTAGACAATCTAATTTCCTTCACAAAGTGCTTCGTAAGATTGATCGCATAAAAAAAGGACCTGTAATTGTATGTGATGATATTAACACAGTCCCTGACGCCACTTGTGACTCCACTTCTGTATCTCAGTGGCGCTCTGATACAATGTCATCCTTAATTCATAACCACCGACTATATGATATATGGCGCATACAGCATGGTTCGGAGAGGGACTACACGTTCCACTCCATTCCATTCAATACTTATTCAAGAATATACCTATTCTTAGTAGACAACTCTCTCCTACACAATGTGACCTCTTCATCTGTTGAGGCAATCAAATGGTCTGACCATGCACCCATTACTATCACATTGACAGAAACGCATTCTCACTCTAGTCAACCAATTTGGAGGGACAGTGCGTTTTTAATGGCTCGTTATTCCTATAAAGAAGAAATACGCAAAGCTATTTTGGACTACTTTGAACTAAATTCTGGTACAGTTCTAAAACATACTACTTTATGGAATGCTCACAAGGCACGTGTAAGGGTTGTATTCATTAAACTAGGGCATCAGGTGAGAAAAGAAAGGGAAAAACGGTTCTCAGAAATATATAGCAAACTCCAATGTATAGAGTCCCAAAACAAAAAAAACTCCTTCCCTTACTCTTCAGAATGAAATTCGACATTTAAGAAGTCAGCTTAATGAATGTTTACTTTACTCATATCAGAAACAAATGTGTAATCTGAAGACTCAGTATTACTCCCAAGACAACAAAAGTGGAAACATTTTAGCTAATAAACTGAAAAAAAGGGCTCAGAAAACAAGAATACCATATCTCATGAACGCCACAAATATCCACAAACTATATGACCCTAAAGATATTGCCAATAGGTTTAAGGAATACTATTCTTCATTGTACAATCTAGAAGAGAATGGGATAACACCTCCTTCACCCCAAGATACCACGTCTTTCCTAACTAAATTACAACTTCCAACTCTTTCCCAAGCGCAATTGACCCAACTGAACACACCTTTCACGGAAACAGAGATTCTTACAACTATTAAATCCCTCCGTTATAACAAAGCCCCAGGACCAAGAGGACTTTCCAATACGTATTTTAAAACATACAAATACATACTACACCCATATTTACTCAACATGTACACAGAAACGATACAATCTGGTTCATTTGACAAGGAGATGCTATTGGCTATAATAGTAACACTTCCGAAACCCGGTAAAAACCAACTTGTCCACAAAACTTTCGCCCCATATCTCTCCTGAACACGGACATAAAACTCTTTGCAAAAATCATTGCCACTAGGGTAACTGCAATTCTACCAAATATCATACATCCTGACCAAGCAGGGTTCGTTAAACATAGACAAGCTTCGGACAATACCAGACGTCTACTAAATATAATAAATTGCCTGGAAAAAAAATAAAAACCAAGCTTTAATGGTCGCTTTGGACGCTGAAAAGGCGTTTGACCACATAAATTGGAAGTTTGTCTTTTCGGTACTACGATACATGGGATTTAGCGGATATACTGTATATTGGAGGCCATTAAAATGCTTTATACCACTCCAGCAGCTAGAGTTCTAGCTAATGGCATACTTTCAGACCATTTTGCGATCACCAATGGTACCCGTCAAGGATGCCCATTGTCGCCCTTGATATTTGTGCTTACAATTGAACCACTAGCCCAGGCCATTAGACAACAGGACTTGGTTACAGGAAGACAAATAGGTAGAATCAACCACAAAATCTTGCTTTTTGCAGATGACATTTCTCTAGCTGAACCTGATGTATCTCTCCAGACCTCCCTAGACATCATTACTGAATTCGGGCAAGTATCTTATTATAAACTCAACCTAGATAAATCACAGATTCTACCACTTAACATTCCTACCTCAGAGCAGGCTACTCTTAAACAACAATACGCATTTGACTGTCAGAATTCCCATATTAAATACCTGGGAATACTTCTGACACCTTCAGTGCACACCCTATATAAAGCAAATTATCTCCCCTTACTGAAATCAGTAGAATGGGAATTGAAGCAGTAATCAGCGTTGGAAATATCTTGGATAGGGCGTATTGCCTCCTTTAAGATGTCTACACTTCTCAAACTACTTATATTCCGGACCCTCCCTATTACCCCTCAACACAGTTTTTTTTTTAAAATTATCTCAGATATTAAGCAAATATGTTTGGCAACAAAAAAAAACCTAGGATAGCCGCCACAATTCTGCAAAAACATAAACATAAAGGAGGTATAGGAAAGCCACAGATTTATGACTATTTCTTAGCCTCCCAAATATCGCAATTGCAGAAATGGTGGAAACGAGATTGCTCTTCTACTTGGGTACAAATAGAACAACAAATGGTCTCGCCCAACCCCTTGAAAGCCATGCTGATTGCATCTTTATTGCCAAATTTCCAAGCGCCCAAAGGATTATACAGCATAATTAACCATTCTATTAAACTTTGGAAACTGTTCCATACTACCATGTCCAAGACCGACATCGACTTAGTCCAATGGGCTCCAATAATGACGCTGGAATTTCTTATACCGAATCTAGACCTACGAGCCTGGGAGGAAAAGGGACTTAAAGGGGTTCTCCGAGTTATAAATATTGATGACCTATCCTCAGGATAGGTCATCAATATCAGATCGGCAGGGGTCCGACACCCGGCACCCCCGCCGATCAGCTGTTTGAAGAGGAGGCGCGCGCCGTATCAGCGCTGCCTCCTCTTCAGTGTTTACATGCTGGCCGACTCGGGGGTAGTGGTGAGTATGTGTAATTACACCTCACTGCCCCATTCATTTCTATGAATAGAATCGCTTCCATAGACTTGTATGGGAGCGATTCTTCCCATAGAAATGAATGGGGCAGTGAGGTGTAATTACACCTACTCACCACTACCCCCGAGTCGGCCAGCATGTAAACACTGAAGAGAAGGCAGCGCTGATACGGCGCGCGCCTCCTCTTCAAACAGCTGATCGGCGGGGGTGCCGGGTGTCGGACCCCTGCCGATCTGATATTGATGACCTATCCTGAGGATAGATCATCAATATATATATCTCGGAGAACCCCTTTAACTCAGTCACTTTGCTATTTCAGGATAAGAAACTTAAACCCTATATGCAGCAATATGACCTCTCTAAACATGATCTATATAAATATATACAGATCAGACACCTTTTGAGCAGTACAAACCCCTTCCTTACCCGGGCATGCGATACAGTGTTTAAGCTATGGAGTGGAAATTTTAAAGTCAAAACAGGACTTAGACTCTTATATGACACCCTGAATGATAAAGATAAATTACACAAAACTACACCTTTGTTATCTTGGGAAATGGAAATGAGCCTTACCTTCTCCGAATCACAATGGTCTAGTGCTTTTCTGCATATTTCTAAGTATTTTAAATGTATGTCACATTATGAATCAGCAATTAAGACGATACTTAGATGGTACTACCCTCCTGATAGACTCCAACATATGTTTCCAGGAGTATCTGCTGAGTGCTGGAGAGGTTGTGGCGGTCGTGGTACTCTATTCCATATACTATGGACATGTCCTCATATTATCAGATACTGGAAATATATATTTTCTGTGATATTTTCCATTACCAAGCTTGCTATTAAGCCGACACCGTCTCTGGCAATTCTATTTATAGGCTTAGATAACCTACCTTCCAAGGATAGACAAATTATAGCACACATATGTCTAGCCGCCAAGTTAGCATTAGTGCATCATTGGAAATCCCCAACTATACCAGATCTCACTGATATTAAATCTCGGATCAATAAAACCTGTCTATATGAAGGAAGAATGGCCTTAAAAAACCACCAATATAGTAAATTTGAGAGACATTGGATCACATGGATAACCTACAATCAACTGTCTTTCACATGATCTTGTCTATGCAGATGGTAACACCCAGAGGAAAGAACAAATAGACTATTCTATTTCTCAATTTCATTATAAGAATTTCAAATTTATACCACTTAGTATGATGTTGTATTAGCACATGTTACATTAATTTCCGCCTGATGCTCTACTAAATCTTTGGAAAATTTGAATCCATTGTCGAAAACATTTATAGTATCATCTATCTCATGACTGATTAGATGTTTTCCTTTTTATTTTATTTTCTATATCTCCCTTCCCACATTTACTTTTGTTGATTTATCTGTATTTTATTTCTATGTAAAAATTTTGAAATGTCGACGAGACAATGTAAACATTCCATCATCTATTGAAAAATGTCAGAAAGATGTATATCTATAGCTTGTCTCAATAAAAATAATGTTAAAAAAAAAACACTGGTGCAAAAAATTTAACAACAAAATGAAAAAAAAATGCTGAAAATAGCAGTAAAATCTATGTGTGAAAACACCCTATACAAAAGAGGTACAGTAGTGGCTCTGCAGAGCTAAAATAGTTGTCCCATAAGATATTATTATTATTATTATTATTATTATTATTATTATTATTATTATTTGTATTATTATTATTATTATTATTATTAACAAAAACAATCATCATCATCATCATCTAATCAACTGCTAAAGAAGAACATGACAATTTTCTTAACCACTTCCCATCCGGGCCATTTACCCCCTTCCTGACCAGGCCTAATTTTGCTAATCTGACATGTGTCACTTTATGTGGTAATAACTTTGGAACACTTTTACTTATCCAGGCCATTCTGAGATTGTTTTCTCATGACACATTGTACTTCATGTTAATGGTAAATTTGAGTCAATATATTTTACCTTTATTTATAAAAAATCCAAAATTTTCTGAGAATTTTTAAAAAAATCACAATTTTTTAAATAGAAATTTCTCTGCTTTTAAGTTGCATAGGGATATCTAATAAAATTGTTATTAGTGAACATTCACCATATGTCCACTTTATGTTGGCATAATTTTGGAAATGTAATTTTATTTTTTTAGAAGGCTTCAAATTTTAAATGTAATTTTTAAGATTTTCATGAAAATTTCCAATAGTTAATTTTAAAGGACCTTTGTAGCTCTAAAGTGACTTTGAGGGGCTTAAATAATAGAAACCTCCCATAAATGAACATATTTTAGAAACTACAGCCCCCAATGTAATCAAAACTGATTTTACAAAGTTTGTTAACCCTTTAGATTTTCCACAAGAATTAAAACAGAAAGAAGGGGAAATTTAAAAATAAATATATTTTTTTGCAGATTTTCAATTTTTAATTAATTTTTCCTATAAGATAGCAAGGGTAAACCGCAAATCAAACCTGAATATTTATTTTCCTGATTCTGAAGTTTGCAGAAACACCCCATATGTGGTTCTAAACTGCTCTGTGACCAGCAGTAATGAGAGGGAGATAGTACATACATTTGTGATTGCTTTGACAGCTTGTCAGAGTGATCAAAAGCCTGAAGACCAGGAAAAAAGGTCTTAGGTTAAAGCTCCATGTTCTTGGCTGTCAGGAGGCAGCTGAGTCATGGAGCTTCTATGTATAGGTGCTGCACACAGGGGGCAAAGCTCAAGGACGTTTTAAAACGTTCATTCAGAGATAGAGATCCACTACTAGGACGTTTATAGTCAATGGGCAGACTTGAAGTGGTTAAATTAAAATTTGCCAATGCTCCCATAAAGATATTGATTTTTACTTACTTGCTATAAAGCCCCCCATGTGTTCTTTTCATTCCCTCCTAGTAGAGATGAGCAAATCTATTCGGCTCTTCGTAGATTCGATACGAATCTTTGTTGTTTTTTCTACACCGAAGCAAATCTAAATTTTTTCAGATTCGCTTCAAAACATTCTTCTTAAATCTTTGTACACTAACGCTACTTACGCATAAAATAATTTGTACTCTAATGCTACGCATCTAATAATTTGTACGCTAATGCGTAGGTATTCACTTAAGTGTAGTACTTTTACTGTATGTTCGTTATTTCTGTAGGCCTAGACAATAATAAACCAAAGCTTCATACGCACTTTGTACACTCATGCGTACGAATTCACGGGAATGTTCGCAGAACACAAATTTTTTTAACGCAACATAAACCAAATCGAATCTTATCCGAGGCGAATCTATTTCAAAATTCGGCTAATATTCGCCAAAGCGAATCTTGGAGGATTCGCTCATCTCTACCTCCTAGTATATTAAACTCAGTCCCACCACCCCAAATCCTCTTGTATATGGTGTTGGGGTGATTATTACTATTGTGCAGGGCAGTTAAGAACTGATGCACCAGAAGTACCATCTTCTAATCAGAACTGGTTGGCATTAGTCACTGGTCAGTATAACGAAAACCATAGGGTCCACCAGCTCTCTACTATGAGAACACGGCAGATTGCTGGTCATATGACTAGGACAATTCTAGCTAATGCACCCTGAAAACAGTGAAGTCTTAACTTGTTGGCACATCTTGAAGTTTATTAATGTCATGGCTTCTTTTACCTTAAAATGATCGTCCAGCCATGAGCTCAATACTCAAAGGAAAGTTTCAACTTAGAGAGAAAACTACTGCTATATATTCTCCTAAGATCTTGCTGCTTCACGGATTTTAACTCCACTCCCTAAGGGCAGAGCTCCTATCTGTGACTGTAATTTACTGTAACTACAGTGCCTACAGAGTCTGAGGTAGTCTGGGACACTCCTCTGGTCTCCTCATTGGTTCAGACCGCTGCTGTTCTCTCTGTCTCTCTCTCACATTTTCTGGCTGACAAGGAACACCAGTGCAAAAATTGCTATGTTGTAGAGCTGATCATGCAAATATCCCACAATTCTTTTAATATTTCCCCAACATAAAACATAGTATTGATTTTAAAAAGATTTTAAATACAAAAATAAAAGAAACAAATAAAAAGTGTTTCTGTATTGTAATTAACGGGTTTCTCCAGATGTTTAATATTGATGACCTATCCTCAGGATGGGTCATCAATATCAGATCGTCGGGGGTCCGACACCTGGTTCCCCTACCAATCAGCTGTGTGCACGTGTCGTCTCTCTTCCTGCTATTGCTGCTATGTCTATGGCAAAGAAGCGGGAGAGCAGGCACGTGCCTTCTCTTCATAAAGCTGATTGGCAGTGGTTCCGGGAGTCGGACCCTTGTCAATCTGATATTGATGACCCATCCCTTTAATGCATTTCAATGTCTCAAAGAGAAATGATAAAAGTCTCAGTATTTGTTGTTTTTTGAATCTACCTATGAGATGTTCTGACCTCGATATATAAATAGTGAAAGTCATTTTGTTGCTGTCATTGATAATTGCTAGGTCTGGGGGAAAAAAATTAAATATCATAAAAGACTGCCAATGTTGTGACTTAATTTTATTATAATTGCATTACCCACATCTGCAAATATTTCATGTTTATTAAAAGAAATGAATAGAGCTGCCTGGGAAGGGTAAATGGAATGACAGGGTAGATGTGAGGAATCCATCAGAAAGCTGTGTTTCTATCTTTCAAGCAGACAGGGAAAAATAACATTTCATTCTGGTGGTGTCTCGCAGGCGAATGTATGTGGGCAAACAAATTACAAATGGAAATAGATTTCATTTTGTGCTCGGGTAACTCAAGTCAACAGATGTTGGTGAATTAAATATTAAATCTGTTGCTGGTATTTGTTCACATTTTCGGAACAGACCTTCAGTCACTGAGACCTTCTATTCTGCCACAATTTGACGCTGATGGACAGCAGGCGCATGCGGTATTGTAAAACTGAGTATTATAACATTTTTGAAAGCCAAAAAAAGTTAAACAATTATTACGATCCAATTTGATTTGTTAGTGGATTTGATATATTTTTTCTATAATGTATATATTATTTTCTAATTTTATTTTGTGTATTGTGTACAGAAAGAAAATAAAACCAGATGGAGTTTCCACCTTATTGGGTTTGTCTCCCACATGGATCTTATTCCTCTTTGTCAGTAGTCTAGATTACCATATGATATGTAATTCTTAGATTATGAGTTCAATTGAGATGTAAACCCTTCAGGCTTTGCTTTCAATATTTACTTTTATGCCATGTGCTAATGCCTGCTTTATGTCTAGTAGTTCTGTTTTGCATCGCTTGTATACTCCTGTGTTTAGCCCCTTCTGTTTTGCATTGCTTATACGTCCCTGTGTTTCTGCCTGTTTTTTATACATCATTAAGATAAGTAACATTTGTGAGGATGAAGCTACTGGGAAAAATACAATATGCAATGAAGTGTCATATTAAATGGCTATAATGTTTTACTGCTAATAATTTTGAGGATACTCAAAACATCATTCCCCTTGAATTTTAAAAGGAGAACACAGCATGGGAAAAAAGGAAATTTAAGTTCTAAGTCCCCAAGAAAATTCACAAGACAAGAACTTCGATTTGTTATGAAGTACTTTGTCACAAATTGCATTCCATTGTATAGAGCCGGTGTAATGATGAGGAACGGTGATTGCGCCACCTCCCGTCATTGAGCCCCTTAGATGCCACATTCAACATTGATTGCGGCATCTGAGAGTCACATTGAGGCCTTTCAAGGGTTAGTCAGGTGTTTAAAAAAAAAAAAAAGTACATACTCATCTCATACATTTGATCGCGGAAAGGCCATCATGGTCATCTTGATTGAAGAAAACGCATCAAATCTCATGCGTGCTGATGTTGAAACGTTCTCCTGTTTAAGTGTATTTGACCTCCACATGTGAGAGAAACCACTTAGTTTCTATACGTCTACCAGAGTCCCTAACCAATATGCTTGTCTGCAACTTCACTGTCACGGGGGAGACAAGGGAAGGTGTGCCCTGTACTTGAAACCCCCCTTCTTTCCCTACCTACTTGCCTCAAACGGCCCTAGGCGGCCGCGGACAACCACGAAGACGTTCCCTATACTGGGTAAGTGCAGAGGGAGGGAAAGGGAACACAGGGAGAGACAAAACACAGACAGAACAAACACAATGATAGAGTAGTCAGCAAGCCGGGTCAAACACAGGAGATAGCGTAAATACCAGGGGTCAAGAGAAGAGAGGTCCAAGTCCAAAGTCAGAGTCCAAATAGTAAATCCAAAACACAAGGTCGCACAAGCACTGATCAAAAGTATAAACTAATCACAGGCATCTGAGTGAGGCAGTTGCCATCTTTAAATAGCCCACCCAGGATCATGTGATGTGGCCAGCATCACATGACCTGAGGCGGAGCAAGCTGTCCAAACAATATGCAAAGTAGCCATGTGGTGTGATCAGCACCACATGGCTAAACCCAAACAGAGAATTAACTCATGAAGTGCTGGCTGACAAGACCAGCACTTCAATTCCCTATTGCTCGTCTCTAGGGGGGCGGAGAGGTCCGGCGATGTCGTGCAGAGGGAGCGCGACGCCGACCTCGCGTGACAGTACCCCCCCCTTCACGAGGGGCCACCGGACCCTTACCAGCGGGAGCAGGCTTATCGGGATGCTGCAGATGGAACTTTTGGATGAGCGAGTCTGCATGCATCCTGGTCAACGGTACCCAAGACCTGTCCTCAGGACCGAACCCCTTCCAATGTACGAGGTACTGGAAGGAATTCCGGACCCTTCTCACATCCACAATTCTGGCAATCTCATGCTCCATTTGTCCTGCTACCTCAACCGGAGGAGGAGACTGTTCCTCAGGACCAACGGGAGCAACATAACGTTTGAGCAAAGACACATGAAAACATTATGAACACGAAGGGAGTCGGGTAAACATAACCTAAAAGAAACTGGATTGATCACCTTGGTGATCCTGTAAGGACCAATGAAGCGAGGTGCAAACTTGTAGGATGGTACCCTCATGTTGAGATTTTTAGTCGATAACCATACCTTATCCCCAACCTTAAAATTCACACCCTTAGAACGTTTTCTATCAGCCTTAGCTTTTTGAACTCCTTGGGCCTTTTCCAGGTTCGACTGAACCTGTGCCCAAACTGTGCACAGTTCTTGAGAAAAATCATTGACCTCTGGGACAACCGACGCAGATGGGGAACAGGAGCCAAAGCGTGGATGAAAACCCATATTGCAGAAAAACGGCGACATCCCAGAGGATGAATTAACACGATTATTAATTGCAAATTCAGCCAGAGACAGGAATCTGGCCCACACATGTTGGTTATCAGAAACATAACATCTGAGATATTGCTCAACGGATTGGTTAAGACGTTCAGTCTGACCATTGGTCTCCGGATGAAAGGCTGATGAAAAGGACAAAGAGATACCAATCTTATTACAGAACGCCCTCCAGAACCTAGACACAAACTGTACTCCCCTATCAGAAACGATATTCTCAGGAACACCATGCAGTTTGACAATATTATCCATGAACACGGACGCCAAGACCTTTGCAGAGGGTAATTTACACAAAGGAATAAAATGACACATTTTGCTGAATCTGTCAACCACCACAAATATCACGGTTTTACCCTCAGAGCACGGCAAGTCCGTGATAAAGTCCATGGACAGATGTGACCAAGGTCTACTAGGTATGGGTAAAGGATGTAACTCACCCATAGGTCGTGTCTTGGTATTCTTGGACCTGGCACAAGTGTTACACGCAGTTACAAAAGCCTGAACATCTCTGGAGATTGACGGCCACCAATACTGCCTAGAGACCAACTCCTTGGTGGCATTGATGCCAGGATGTCCACACAAAACAGAATTATGGCACTCACCCAGCAGTTGCAATTGCAAATGAGCCGGCACAAACAATTTGTCATTGGGGGTACCAATGGGAGCAAGATGTTGTCCTGCCGAGATTTCAGAAGCGAGGTCAGATGAGGTAGCGGCCACGATGATATCAGCTGGCAGGATGGGCTCAGGAGGGACGTCAGGAGGCTGATACGCCTTGAAACTTCGGGATAAGGCATCGGCCTTAACGTTCTTGCTCCCGGGTCTGAAGGTAACACAAAAATCAAAACGAGTAAAGAATAAAGCCCACCTCGCCTGTCTAGGATTCAATCGCTTAGCCGATTCTAAAAACATTAAATTCTTATGATCCGTGAGGACCGTAATGCGGTGAACTGCCCCTTCTAAAAAATGACGCCATTCCTCAAATGCCCACTTGATTGCAAGTAACTCCCTATTACCAATGTCATAATTCCTCTCGGCAGGAGAGAACTTGCGGGAGAAGAAGGCGCATGGCATAAGATTAGTTAAGGTGGAAGACCCCTGGGACAGTACAGCTCCCACACCATCCTCAGACGCATCCACCTCAACTACAAAAGGCTTACTTTGATCAGGCTGGACCAACACAGGAGCATTAATAAAACACTGCTTTAACCTTTCAAAGGCCTCAATAGCTGCAGGGGGCCAATTGACCAGATCAGCCCCCTTGCGAGTCAAATCCGTAATGGGTTTGGCTACCACAGAAAAATTTTTGACAAATTTACGATAAAAATTAACAAACCCCAGAAATCGCTGGAGCGCCTTCAAAGAGGAAGGTCGCACCCAATCCACAATGGCCTGTACTTTAACTGGGTCCATTTTGAAAGAAAAAGGGGTGAGAATGTATCCCAAAAAGGCCACTTCCTGAACACCAAAGGTACACTTCTCCCCTTTAACGAACAACTTGTTTTCACGCAACACCTCCAGCACTTGCCTGGTGTGAGATACGTGACTTTCCCAGTCTGCAGAAAAAATCAGGATGTCATCAATATAGACAATTACAAATTTCCCAATAAATGGTCTAAAAATGTCATTGACAAAGTTTTGGAAAATTGCCGGAGCGTTACTTAACCCAAAAGGCATTACCAAGTACTCATAATGACCTTCCGGGGTATTAAAAGCAGTTTTCCATTCGTCCCCCTCACGAATCCTGATTAGGTTGTATGCCCCCTTCAAATCCAGCTTGGTGAACCAACAGGCCCCCTGGACCTGATTCAGCAAGTCAGGAATAAGGGGCAACGGGTATCTGTTTTTAACAGTGATTTTATTGAGCTCCCTGTAATCGATACAGGGCCTCAATCCTCCATCCTTTTTACCAACAAAGAAAAAACCTGCCCCCATGGGAGAAACTGAAGGCCGGATGTGACCCTTGGCCAGACTCTCCTTGAGATAATCCCTCATGGACTGACGTTCAGGAGTAGAGAGATTATAAATGCGACCTTTGGGATATTTGGATCCCTCAATAAGGTCGATGGCGCAATCATATTGCCGGTGAGGAGGGAGGAACTCAGTCTCGGACATGGAAAAAACGTCCGAAAAATCGCCGATATACTTGGGCAAGGAAAGAGACTCAGTGGTACCTCCAAACAGCAATACTGATTTACAACATTTGTCACAATTCATTCCCCATTTTTCCAATTCACCTACCGACCAGTTGATCACAGGGTTGTGGTCCTGTAACCATGGCAGACCTAAAACAAGGTCGGCAGGTAAATCCTTTAATACAAGGAAGGAACAAGTCTCGGTATGGGTAATTCCTACAGTTAATACAACCTCAGGAGTACAAAACTCCACTCTCCCATTATTCAATGGAGTGGAATCCAGTGCGATAATTTCAATCACCTTCCTTAAAGGAACTAGCGGAATCCCCACAGATTGTATAAAATCAAAATCAATAAAATTAATGGCAGAACCAGAATCAACAAAAGCCTTACCGGACCCCCTGAGTTGGTTGTACGCAATGGAGATAGGTAATAATACTTTCCTCCTTACCACCGCTGGGGTTACCTTACTTCCGGCAGAAAGCTCTCTAGAGGGCAGAAGTTTCGGGCATTGCTGGAGCCAGTGGTTCGTCTCACCGCAGTAGAAACAGGTTCCATTCAAGCGTCTCTGATCTCTCAAAGTTCCTCCCCACTGTATGGACTCCTCCGGGACCCTGGTAGAAGGTGGACTCAGAAGAGGGGATTCAGGCAGGACGACACCCTGAGGAATATCTGAACGTTCCCTCCGTCTCTCCCTCACTCGACGATCCAGTTTAATGGCTAGTGTCATGGCCGCCTCTAGGGTGTCAGGAGTAGGGTAACTGACAAGTAAGTCCTTAAGATGGTCAGACAGCCCCACCCTAAACTGGCTTCTCAAAGCAGGGTCATTCCATCCAGAGGAAACACACCACTTTCTAAACTCAGCACAGTAATCCTCTACTGGACGGTTACCCTGCCGAATGTCTCTGAGCTGAGTCTCAGCTACAGAAGTCAAGTCAGGCTCCTCATATAATAGGCCTAAGGCCTGAAAAAATGCTTCCACAGACTGCAAGCTTGGGGAGTCAGGCGGTAAAGAAAAGGCCCATTCCTGCGGATCACCTTGCAGCAAGGAAATAATTATTCCTACCCGCTGTTGCTCGGCACCCGAGGAGTGAGGACGTAAGCGAAAATACAATTTTACGCTCTCCTTAAAGGAACGGAAAGTTTTCCGGTTCCCCAAAAACCGATCCGGCAATTTAACATGAGGTTCCACAATGGGGTTAGATGTGGAGGGAGCCGCTACTAGTGCAGGTTGTAGCTGCTCCTGATGTAGGAGCCTCTCGGCCAGGTCCTGGATCATCTGCGCCATACCCTGAACCTGGTCCGTGAGCACCCGCAATTGCTCCATATGATACGGCCTGTGATTCTGTCACGGGGGAGACAAGGGAAGGTGTGCCCTGTACTTGAAACCCCCCTTCTTTCCCTACCTACTTGCCTCAAACGGCCCTAGGCGGCCGCGGACAACCACGAAGACGTTCCCTATACTGGGTAAGTGCAGAGGGAGGGAAAGGGAACACAGGGAGAGACAAAACACAGACAGAACAAACACAATGATAGAGTAGTCAGCAAGCCGGGTCAAACACAGGAGATAGCGTAAATACCAGGGGTCAAGAGAAGAGAGGTCCAAGTCCAAAGTCAGAGTCCAAATAGTAAATCCAAAACACAAGGTCGCACAAGCACTGATCAAAAGTATAAACTAATCACAGGCATCTGAGTGAGGCAGTTGCCATCTTTAAATAGCCCACCCAGGATCATGTGATGTGGCCAGCATCACATGACCTGAGGCGGAGCAAGCTGTCCAAACAATATGCAAAGTAGCCATGTGGTGTGATCAGCACCACATGGCTAAACCCAAACAGAGAATTAACTCATGAAGTGCTGGCTGACAAGACCAGCACTTCAATTCCCTATTGCTCGTCTCTAGGGGGGCGGAGAGGTCCGGCGATGTCGTGCAGAGGGAGCGCGACGCCGACCTCGCGTGACATTCACCACACCCTTAAGGGCCCATTCAGACGGCCGTATTAACGGAAATATACAGTACAGACCAAAAGTTTGGACACACCTTCTCATTCAAAGAGTTTTCTGTATTTTCATGACTATGAAAATTGTAGATTCACACTGAAGGCATCAAAACTATGAATTAACACATGTGGAATTATATACTTAACAAAAAAGTGTGAAACAACTGAAAATATGTCTTATATTCTAGGTTGTTCAAAGTAGCCACCTTTTGCTTTGATTACTGCTTTGCACACTCTTGGCATTCTCTTGATGAGCATCAAGAGGTAGTCACCTGGAATGGTTTTCACTTCACAGGTGTGCCCTGTCAGGTTTAATAAGTGGGATTTCTTGCCTTATAAATGGGGTTGGGACCATGAGTTGTGTTGGGCAGAAGTCAGGTGGATACACAGCTGATAGTCCTACTGAATAGACTGTTAGAATTTGTATTATGGCTAGAAAAAAGCAGCTAAGTAAAGAAAAATGAGTGGCCATGATTAATTTAAGAAATGAAGGTCAGTCAGTCCGAAAAATTGGGAAAACTTTGAAAGTGTCCCCAAGTGCAGTCGCAAAAACCATCAAGCGCTACAAAGAAACTGGCTTACATGAGGACCGCCCCAGGAAAGGAAGAACAAGAGTCACCTCTGCTGCGGAGGATAAGTTCATCCGAGTCAGCAGCCTCGCAGGTTAACAGCAGCTCAGATTAGAGACCAGGTCAATGCCACACAGAGTTCTAGCAGCAGACACATCTCTACAACAACTGTTAAGAGGAGACTGTGTGCAGCAGGCCTTCAAGTTAAAATAGCTGCTAGGAAACCACTGCTAAGGACAGGCAACAAGCAGAAGAGACTTGTTTGGGCTAAAGAACACAATGAATGGACATTAGACCAGTAGAAATCTGTGCTTTGGTCTGATGAGTCCAAATTTGAGATCTTTGGTTCCAACCACCGTGTCTTTGTGCGACGCAGAAAAGGTGAACGGATGGACTCTACATGCCTGGTTCCCACCGTGAAGCATGGAGGAGGAGGTGTGATGGTGTGGGGGTGCTTTGCTGGTGACACTGTTGGGGATTTATTCAAAATTGAAGGCATACTGAACCAGCATGGCTACCACAGCATCTTGCATGCTATTCCATCCGGTTTGCGTTTAGTTGGACCATCATTTATTTATCAACAGGACAATGACCCCAAACACACCTCCAGGCTGTGTAAGGGCTATTTGACCAAGAAGGAGAGTGATGGGGTGCTACGCCAGATGACCTGGCCTCCACAGTCACCAGACCTGAACCCAATCGAGATGGTTTGGGGTGAGCTGGACCGCAGAGTGAAGGCAAAAGGGCCAACAAGTGCTAAGCATCTCTGGGAACTCCTTCAAGACTGTTGGAATACCATTTCAGGTGACTACCTCTTGAAGCTCATCAAGAGAATGCCAAGAGTGTGCAAAGCAGTAATCAAAGCAAAAGGTGGCTACTTTGAAGAACCTTGAATCTAAGACATATTTTTAGCTGTTTCACACTTTTTTGTTAAGTATATAATTCCACATTTGTTAATTCATAGTTTTGATGCCTTCAGTGTGAATCTACAATTTTCATAGTCAAGAAAATACAGAAAACTCTTTGAATGAGAAGCTGTGTCCAAACTTTGGGTCTGTACTGTATATATATTTCTGTTTTTTACCAAAATTGTCTGAGACATTCTAGTAGGCTGCAGATCCCCTTTGAGATTAATGAAAAATTAGCAACAGCTGATGGCCTGCACTCATTGAAAACATACCACCTGTCATGTGGATAGGTGATATATATTTCTAGTGATGGCTGTTGTGTCTGTGGGGTGGAGTCCAATGAAGGATTTAAGGTGTCCATGGTTATATGTTATAGCCATAGTAATGTAAAAAGTTGTCGTAGTTTTACCTTGAACTATTTGTACAATGCAATATGCATTTTGGTTGGTGAGTATGTGAATTTAGAAAAAGTTTTTTCACAAGTATGTGGGCATAAACACTAATTTATGAAATAGGTACAATGTTCTGACAAGTTGCAGCAATGCTCAGTGGAAGATGCATGATGTCATCAGGGTACAAAAAAGGAGCAATGAAAATGTAAAAAAAAGTTGTAATCCAACACACAGTAGGGTATCATAAAATCCATTTACATTGGATATGCATTAAAAAGTCCATAAAAATCAGAGGGATATAACATATCTCATATCTAACGTGTTTTGAAACCTCATGGTTTCTTAATTTGTTGAAGACTACATTACCCTTGTGATTCTGATATTCAGTATTGTACTGATGTGTAAGTGAATAAAGTAAAATGTAAAATAAAATAAATAGGTCTAGGTTTCTAGATTCTCAATATGCCCTTGAAAGGAAATATATCTTTTTTTGCATACTGTAGATTAGAGATGAGCGAATCATTCAAAAAATTATTCGCCGAACTTTTCCTAATATTGGTATATTCGACGAATAGATTTGTTGTATTTGCGTACAAAATATACCTTATTATGTGCTATTAGCGAACATTCGCGCACTAATAACGAACGTTCATTTAAAAAATATACGCAACTTCTTAGAAGACGTACGCATGAGTGTACAAATAGCGTACGAATCCTCAGCGTACTATTGGCTACGTGATTACATAATACGCAGGCACGCACAAAGAGCGGCCGTGGCGTGCACTCCTCAGAGGCAGAGCGAATATTCGAAAATGGCATCCAGGCGATCCTCATCATTTAGCTCTGAAGAGCTGAAATTCCTGATCCGGCTGATGGACAGAGAGGATTACGATGGCACACACCGCTATCCAAACCAGCATAAGAAGGAGGTGATCCAGCAGGTGATCCAAGGCCTGCGCCATCGTTTCCACACCGTGCGGACCCCGGGCCAGATCCAGCGGAAATGGTCCGATCTGAAATTCAAATGCCCAGAGTGGCTTAATGAGATCCGCGCAGAGATACGGTAGGGTGAGTAAGTAAAAACATGTAAAAAAATGAATGTACTGTATTGTATATATACCAGCAGTCACTGCGAATAATGAAAAAAGTATAGAAGGA
Organism: Rhinella marina; assembly: GCA_900303285.1. Classification (NCBI taxonomy): domain Eukaryota; kingdom Metazoa; phylum Chordata; class Amphibia; order Anura; family Bufonidae; genus Rhinella; species Rhinella marina. The sequence goes on along the minus strand of ONZH01014794.1, from coordinate 31,145 downwards.
CAACGTTGTCGTGCGTAGTGCGCTGCAGTAATTTTGTTTCATGCTAGGCAACGCCTCCAACTCTCAACCCAAACAACTTAAGTGAAGGTATTCTAGTCATTATTGCTAATGGTGCTGGCCATTCTCCCGTGTGTGTCAGGCAAATGCACTAGTTTGAAAGAAAGTACCCTTATATGCCCTTTCATAGTTAGAGCTTCCTCCTCCTACACACAGACTCAAGGACGTGCCCATGCTGCATCTACTGTCAGTGGGCGATATCCAAAGTATTCCTACCGTACCGTGTTAACGATATAAAGAAAGTTATTGCGACGATAACGTTATCTATTGCCATATATACCTTTTTAGAAGAAAAAAATATGATATGGCCCCCTCTCACACCCATAATATCTTAATAGTAGTATGTGTTAGTATTAAAAAGAGTCATCATCTAGCAATTGTGTACATTTTTATGTTGCAGAGCACCGTCAACGACGTCTTCACCACCGTCGAGGCAGGACGGCCCCTGAAGTACCTGCAGCTCTAGTAAGTGTAAAACATATTTAATTTATTTTTCATCCAAGCTACGTGGGAGTGTGGCTGCAGTAAGAGCACTAGTGGTTAGAAACGGGATCCTCCGGCCCCAAACTATTCCCATGTAGCTACAACTGTTCATTAGAGTTGAATGTAAAGCTACTTCTACACTAGCGGCAGCCCGGGTCAAGCTGGTGAAGGGTCCCTCCGGATCCGTGCTGCCTACACATGTGGGACCGGAACCGCGCTCCGGCCCAAATTCACTGTAATGGGGACGGGCCACGGATCCGGCCGCAGCACGTTAACCCCTGCTGAGAGGCAGCCGGAGCGAAAATACAACATGTAACTATATATATTTTTTTTTTGGGAGGGGGGGACTAACGACTGAGGATCCAAAGCAAACTTAACAATACTAAATAGAACTATTAGTAACGTTAACTAACAACAGCTACTCTCCTACTAAGCGTAGAAAACGGAGGCGGAGGTAGACAACAGTGTTTGGTTTTGAAATAGGGTTTTGGAGACTTCGGGTTCGCACAGCCCATGACATGACACAAGACATTTGGCTGTAAAATTATGGCCCGGCTGACAGCAACAGTGGGAAGACACTCAGTCTATTCTGCCCTGCAAGGCATGATCTAATCACCACCAGCATCAGCAAGAGGAGTATGAAATTCGGATGTAATCCAGCCTTTATTCATTTTTATAAAGGAATTTTTTTGAACACTGCCTGGTGATATACTATATTTGGGGTCTCGCTAGTTCCCAGGGAAGCACTTGCCCTGGGCCTATCTCGCCTCTTCCCTCTGTTGCTGCCACTACTAGTACCACCCTCCTCCTCTGAGCTCAAATCCTCCTCACCAGCCCAATCCGCTTCCCAAGTCCTCCGGTCTAACACATCAGATTCATCATCAGACTCCTCCACAGTAACATTTTTCGGAATGCAAATTAGGCTTTTCCCCACCAACTGACAATTCCGGGCAGTCCAAACTCTGACTGCCCTCTAAGAAATCCTCAGGGAGGCTGTCCTCTGTAACCGCCGGATTATAAGGTGGGCTTCGGTGGCTTTTTTCTTTAGAAATTGCAGAAGGGACACCACTAGGAGGGAACACTGAAGCCCGAGAGGTGGCAGGAAATGACGGGGTTTGCTTCAGTGGAATGGTGGAGCAGGACGAGTCTGAGCCCTGGCTACATATGGATACTGTATCAGCAGATGACAGGAGATCATCTTGCTGAGACTGAGATGAGCGTGCCATCCACTCCACTACCTCATCTACTTTCTCCTCCACTACAATTTTGCGCCTCGGTGGGTTAGCCTGGTGGAACAACGGCCAAGTATTGTGAATATTACTAGTAGATGCTCCAGCTACAGGTCTTTTGGCACTGCTGCCCTGTGCCACCTTCTCCTTTTTTAAAAGCTCAAAGTCTGGCTGGAACTGGACCCCTTTTGCTTATTCATTCCAGACATTTTTCAATTCACTCTGTGGCCCTGCAGCTGGTCTTTGTCCCTGTATCTCACTGTCTCTACCTGTCTCTCCCTATCTCTCCCTGTCTCTCTCTCCCTGCTTGATTAAAGAAGAACTCCCAACAAAAATTTTATTCCATGTCCTGCTAGAAATGTACATGATGTAATCTGTAGTGAATGTCATTTTCTTACCAATGTCTGAATTTTTGACTTATATCATCCTGAAGTTTCTTATCTGTGTCATGTGACCAGCAATTAGTCCCACCAACTTACACATAGACTTATGTGTGGACAAGAAGTCTAATTCTCTATGTATTCCCATGAGACTGAAAGTGAGGCTCCCATAGGAATGAATAGAGCAGTTACTGGCTTTCTGTCCTGGGTCAGTTGGAGGTCAGGGAGTTGGTCACATGACCCAGCTACAATAAGAAGAGAGGTTTTTACTCACAGAAACACTGATAAGAAAATGACATTCACTACAGATTATGTCATGCACCTTTCTAACAGGTCAGAGAATACATTTTTTTGCGGGAGTTCTTCTTTAAATACTAGCCCTGAACTGGCCCTGCAGTATCCCTGATATGTGTAATATGGATTCCCAGAGCTATTATATAAAAATTTTCACAAAACAGGTCTCAGAACTTCACACACAGTGCTTCTGCTTGTCTCAGCAGTCGCAGCAGAAGTGATGCGTCACTGGCTTACCGAGCCTGAGCCAATCAGAGCAAGCCCTGCCCACTAGGTCAGGTGACAGATTTCCTTCCGGGCTTTTGCGCACGATAAACGAACTAACAGTAAAAGTTCGCTAATGAATTGAATTTGTACGCAACAGCGTATACAGTAACTTATACGTAGCAATAGCGTATAATTTATAGGACAAACTATGTAGCGAATGCGTACAAAGCCGAAGCGAATCACCTAATATTCAGATTCGTTTCGCAGCTAAAAATTCCCAAGATTCGATACGAATCAACGAATCGACGATTCGCTCATCTCTACTGTAGATAAGTTTTTAGTCCACGATTTGGATTCAGTATTAGATCCCTGTACACTTTTGGGGGCATTTATTTTTATTATTATTGCATTGTACTGATTTTAAGCTAAAAATAAAATTGGTCGGGCTCCTTATCTTTGCTCTCTGACATTATAAGTAGGGATCAGTGAATTCTAGATCCAAAACCGCTTCACTGCTGTACAGAGGTTCGTCTCTGTATAGCATTAAAATGTATGTGCTCCAGAGAGGTGAACTGAGTTATCATTTGCAAGACTTCGGTGAATAACTTCGGTATTTGATTATTAAACTAGAAAACCATTTTACAGTAGGTATCCAAAGTAGGTTTCGGTACCAACTGCATGGCATCACAGTACCAAAACCAACTTTGGAACCAAGTTTTAAAATGGTTTTCAAGTTGAAAAATCAAATCCCGCACTGAAGTTCCATGAGACTTAGGTGATAACGAATTTGCCTTGCCATATCCCATACACTTTAATACTATATGGATACTAATCTCTGTACAGGATTAAAACCAACTAAATTAAGGTCTTGTTCTTCTGGTTCATATTCAGATCTTGTGGTATTTTGCTGAAAATTCCTTTTTATGGTAAATGCTTCTACTAGTACTACCACCACCACCAACAAGACAGCTATGCATGTCCCCTGCTTTCACCTGAACCCCCTCCTCATGACTTTCCAAATGCTGTTGCTCCTCACAGAAGTCATCAACAGGATGACTATCTTTGATAGCGTATCAGTTTTTCTAGCCTCTTCTTACGAAAAAAAAAGGTGCCTCGCTAGGAGGGGGAGTAAAGACAGAGATTATGTAAGTGAAAGGCTTTTCTGTAGCCACAAGAAGGATGAGCACAGGGAATGCTGTGACCTCTGGCTCCAAGGCACTGTGTCAGAAGTGACCTCAACATAATCCTGCTGTGACTAAAAGTAGGAAGGAACCATCCAGTTCACAATCTCATCCTCATTGTCCTCAATAATAATGTGGTGCCTATCGGAAGCCAGGGATAACTGTGGCTCACTACTACTATTAGCTGGTTGGTGGTGCTACTGCTGTTTGCACTATTACCCACATTCTGACTCTCAGATGATGAGGAATAGGTCTTCTGTTTTGCACTCTTTTGTTTATCACATATTTTATTATGAGGCCTATATAAAAAGTCACGGGTTTGGTACACAGATTATTAAAAGGTACTAGCAAAGCTGCAAATATCCATCCCCTTCTACAAACACACTACACACTGGTATTGAGAATTTACAATGATATACTAATGGTATTATTGCTGCAAAATAACTTTGCTATAACTGAAAGCTTTTTGCCATAATAAAAAAAATTCAATAACATGGGTATACTAATAGCATTATTGCAGTAAAATGACTTTGCTATAACTGAACAGTATTGAAGTAATACAATACAGTCACTAACAGGAATATACTAATGGTGTTATTGCAGTGAAATGCCTTTGCAACTTTGCTGAAACTGGACACTATATTGCAGGAATATAAAGCATTCACTAACATAGGTATATTGATGCACTTTAAGGGGCTGAAAATGCCAAATTACTTATGGTAAATTGAAGTTTTTAGAAAAGGGACAATTGCTCAGTGTTTGCACCACAATATATGCTATTGGCTGCTGACAATAAGCCAATGAACTGTAGAAAATTGTTTTTAAAAACACTTTTTTTTTTTAAAGCTGGCTTTCCATATACAGAAAAAAAAAACATTGTAGGATGGAACTTGCCAGCAAGCAGGATGAACTATGAAACAACACACAATTAAGAGTGATCAGTCCCTCACACTCTAGCTGGCCTTTCCCTGATAAAACTGTAAAATCGACCCAATTATATCTTCCAGTTCTCTACCTATAGTTTGTCCCTACTACAGCTTGATTACTGGCTTTTGTCTGCTCTGCAATTACTTTTTGGCAGACACTGCCACAATACATGCTCTCAGGTCTAAAGGTGAACACAGAATGGCATTGTATTGTGTTGTCAGGAGTAGGACCTGCTAGAATTCCACACTTGATTGGTTGATCGGATTATCTGTCAGCCTCTGTCATAAGCTCAATGTCCTATTCACCCCTGCCCTGCTAGCTCCACTTTGCCTTCTTGTAGCGGGTATGGACCCATACTCCTGTGTCACAGCCAGCACCAGGCCGTAAGGCCTCTTCTTGTCTACCTTCAGGTATGTGCACACATCTCCCAGCTTAAATGGCCAGTGTCCAATTATTTCAAATCTCTGCCAGTCAATGGCTGGACCCCTGTGGTTATATAATACATCTTCCCCTGGAGGAAGGTGCCTGAGTTTTAGGTTTCTAGTTTATTAGTTTTCCAGCAAAGATGTGTTATTCTGATTGTCTACCCATGTACCAAACTTATGCCTGTTTACCGATCCTGATACTCTGCTGCCTGCTCTGACCTTACCATGTCTACTGTACTGACACTTTTTGCTGACTGCCTTGATTTTGAACTAGTTTCATGGAATTGCACAAACTTTTCCCATCCTTACATCGGTCTATTTACTGGTTACGAATATTGCCGGACCCCTTGGTGCTTCTCACAGTTGTCTATGACCCCAATGGGTCAGCTGCCAACTACACTAGGGATATTCCAAGGTGTGGCAGCCTGGTGGGTCCCCTGCAGCAAAAACCAGATCCCTGAATAGGGCACAAAGAGTGATAACCAGGGGATCACCAGGATAACAAAAAAATCTGAGAAAACAGAAAATAATGCACTAACACAACAGATGCAAATGTTATATATGGACTAAGCCCTCACTCTGATATGATAAAATCCAAGACTCTCAGCCAATATATTTTGATCAAAACACATCGGTTCCCACCTACCGGTGCCAAGGTTGTCAGGCAGGTCCTACTCTAAACCTACCGATGCCATTGGCAGCATCTGTGTTCAGTAGAGCAGACCCTGCACGTATAATGTGCTGCTCCTAGTCACCTCAATGTGCATCCAGCAACCGATGAGAGGAAGAGCATGCACACCTATGTGTACCACCTAATCAAGGTCACCTGTTAGATAGGCGGGGAAGAAGTGCACATGAATGCTGCTCCCATTACAAAATAGAAGCACATTCACACTTGACGGTGCCACTCCCTCAAGTATATACTAAAAACTAAGCAAAAATCACAGAGAAAAGATAAAAAACAAAGATAAAAATATCCTGCACAATGTGATAAATAAATATTCGGATGTCCATGGCTACATCTATGAAAAAAAAATCTAACAGATAATAATGTACTAACAAAACAGATGCCAGCATTATATATGGACTATGCCCTCATTCTGATATGATAAAATCTGAGACTTTCAGACAATATATTTTGTTTAAAACACAACTGTACCCACCTACCAGCACCAAGGTGGTCTCAGTTAGACAGGTCCTACTCTAAACCTAGCTATGCCATTGGGCATCTACATTCAAGAGTGCTCTCCTAAACGTAGATGCTTAAGGGCATAGGTACAATAGGTTTAGAGTAGGAACTGCCTGACTGAGACCACCTTGGCACCAGTAGACGGGCACATATGTGTTTTGTTCAAAATATATTGGCTGAGAGTCTCAGATTTTATAATGCCTATTATAGCCTCTGAGGTATTCTGGGTGCACCCTTTCTTCTCTCTAGGCAAACCCTGGTATTGGGGCTCCTGCCTTGTGTTTATTGGGATGTCCTTTATATTGGATGATCCGCTGGATGTAAAGTAGGACTGGTGAATAGTGAAGATAATAAGGTCATTGTTAGTGTTGAACAAGCATGCTCGGCCGAATACGATATTCGGCCGAGCATGGCGGCTTATCAGACACAACCATGCCTGGTTGTAGGTTGAGTGATGAGAGCCACAGCTCAGCCTGTTCCCTTATACTCTGCCACAGCTCTGTGGCGGTATGTTGTTTGTCACCTAAGCAAATAAGTTTCAGCACAGCCTGTTGCCGCTTCCCCACTGCTGTGCTACACTGCATCCAGCTACTGACTGATGGCTGACTGGTGCTGCAAGATGAGAATTCCTAGGTGGAAGTGGAGGAGGAGAAGGAGGGGATGCAGCCGCTAATGTAGGTGGTGGCGGAAATCCTGATGGAAGTAGGGCCTCCACAACATTCACCCAGTGTGCCGTCAGCCGCCATCAGACTGCGAAAAGCCTCAATGTCCACAAGCCTAAACAGCAACATTTCCAGCGCCAGCAATTTGCAAAGGTGCGCATTTAGTGCTATGGCCTGTGGGTGGGTGGCTGGGTATTTGTACTTTCGTTCAAAGGCCTGGGGTATGGACATCTGTACACTGCTCTGGGACGCATAAGTGAATGTGCTCGCTGATGGTGCTTGCGAGGGTCCCAGTGCAGGGTGGGAGGCATCCGGGCCTGCGTCTTGGCTAGCACGTAACACAGGGAAGAGGAGGTAGTGGTGTGACCCGCAGACACCGATTGTGGATCCAGGCATTTGGCCTACCTATTAGGGTGCTTTGCTGCCATGACGATCATGCTGGTGGTGGTCAAATTGCTAGTGTTCATGCCCCTGCTCATTTTGGTATGGCACAAGTTGCAAATGACAATTCTATTATCGTCCACACTTGTTGATGTGGCCTGCCTTCTCTCTTTTGCCACCCCACTGCCTCTTACAGCCTGTTGCAGTGCTGAGCATCCCTCCATCTGTGTACTGCTGTACTTGTGCTCTCTCAGCTTGCCTCCTTCCCATGTTGGGCCAGTGATTTCATCGTCCACCGCCTCCTCTTCCACTTCTTCACTTTGGTCCTCCTCCTGACAAGTTGACCTTCAGTGCTGCTTACACTCAAAAACCTTTGGGGTGAGGGTGTGCTGCTGATCTGACCATCTAAAACATTAGGGGTGAGTGCCTGCTGCTGATCTGACCGTGTAAAACATTAGGGGTGAGGGCCTGCTGCTACTTGTGCTTTATATACAAGTAAATATATGTTTCCTAACAATATGTCCTCTAAAATCGATGTTATATTTGGTTTTGGGGGATATTCTTGTCATTCCGTAAAAGTGGCGTAATACTCGGACAACATCGTTCCCAGCAGCGACTTCGGTGTCCAAGATGCATCCAGGCATCCTCCCCATGATGTTCCCAAACCATTTCAGTGGTGTCTCCACCATTTTCTCACCTTTCCCTATGAACCAGACACTCTCCCCTCTTCAGAGCAGGGGGTGCCCGGTTTAGTGCTCGGGTTCTCCCATTGACTTCCATTGTCCTTGAGTGCTCGGCCGAGCACTCGAGCACCACATAGTGTTCGGCCAGAGCACCGGAGCATTACGGTGCTCGATCAACACTAGTCATTGTTTGTAATAAAGTCTCTCTTTACGTAATTGATGATAGGGATTAAAGTACAAATAGCAGCAAAAGGCACAGCTCCACATTATATTATAGTGCAATGTTCTCTTTATAACAGCATATGAACAGAAACAATGATAGTGTTTATAGTACTTCATTTCTCTGAAGACACTGCAGCCTCTCAGCAGAACCACATGCTTGCATTAAATCTTTTGTTAATTCCTTCTGTTGTTCCTGGACTGAGAAGTGCAGGAATGAGTTGTCAATCCCTCTCAAAATGAGGTAGGATGTTGCAATATTACTTTCCACAGCAGCAAAGCCTTTCTGCCATAAACAAGCAAAATACCTTGTTTTCTGTTTCCAATGCATGGTTTTGTAGGTTCTAGACCTTCTCAGATGTCTGGTCTCTCAATCAGGAGTACTTTGGTAGTATGGCTACTTTCTGCGTAGAGATGAGCGAATCATTCAAAATTTGCTTCGCCGAATATTCGTCGAACTTTTCATAAGATTCGTATATTCTATTAATCTATTCGGCGAATCTGCGTATCATACGTTATTATGTGGCGTTTTGCTTACATTCGCGCACTAATAACGAACGTTCAGTTTTAAAAGGTACGCAACTTCTGTGAACACGTACGCATGAGCGTACAAATTGCATACGAATCCTCTAGCGATTGCGTAATACATGTGATACCTTTAATGTATCAGCAGATGACAGCATATGATCCGGCTGTGACTGAGATGAGCGTGCCATCCACTCCACTACCTCATCCACTTTCTCCTCCACTACAATTTTGCGCCTTGGTTGTTTAGCCTGGTGGAACACTGGCCAAGTATTGTGAATTCTACAAGTAGAAGCTCCGGCTACAGGTCCTTTGGCACTGCTGCCCTGTGCCACCTTCTCCTGTTTTTTAGAGCTCAAGGTCTGGCTGGAACTGGCCCCCTTTTGCTTATCCATTACAGACATTTTTCACTTGACTGTGGCCCTGCAGCTGGTCTTTGTCTCTCTCCCTGTCTCTCTCCCTATCTCTCTCCCTGCCTGATTAATTACTAGCCCTGCACTGGCCCTGCACTTGCCCTGCAGTATCCCTGATGAGTAATATGGATTCCCAGAACAATTACACCCCAATTTCAACAACACAGGTCTCAGTCTTTAGGAACTTCACGCACAGTGATTCTGCTCGTCTCAGCAGTCGCAGCACAACTGATGCGTCACTGGCTTACCGAGTCTGAGCCAATCAGAGCAAGCCCTGCCCACTAGGTCAGGTGACCGCTTTCTTCCCGGGATTTTGCCGCACGAATAACGAACAGTAAAAGTTTGCTGATTAATTGAATTCATACGCAACAGCGTATAGAGTAACTTATATGTAGCATTAGCGTACAATTTATCGTATAAGTATGTAGCGAATGCGTAGAAAGCCTTAAGAACATTTTCAAATCTAACGGAGCGAATCTCAAAAAATTTGGATTCGCTTCGCAACTGAAAATTTCCAAGATTCGGATTGAATCTACAAAGCGGTGAATAGATTTGCTCATGTCTATTTCTGGGTAGTTGTTGGGTCAGAGATTAAAGTTCTCTGAAATTGGGCATAGTTGTGCAGGAGGTTGAACAGACATGTCTTCCCTCCAGGCTGCTTCAGACAACCCTCATTCACCACTAACAAGTTGGGGGGCTAGGGTTAGGGGGATAGACCTAGTCCATTTCCTGACAACCTCAAGTGCATCTACATAACACATTACAACATTTAACCCAAGAAACATTTTATTAACTCTGTCAATGGTACTTAACCCTTTGCAGTAGTCCTTCTGGGGTACTGCAGTGATACATTTCCTTTCGTAATAGATGCATAGAAAATCTTGAAGTTGAGAATATGCAGGCACAATCTAAATGAAATGTTTCGGCCATAGAGGGCCTTTATCAAGCTTAAGGATAAGTGGTGCTAATAATTTTTTTCTCAGACATTACAGTTGTTTGCTGGAGGGCCGCAGGTTGAGCATCCCTGGTATTGTCAATGGGCTGTGTGTGGTCAATGGAACAGGGACCAACTATAGTAGCACACACCCATGTAGAAGAGTGACACTTGTTCTGAGTAAGTATAGCCATGTGTTTGACACAATAACACACTCTCTAGCATTTTATGTATGGCATCTTACATCAAGCCTGTTTTCTATACATCCCTGTAACATTTCTGAAACTTGTGTAAATGCTCCACAGCAAAGAAAGTTGACGATTTTGTTAAAATGGCCTACTTTCCCTAACACACAAAACAAATGAGAAATCATTACTTACCCATGAGAACAAAACATCTGAACTGCAGTAAGAGTAATTTTACAAAGAAAGTTCTGATATAAATGCTGATAATTGAGACATTGTGAATAGATCCTTTTTAAGGTGAATGAAGTTACAGGTTCAGTATATTCATGTCTAGTCCAATTAAAATTTTCAGTTATTTTAAATTAAAATAATGCTGTAGACCAAATAGGAAAATAAGCAGGTTACAAGTTCACCCATCTCCCGCTAGGTAATTGTAGCAGCTATGCATTCAAACAATTGAACAGTATAACAACTTCATTTCTCTTCTTTATGATGTGAAATATGACACAATGGGAAAATAATGATGCACGGTTACATAATGTGATAATGTAAGAACATAAACCATTCACAGCCAAATGATCAGTTGATTCTGTAAAACTGCTGAAAGCTATATGATCAGAAGTTAATGGGGTATGAGCCCCTCACCTATCATAGATTTATGGCATATACTTACGACGTATCTTTAGTATAAACTCCTAAATACTTAAACATCACCAAAATGTAGGAGGTCCAATGAAGCAAGTTGTAAGGTTAACCTTCGGAAACCTTAATATTTAATTTCAGGAAGCTGCATACTAGACCATAACTGAAAAGTTTGGTCTAGCATGCAGATAAATGAGACCCCCAGATCTTAAAAGTGATACATATAGAAACTTATCCCCTATCCTGTGGATAGGCGATAACTATCAGATTGGTGAGGGTCCTACCGTTGGGACCCCCATCGATCACAAGAATGGGGGCCCCATACCCCCTAGAACCCTCCTGAAATGGTCGGAGCAGCTGGTCACAAAAGCATGTCACCACTTCATTTCATTTCTATGGATGTGCGTGAGATAACCAAGTACAGCGCTTGGCTATCTCCGGCACTCCCATAGAAATGAAACAAGCGGTGGTGTGCTTTTCCGACCAGCTGCTCTGTCTATTTCAGAGGAACTTCACGGGAGAATGGGCCCCCTCATTCTTGTGATCAGTGTGGGTCCCAGAGGTAGGATCCCCATTGATTTGATAGTTATCCCCTGTCTTGTGGATAGAGGATAACTTTCTATAACCAGAATACACCTTAAATGTTCTAACCATGTCACTCATTCAAGGGTTAGAGAGGTATATTTACATGCAGTATACAGAGAGAAATATGTCTGTCAAGCCTCAGGGCTGTAGAATGGTGAATGATTTTATGCTATGGTTAATCAAGCAGATGCATTAAGAAAGACATTGGTGGAGATTATGTGTTCTAAACACAAAAGGGGTTCTGACTTGTCTGATCAATTCTACCAATTTTGGGTGCATCAGAGAGAGTGAAGTGCATTACTCTGGGATTCTGGACAATATATATGTGTTGTTTGGGATGGGTATTCTTTCTCATTATGGAGAGAGACTAGTATGCCTTCCTATACTAGGAATCTAGGTCTTTCTCAGTAACTTCCCTTTAATAGAGCAAAGCAAATTTGCCTGGCTAACTGAGATGCCTTGGGTGGGGTACTATTTCTCCTTATGGATATTGCCTAGTTTGCATAAGGACTATTGTAAGCAAGTCAATGATCCTTTGGGTTTCTTGGAAACGTAACCACTTCCCGTCCGCCCATAGTATGGTGTTTAGCACTCATATGCCTGCGCATGCTGGTGGTGGTTAGGCTAGTAGTGGTGGCACCCCTGCTGATCCTGGTGTGGCACAGGTTGCACACCACAGTCCGTCGGTCATCCTCACTTTCTTTAAAGAACCTCCAGACTTGCGAACATCTAGGCCTCGCCACGGGAGCTTCACTACGTGAAACAGTTGCTGCTGATGCACCAGCTCTGGCCCTGCTTCTCCCTCTGGCCACACCACTGCCTCTTACAACCTGTTCTGGTGCAGCACTCGCCTCCGCCTCAGAAGCACTGTCTTCACTCGGCATATCAACCCAGCTTGGGTCAGTCACCTCGTCATCCTCCGATTCCTCAGTCTGCTCCCCCCTCGGACTTCCTGCCCTGAAAACAACTTCACCACTGTCTGACAACCGTGTCTCCTCATCGTCCGACACCTCTTTACAAACTTCTTCCACTAACTCAACATTGTCATCATCATCATCATCACCCACAGACTGCGACAGTTAGAAAACCTGGGCATCGGGAACGAGGTCAGCGGCAACCTGAGAAGTGGTTTGTGACTCTGGGAAGGGTCCAGAAAACAGTTCCTGTGAGTATGTCGGATCGCATTCCAAATTTTCCTGGGAGGGGGCAGACTGGGGGGAAGGAGGTTGAGGTGGAGGAGCCAGAGGAGTGCTCCCTTGGGTAACGTGGGTGGACTGCGTGGAAGACTGACTGGTGGACAAATTACTTGAAGCATTATCCGTAATCCACGAGATCAGCTGTTCGCACTGTTGTGGTTTCAACAGTCCTCTACCACGTGTCCCTGTAAGTTGAGACATGAAGCTAGGGAGTGTAGCTCTGCGGAGTTCCACAGCTCCCTCATCAGCAGGTTCTGTCTCACCCTGCCCAGGACCACGGCCTCTGCCCCCTACAGTAATTGAATGCCCACGCCCACGCCCTCGTCCTCGACCCTTAGCCCTGGGGTTCAACATTTTCTGTATATAAGTGTATTATATAAAAAATAAAAAATAAATGGGCCTGGTGTACTGAAACCCACAAACTTGTTCAGTCTGGTTTAATTAAGTGACGTAAAGAAAGTGTCACCTGGACAGAAAATACGGATTGTAGTGAGTGTACTGAACTGTGACAGACAGAATGGTTCCATGCAGCTGTGTGAAATGGATTTGTATCACTGAGCTAAAACAACAAAAAAACTATTTTTTAATGTATTTTTTATTATATATTTTTTTTGTAGTTTTGTTTTTTTTGGAACGTGACGTGCAGAAACTATCGTAGACCTAACTCACACCCTGTTAATGGTGGCTATTTTGACTGCGACACAGACAAATGTCGCACAGAGATTTTTTTGATCAAGCTATATACGTGACAGGCAGCAAAAGACTTGGTTGTATTCAGTGACGTACAAAAAGTGTCACCTGGACAGAAAATACGGATTGGAGTGAGTGTGCTGAACTGTGACACACAGAAAGGTTCCACGCAGCTGTGTGAAATGGATTTGTATCACTGAGCTAAAACAACAAACAAACTAATTTTTTTATATTTTTGTTTTGTTTTGTTTTTTTTGGGAACGTGAAGTGCAGGAACTATCGTAGACCTAACTCACACCCTGTTAATGGTGGCTATTTAGATTGCGACACAGACAAATGTCGCACAGAGATTTTTGGGATCAAGCTATATACGTTAGCTATATATGAAAGCTATATACGAAAGTGTAACCTGGACAGAAAATACGGATTGGAGTGAGTGTGCTGAACTGTGACACACAGAATGGTTCCACGCAGCTGTGTGAAATGGATTTGTATCACTGAGCTAAAACAACAAAAAAACTAATTTTTTTATATATTTTTTTTATATATTTTTTTTTTGTTTTGTTTTTTTGGGAACGTGACGTGCAGGAACTATCGTAGACCTAACTCACACACTGTTAATGGTGGCTATTTATATTGCGACACAGACAAATGTCGCACAGAGATTTTTGGGATCAAGCTATATACGTTGCAGCAAAAGACTTGGTTGTATTCAGTGACATACAGAAAGTGTCACCTGGACAGAAAATACGGATTGGAGTGAGTGTGCTGAACTGTGACACACAGAAAGGTTCCACGCAGCTGTGTGAAATGGATTTGTATCACTGAGCTAAAACAACAAAAAAACTAATTTTTTATATATTTTTTTTATATATATTTTTTTTATATATATTTTTTTTATTTTGTTTTTTTTGGGAACGTGACGTGCAGGAACTATCGTAGACCTAACTCACACCCTGTTAATGGTGGCTATTTAGACTGCGACCCAGACAAATGTCGCACTGAGATTTTTGGGATCAAGCTATATACGTTGCAGCAAAAGACTTGGTTGTATTCATTGACGTACAGAAAGTGTCACCTGGACAGAAAATATGGATTGGAGTGAGTGTGCTGAACTGTGACACACAGAAAGGTTCCACGCAGCTGTGTGAAATGGATTTGTATCACTGAGCTAAAACAACAAAAAAACTAATTTTTTTTATATTTTTTTTATATATATATATTTTTTTAGTTTTGTTTCTTTGGGAACGGGACGTGCAGGAACTATCGTAGACCTAACTCACACCCTGTTAATGGTGGCTATTTAGACTGCGACCCAGACAAATGTCGCACAGAGATTTTTGGGATCAAGCTATATACGTTGCAGCAAAAGACTTGGTTGTATTCAGTGACGTACAGAAAGTGTCACCTGGACAGAAAATACGGATTGGAGTGAGTGTGCTGAACTGTGACACACAGAATGGTTCCACGCAGCTGTGTGAAATGGATTTGTATCACTGAGCTAAAACAACAAAAAAACTATTTTTTTAAATTTTTTTTTTTTTGGAGTTTTGTTTATTTTGGAATGTGACGTGCAGAAACTATCGTAGAGCTAACTGACACCCTACTGACGGTGTCTATTTAGACTGCAACCCAGACAAATGTCGCACAGAGATTTTTGGGATCAAGCTATATACGTTGCAGCAAAAGACTTGGTTGTATTCAGTGACATACAGAAAGTGTCACCTGGACAAAAAATACGGATTGGAGTGAGTGTGCAGAACTGTGACACACAGAATGGTTCCACGCAGCTGTGTGAAATGGATTTGTATCACTGAGTTAAAACAACAAAAAAACTATTTTTTTTTTATTTTTTTTTTTGGAGTTTTGTTTATTTTGGAACGTGACGTGCAGAAACTATCGTAGAGCTAACTGACACCCTACTGACGGTGTCTATTTAGACTGCGACCCAGACAAATGTCGCACAGAGATTTTTGGGATCAAGCTATACACGTGACAGGCAGCAAAAGACTTGGTTGTATTAAGTGACGTACAGAAAGTGTCACCTGGACAGAAAATAGTGAGTGTACTGAACTGTGACACACAGAATGGTTCCACACTGCTGTGTGCAATGGATTTGTATCACTGAGATATAACATTAAAAAAAAAGGGGGTTATATATGGCGATAGCTGCACTACTAGTGCCAGCCAGCCAGCCAAGCCTGGAGACAAAAAAAAATTTCTTGTAGCCCTTAGAAGGGCTGTTGGGTTCTTTGTGGGTGATTCCTGCCTAACAGAGAACTAAATGCAGGCCCTAACACTCTCCCTGAAACGCAGCAGCTCTATCCCTAACGACATCCAGACGGCATCTGAGCCGAGCACTGCGGGCAGTCACTAGTATATTCCAGGGTCATCTGATCAGGCCAGCCAACCCCTGCTATCGACATGTAAGGGCCCCACGTGATGCCGGGTGTACCGCAGAGTCTCCTGGCTTGTGATTGGCTGAGTTTCTAGGCGCAAAAAAAGCACGATGCAGAAGTTGCCATTTCCTCGAGCATGGCGAGATACTCGTCCGAGCAGCGAGCACTTACGAGTACCCTAATACTCGAACGAGCACCAAGCTCGGACTAGTATGCTCGCTCATCTCTAGTTCTAACACCTTCAATAAATTGCTCTCTTAGTGTTTTATCTTGATCCACTGCTTCATGAGGATCTATCTGTATCACAGCTCTAAGGGCTTCTTGGAAAGATAATGCAAAATCTCTGAGTGACTCACCAGGCTGCTGTTTCTTGCTGAAGAATCTCATCTTGACTTCTGACGCAGACCTAGGTTTAAACGTGGCGTAGAGTCGTTCAAGTATCTGCTCCACTGTCTTTTTCTCTGAGCTCAGCCTGGATTTCACTTCTCTGAGAGCTGCACCTTCCAATTGTGCAAGGAGAATTTCCATCTGTTGATCTGCTGACACAGGGTACAATCTGAATATAGCCAACATTTTTTCTTTAAATTCCTTTAAAGAAGAACTCCCACAAAATTTTTTATTCTCTGACCTGTTAGAAAGGTGCATGATATAATCTGTAGTTAAAGTCATTTTCTTATCAGTGACTGTTTCTGTGAGTAAAAACCTCTCTTCTTATTGTAGCTGGGTCATGTGACCAACTCCCTGACCTCCAAGTGACCCAGGACAGAAAGCCAGTAACTGCTCTATTCATTCCTATGGGAGCCTCACTTTCAGTCTCATAGGAATACATAGAGAATTAGACTTCCTGTCCACACATAAGTCTATGTGTGAGTTGGCGGGTCTAATTGCTGGTCACATGACACAGATAAGAAACTTCAGGATGATGTAAGTCAAAAATTCAGACACTGGTAAGAAAATGACATTCACTACAGATTATATCATATACATTTCTAGCAGGACATGGAATAAAATTTTTGTCGGGAGTTCTTCTTTAAAGTGTGAGCTTCCCCAGAATATCTTGGAAACCAGGGTGCTCCAAGAAAATAAGGCATTGTTAAAGGCATCATGGTTGGTGCTGCAGCGGCTGGTGGTGTGCTGGGACTAGCTGCTGCTACTGTAAGGGACCCGCTGGGGTCAGGCTGCGCATTGTTCTCCTGATCTGACATAGCGAAAACAGGCTTTCACAATTATGCAATTTAAATGTAATTCGAAACACTTTTTCTGTTGCATTGCTATGTGCAACCACAGTTTTATAAGGCGTCTGGCCCTTTAAGAATTGCAGCAGTAGCGCAGTATCTGGTCAGAACAGAGCTACAAGAGGAGTGTGCCGAATCTCCAGAGTGTCTGTGCTTTCCGGAAAAGGAGAGGTAGATTTATTTATTTACTTTTTTTTTTTTGTCTAATCTCAGATTTGATTTATGCAATGGAGGTGGAGATCTTTTTTAGGGGGCCACTGCCTTGGAGTCTGATCTGAGGTCTGATTGATGGAGCGAGGATATTATTTGGACGATTACTTTGGGTTCTACGCTAAAGTCTGATTTATGAAGGGGATGTTACAGGGGCCATTACTTTGGGGTTTAATCTGAGTTTTCATTAATAAAGGGAAGTATTAAAGAGGCTCTGTCACCTGGATAAACCCTATTAAACCAGACATACTTAACACACCAGTGATGTGTTATCTTATAAGGCTAGAAACCAAACACCATCATGTGGTGATGTTAAAGCTTGGTGGTTAAGTGGTTGAGTATGAGTATTAGCTTTCTTTATTAGCTGCAGCTATTGTATATTTGTTATTTACTTGCTAGCACACAGCTCTGCCCTCAGTCTGCAGTCTAGCCCTGTCAATCAAGGGGAGGGGGTGTGTGCAGAGCACAGGGGGTGTTACAAAGCAGTGCTCAGAATATTCAGCCCTGCCTCTGAGTGCTCGAATTGCTCATTTGCATATGAATAAAAACGCTGATTTCTCTGCAGCTATTTATCATACAGACAAAAGAAAGGTACAGTTTTAATCAGCATGATGAGCCCTACCAGCCAGTATGTCTGGTATAATAGGGTTGGTCCTGGTGACAGAGCCTCTTTAAGGGGGCAATGATTTTGGGGTCTAATCTGAGGTCTGATTGATGGAGGGGGTGAGTGTTATAATGACTATTAGTTTGGGGTCTGATCTGAGGTCTGATTGAAAGGGCAATATATAGAATTCATAATTTAAGGAATGATGGTCTGTTTGATGGAGGGGGTCTTATTTAGGGCCATGATTTTGGGGTCTGATTTTAGGGATTGAGTAGTGGGAGGTTATAGGGGCTATGAATTTTCTGGTCTGATCCGAGATCTCATTTAACCACTTCACGTCTGCCCATAGGATATAAACGTCCGTGAAGTGGTTGTCTATTTCTGAATGGACGTTTCTGAATTTCCATTTAGAAATAGCAGCTGCATGCTAATCGTGCGGCTGCACAGTGGGGTACCTGCTGTCAGTGACAGCAGGGTACCCCAAAGAGAAGGCAGGGACCGTTCCCAGGAGTCCCTGCCTTATAGATCGCTGCATACACAGCGCTCACCTGTTCCGGCCCGGCGGTCACGTGATCGCCGGGGCCGGGAGCGGGCAGGAGCTGCCGGGTCTCTCATAGACCCGATCAGCCCTGCACTGAGGCTGTACAGCATAGTATTATGCTGTATAGCCTCTCTGGGGATGTATTTGCCCTGTACCTGGGGCTACTATGTCAGCCCCAGTTATAGGAGAAATCAAGGGTAAAAAAAAATAAATAAGTGAAGTTAAATGTCCCCCTGAGGTCTTGTATGACCTTATGGGGGACACAAAGTGTAAAATAAAAAATAAAAAAAATTATTAAAAAAATAGAGTATTATATAAAAATAAATAAATAAATCACATATTAAAAAAATAATTTCCCCCCAAATATGTCATTAAAAAATGTTACAAATAAAAATAAATAAATAAAGTAGACATATTTGGTATCACTGCGTCCGAAACAACCGGCTCTATAAAAATATCACATGATCTACCCCATCAAGTGAACTGCGTAAAAAAAATCTAATAAAAATGATGCCAAAACAGCTTTTTTTTGTCGCCTCACCTACCAAAAAACATAATATCAAACAATCAAAAAGTTGTATGCATCCCAAAATATTGAGTTTTGTTCTGTTGTTAACTAGAGATGAGCAAACGTGCTCGTAACGAGCACTGTACCGCTCGGCTCCCCAGCGCTCGCATGGGCGCAGGCAGCCGCTTCCGTACTCCTCACCCGACGGAAGCGGCTGCCTGCGTCCATGCGAGCGCAGGGGAGCCGAGCGGTACAGTGCTCGTTACGAGCACGTTCGCTCATCTCTATTGTTAACCCTTGATGTGTTACAGGAAAAAATGTTTAAAATGGAAAATCTGCAAAAAAAGTGAAATTTTGAAATTTCACATCTATTTTGCTTTAATTCCTGTGGAATACTTAAAGGGTTAACAACATTTCTAAAACCAGTTTTGAATAGTTTGTGGGGTGTATTTTCTAAAATGGGGTAATTTATGGGTGGTTTTTATTATGTAAGCCTCACAAACTGACTTCAGAACTGAACTGGTCCTTAAAAAAGTTGATTTTGCAAATTTGCAAAAATTGCGTCTAAAATTCTAAACCTTCTACTGTCCTAAAAAATTAAAATGACACTACCAAAATGATGCCAACATAAAGTAGACATATGGGGAATGTAAATTAAAAAGGATTTGGGGTATCACTATCTGTCTTAAAAGCAGAGATATTCAAATTTAGAAAATAGTGAATATTTTCAAATTTTCGTTAACTTTTGGATTTTTTAATAAATAAAATTAAAACTCAAATTTACCATTGACTTCAAGTACAATGTGTCACAAGAAAATAATCTCAGAATCGCTTGGATAAGTAAAAGCGTTCCAAAGTTATTACCACATGAAGTCACACATGTCAGATTTGCAAAATTAGGCCTGGGCAGGAAGGGGGTAAATGGCCCGGATGGGAAGTGTTAAGGGATGGGGGGGGGTTATAGATAGACACATTAATCTGGGGTGAGTTCTGGTCTGAGGTTTGATGCCTAAAGTCTGTATTAGGCCCCATTATTTTTTAGTTCTGTAGCTTCTTCTTTTTGTACTTTTATCATGGCAGTACAGTATTTTGGATGGCAAAGTGGGCACAGTATTAGAAAACGCTCCAGGATGGCAGAATGAAATGGGCAGATGGTTGGGGTTTTCCTTGTTATAGAAGGTGGGATTTGACTGCAGAAGCAAGGAGTGAAGTCAGAGGTTTAACTTGGTCCCTAATATAAAATGTGTAATAGTCCCATCTATAGTGTGCCATCTATCAATCCTAGTGTCTTCTTATATAGCAGAGGATGTGGCACACTCCTGACCAAAGACATCTGCACATGACATGGTCTGGACCAAAAGGAGAAGAAAAGGAAGCAACTGAAATCTTTGAAGACGTCACCTATAAGTCACTTTGTTAGAAAGTAGAGTCAGCCAGTCTCAATTTATTAAATCGATTCCTTGGGGATAGGTGTGAATGGGGGTGTGCTGTGCCCTCTTTTTTCACAACCAAAATATGGTCACCCTAATTAAAATGTCATCACAAACAGGATGAACGTTTGTGTCTTACCACAATTGGTCTAAATTGATGTTTAAAACTTTCTTTATTGTTGCTGAAAAGTGCAAAACTACACAAGTTGCTGCACTTTGGTAAAATAGGGGCTAATCGGCTATATTGGAGCTGTTCCTTGTGCGCTTCTGCCTCAAATCCAGAGCAGGGAAGACACCTATTGTTGTTACTGTTTAAAAGCAGACCAGGAACCTCTCACAATGGCAAGAAGAGTTTGCGGACCTGATTGGGCTCTAATGATATGGGGCAATAAGCCTGAAGTTATGGAGATTGTTCGGGACATCCAGACAGCCATACAGTGCCGACAGCTGCCTTTACCATCATCTCGCCCCGCACCTGCTAGAGGAGGAGATTCAGCTGGAGCTTCTGTTCTGTTGATCAGACAGGCCTCTGCTGTAGAGGCCTATACATTCCTGCATATGTTGTGGCTAAGGCCAGAGATCCCTGGAGCTACAAGACCACAATTAAAGAGTGAGTGATCCGGGTTCTGATTCATCCCTAACTGGGATATCCGTGGAGTTGGAATGGTGGCTCGCACTTTCATCTAGTTCTCAGTGGGAAGAGGGTGAGGCTTCTTCACTGATGATGAAACCAATGAAGAGGTGTTTGTCGGCACGTCTCCATCAAGAGGAGTACCTTTATGCCTGCCACAGACTTGCAAATGCAAATGACCGTGTGGAGTACATGGCAATGGAGAGCTCATGGGGACGTTTTGCCACAGGGGTCACCCTACTCTGCAAGCATTTGGTCTCACAGTCTGCACCCAAAGTCTGGTCCGAGGATCAGCTGGGACCTTCTGCTGCTCATAGCCTGCAGGAGATGGGATCTGGGACCCTCCAGTTTAGTTCCAAGGCAGGAATGAGAGGTACTGTTTCCTGGGTTGCCTGAGCCCCTCCAGCAACATTATCTGTAATGGTATGCCCCAACTTTATAAATAGCAGGGTTACCCACCAGTATACGTTCTCTTGGAAGTTGTTCCCTGTGCCGAAACCTCCATACAGGGTTGCCTTCAGCATCAGGCCCCCTCTTGAGGCCTATTTATCCCCACCACTGGAGCCAAAGATTACCACTCCTCATCTACAGCAGGATCATCTGAGCTGTGGGAGGTACCATCATTAGAGGAAGCTACCAGAATACTCATACCGCCAAACTTTCCCGGACCTGGCGGTAAAGTTCCAAATTTCAGTGGCTGTCCCGTAGTCCCGGTGCTGGGTGACTTATGTCCCGCTTTCTAGCAGCTGTCCCTTCTTCCATAGGAAGCATAGACTGCTGCCTTTAATGATGAAGCAAAAGCCGTCCGTTGGCTCCCTGCTGTCTGCACTGCAGGTCTGGGCAGGGGGCAGGGTTGGCCAGAAGCTCCATGTATTCTGCTGCTGTGCTGGGGCACAGTTGTGCATATTTCTGTCAGGGGGCACAGCTAAGCATATTATTGTCAGAAGGCATAGCTGGGCATATTACTGTGAGGGGGCATACTTGGGCATAACTACTGTGAAGGAGGTACATATCCGGTATAACTACTTTGAGGGGACACATATCTGGGCAAAACTAGCGTGAGGGAGTACTATTTGGGCATAACTACTGTGAAGGAGGCACATATCTGGGAATAACTACTGTGAAGGGCACATAACTGAGCATAATTACTGTGAGGGGGCAAAGCTGGGCATAACTACTGTGAGTGGGCACATATGTGGGCATATGACTGTGAAGGGGCACATATTTGGCCATAACTACTGTGAGGGTGCACATATCTGGGCATAGGTACTGAGAGGGACACATATCTGGGCATAACTACTGTGAGTGTGCGCATATCTCGGCTTATTACTGTGAGGGGGCACCTATTTGAGCATAACTACTGTGAGGGGGCACATATCTGGGCATAACTACTGTGATGGGGCACATATCTGACCATAACTAATGTGAGGGGCACATATCTGGGAATAATCTCTGAAGGGGGCACAATATTGTCATAACGACTGTGTGGTGGCATAAAGGGGTAATATTTACTATGAGGGGGCATTAAGGGGACTAGTTGGGATTAGGTGATCAGCTATGTTTTAGATGGAGTTAGAGGCGTGGTCTATTGCTTCACCGCTGCAAGGAAACTAGCTGCATCTCCTGGACCAACATCAGAGGCCCTCCTGATTGATATTGGAAGAGAAGAAGAGGCCATGGGATGGAGGACATCAGGAAGGTGAGGAGTTTGGTCACTGTTGTTGTTTTGTTTATTGTTGGCCATATTTTATGCACCCTCATTTCCTTCTCCTACATCTAGGACTCTATCAAGAATTTCAGGAAAAAAAATCCCAGATTGCGCTTGTTGCACCCCTACTCTTCCCTTTGTCAGGTTAAGAAAAACCACCTGAGATGTGTTTAATAATGTTCAAGCCTTAAACCCAAGGAACAGACTATATAATTCACTGTACTTGCACCCCTCATTTGTGCTACTGGGACCTTTTGTCAAGAATTGCAAGTGTTGGACCCATTGTTAACTGACATGTTTAAGCACCGTACTCGACACCAGGACTTAACGTAGATGCACTTGAGCAGTGCTATGCTTGAGACTTTGTTAATTAGAATAGGTGAGGTAGCCATCAATCTTTTTGCAACACCTTGGACTGCAACTGGAGCAGTAGATAAAATGTCCCCTTTGTAACTAATATGTTAATCTATGTGATTTTTTATATCATGTATGGACTTACGCACTTAACCCTAGTCACTCCATATTACTGAACTGAACCCCAGCGACGGCCTGAGGGAGTGCCTTGTGACACAACATAATAACGTCTCATCAGGACCACTACCACTCCCATCCCCTGTGCTGACTCCTCAGGAAGTCACTGCATAGGCAGAGTCAGGGGTGTATTATGAAGGAGCCACCTACACAACAGTGGGATCTGTGTGATTGTTGGTTGATTTTCTGAGATTAGAACAACCTAGATATCCCAGTGACAGAGTGGTGAGGTGTCAGCAGCATGAGGAGACCACAGAGTGGTGAGGTGTCAGCAGCATGAGGAGACCTCACAGTGGCCCAGTGACATAGTGGTGAGGTGGGGGGCAATACCAGTACTAGCTGAAGATGGTGGGTGGCAGTAAGAGCACCTGGCAGCAGGTGTGGCATCAGGCGGGTGGCAGAATTAGAATAGTAGCTGAAGCAGGTAGCCAGAAGAAACAGGTCTCTTTTGACAAAGTTTAGGTGTGGAACAATGGATGATCTAGTCTGATGCATCAGGCACTGGTGTATGAAAATCTTGAAAATCATGGCTGATCCACGCCTGATTCATCTTCACAAAGGTCAGTTTCTCCACATTTTGGGTGGACAGACGAGTTCTCTTTGGGGTAACTATGGCCCCCACCACACTAAACACCCGCTCTGATGACACACTGCAGGCTGGGGAGGAAAGCTTGTTAAGGGCAAACTCGGCTGGTTGTGACCACAAATCGAGTTTGGCTGCCCAGTAGTCCAGGGGAGCCTCGATGTGGGGTGGCAGGGTGCACTCCAAGTATGCCACAACCTGCTGGTTCAGGTTCTGCTTTTGTCTAGCTGCTGCTGGTGAGTAATTTCTTCAGTAGGCGGGTGAAGAAAACTGCTCAACAGCTACTTTAGACTTAAGTTGCTGCTAATGGAGCTGGTACTGCTCCCCCTCCCCCCAGCAGCCATAGTAGTGGAATGTGAGTGCAGAAGGTCTGCGTGAGGATGGGTGATGGCACACATAGGCAGCGGGCAACTCACTACATAGGATGTATCTATAGTAGTTCAGTTTGTCCTTCCTCTCAGCTGGTGTAAAAAAAAGCCCCCATTTTGGACCAGTAGCGAGGGTCTGGAGAGCCAGTAGTCATCCCTCTGCCGAATGGTGACAATTTGGCTTTTACTGAGCATGCATTGGACCACTTGCACAAGTGACTCGTAGGGACTCCCTGTCTACCTCTCCACTGCATACTGCCATGGTGTGTCTGGGTCATGTGCCTTGATTTCCTCATTACCCTGTTGCTCCTCTGGCTGCTCCTGCTCCTCCTCTCCTGTCACCTGTGTAGGTAAACCACACATTTCTCTACGCATTGCTTGTGCTTGAATGTCCTCCTCCTCCTACTCTAGTTCAGCCCTGACAGGGCTCATGTGACCGTGAGATGTAGTTGCCATGTGTCCTGTCCCCTGGCCAGCCAGATTAGCAGCATGTGCTCTAGGACATGAATCAGTGAAATGAAGTTGTTCATCCCGTAGTCCTGGCAACTGACAAATAAAGTTGTCTCCTCAAAGGACCCAAGCAAACGGCAGGTGTCACGCATGAACTGCCACTGGCTAACATCGAAGTTACACAGGGCCTCTGTCTGCCTGTGTCATCAATAAATCGTTTATGGCCTTTCTCTGTTCATATAATTGGTCCAACATATGGAGGGTGGAATTCCAACAGGTGGTCACGTCACATATCAGCTTATGTTGGGGGACGCCGTTCTGCCGCTTCAGCTCAAGGAGGGTGTGCTTTGCGGTGTACGAGTGGCTGAAGTGCATGCACAGTTTCCTGGTCATTTTCAGGGTGTTTTGCAGATGGAGTGAAGACTTCAGGAACTGCTTTAAAACCAGATTGAACATGTGCACCATGCAGGGAGCATAGCTCAGCCCTCCTTGATGCAGCAAATTCTTCCCGTTGTCGGTCACCATTGTTCAGATTTTGAGTTGTCGAGAAGAAAGTCAATTCATTTCTTAATGAAGGACGCAGAACAGTTCCTCCTCTGTGTGACTTCCAGGCAAACTAGCTGCAGAACAGCTTTTCACCGCCATGTCCTGCACATGTGGTGTGCTGGAGGAGCACTGTGAATTGTCCCTGCACTGGAGGTTGAAGACACGGTGGAGGATGAGGAGGCAGAGGCAGACATCCTCGCAGGACCAACGGCTTGAGAACATGGAGGCAGAAGCAGCATCACCTGGCCAAGTTGCTGGTGTGGCTGGGCAGGAACTACATTTACCCAGTGGTCCGTAAAGGACATATATTGTCCTTGACTGTAGTTACAGCTCCACACGTTGGCGTTGCCGGGTGCTTTGGCAGACACCGACAGGCTCAAGAACTGGCCCACCTTCTGTTCTACATATGTATGCAGGGCTAGTACTGTCTTTCTTGCAAAGAAATGACAGCTTGGGACTTCCCAGAGACAACAGAGCAGTGAGGGGAGACACATTTATTTGGATAGGTATATTTAATGAGGTTACAACATGCACCATTGCTATTTGTTACAATGGTCAGCAGATGACTCACTTAGGCTACTTTCACACTAGCGTTAGTACGGATCCGGCAGGTGAAGGGACCCGCCGGATCCGTACTGAATAATACAACCTTGTGGATCCGTAATTCCGGATCCGGTTGTATTATCTTTAGCATCTTTTAAACGGATCCAGAATAACCTCTATTGAAAGTCAATGGAGGACATATCCGTTTGCAAGTGTGTCCACACCAAACGGATCCGTCCCCATTGACTTGCATTGGGAGTCATTCCGGATCCGTTTAGGTGCGGATAACTAGTACGGAGAGCAAACCGCAGCATGTTGCGGTTTGCTCTCCGGTCTGAAGACGGAACGGAATGCTTTCAGGAGCATTCAGTTGTCTTCAGTTCAGTTTTGCCCCATTGACAATGAATGGGGACAAAACTGAAGTGTTTTATTCCGGTATTGAGTCCCTATGACGGAGCTCAATACCGGAATTCCATAACGCTAGTGTGAAAGTAACCTAAGGGTAACAGGATCTGACCAAACTATTCCCTGCCCCACTACACTACACCCTGAAGTTACTGACCTTGACCCCTCCACTTCAATAAACCACAGTTGCTTTTTTTTCAAATTTTCTGTCGTCTTATAAGATGAAAATATGGTAAATCTCTCTCTTCAGTTTTACATGTACATAGGTTTACGTGGGGTGGCAGATAAAACCACTGAAACTCATAACATAATATACATAACATACTTCTAATTTAATATCTTTATTATGTCATAGTAACATTTGTATTAAATACAGATTATATTAATCCTGTACACTAGTACATTGTACAAATAATTTATTATTGTGATGTCCACAAGAAACCCCTGCCTGAAGACCATATTGTATGAAGATATCCTAACTAGAGCAGGCAGTTGGTGGTCCAAGCAGTATGACAGTAATGCTCTAAACTGGGGAGAAGTATGGATTAAGGAAACAGAACTGACCTAGTTACTTATAGATATAGCAATTGAATGTATTTTTTATTTTCTCTCCTCTAAGATAGTAAATATGTATCTACATTCATGTGTAATGCTAGCAATAAAAAATAAAAATGTTAAGTCAATAGGAATTGTGTTTTATAGATACCCACCATTAATTTTATTAAAGGGTGACTGAGCTTTCAAAAAACTTTTGAGGTCATAGCCACATATCAAAGGTTTTGATTGGTAGGTGTCTGAGTGCTTAGATCCCCACTGATTGGTAGAATGAGGAGAGCTAACAAAACCAGCTCTTTCCTCACTGCGGGAGGCTGAATAGAATGTCTACAAGCCTGTCTCATCTTATGAAGCACAGAGAGAGAGAGTGCTCACACAGCGCTGCTGTCTCCTCATCTATTGATCACTGGGGGTCCCATAACCCAGACTTTCACCTATCAAAACCTTTGATATGTTGCTATGGTGTGTCAAAAGCTTTGTGAAAGCTCAGCAACACTTTCAGAACTTTAGTTTCTCATGGTATACATTCAATACAATATCACAATATACTAGCAAATCCCTTGACATGCTGCAACCCACATCACAACCACCAGGTGGTCACACATAGTAAAAAATAACATTGGCATCTCCCAACTGAGTATCAGTAAACCATGTTTTCTTTTCAAAGCTGCTTATCTTTCCTCACACATTTTGGGTTAGCGCATATCTCGTTAAAAATAAATTTAAGAAAGGACACATCTGTAGTTGTCAACTCTACTACATCTGCACATTTTCTCAACTATTTCACATAGAACATAAGGCTATTTATATTGGGTTCAAGTTATCAAACTCTTAAGCAATCTCCATATTTTAGAGCACTGTAATCTTCTGATGTATGAAACCCCAGAGAGAAAAATGTCCTCCAAAAATAACGTTTGAGTCAGCGTGATTTTCCTCCACACAGGATTTTTTTTTTCAAATAAATAACACATGCGATTCATCAAGAGCAAATAAAACATGTTGCCAATTTCTTTCAATAAATTAGTCAATTATGTAGGAGCCCTAGGTGAGTGAGATCATCTTCCTGAGCCATCACTGTTTAATAAATGTGACCACAAAGCCTTAAATGTTTGTGGGCACCAGTAGGAGTGAATAGCAAAACCATCTTGTGTTACCTAATGGTGCTGGCTGCTGTTCAGGCTCATCAGATAACTCTCATGCACTCAATCTATCGGCCAAATGTGATGAAAGTATAAGGCCCCAAGAATGAATAGTTCTTATATGAAATCTGCTATTAAGGATGAAAAAGGAAATGTATGTAATATATAGTGTGAGTAGAATTATCAGGAAATTTTATCGTGTATACATTGTAACTATGAAAAAATGGCGGTTCAATCTGTTTCTTATTAAAAAGCAAGCATTGTGTTGTCATAAGCCTCATAGTACATGCTGCGTTCTTCACACTCTTCATATTGTCAGGCCTAGGGTTTGGGAAGACATTATACATATCTCTGGAGATGTATTGGAGGACTTGAGTAATGATTATGATATGTATGATTAATGTCTAGACTACTTCTAATAGTTTATAGTAAGATAATGTGCAAAACACACAGTAGTGTTCACTGCTTTCCTGCTGCCTACTCATATCCATGCACGTACTGTCCATGAATCTTCAGGAGTATTGTCCCCTTTTCTCTGCTATTCTGTCATCACATTAAACCAACAGCGGCCGTTGTTTTCATTTAATATCTAATAGAATTCTGAAAATGTCTTCCTCAAATGAACATTCTCATGTAAGTCTAGGCCTATGACCTGTTCCCTCCTGTCAGGTGATTAATATTTCTCTTCTATTGAATCTACATTATGTCTTGGAAAGCTAGTATGGTGACTCTTATAGTTGCCACAAGTTTTGTGACTATACTTTCTAGTCCTAACTCTACAGTGAAAAAAGACCACATCTGTGATAAGACCTAACAAGATTTCCTTATGACAGTTTCAGCTCCACCATAAATTATGCACACTTAAAATCTTTAACAAGTTCATCCTTCTAGAAGATGACTTTCCAATGCAATTTAGAGTGGAGGCCTCAGAGCCTTTTCACTATACAGTGAAACACTTTGAAGAAGCATACCTGGAAATATAGGGTTTGGTAGAGATAGGCCAGTGAATCCCCCGGTGGGCCACTAAGAAAGGTGGGCCCCTAGTCTCCTAGTCTCCCACCCCCTGCACAAGTGGCACAAAACACAGTAGACTTACTGCAATATATATATATATATATATATATATATATATATATATATATATATATACAATGCACAGCACCTCAACCAGCCTATATTCATATAAAAAAACTAAAAAAACTATAGAGAAAAGCTAGCCAGTATAATCTTTTCCCCAGGATCTACCTTCTCAAAGTTGCTTCAGTCATCTGGTAGCATCTCACTGCTGTGTGAGTAGGTAATATTTGAATGTATAAATTTTAGTGGTGAACCCTAGGCACCCCAGTCTGACACTGCATACATGTATGGTCGTCCAGTGCAGCATTCAAGCCAGTGGTCTCTCCATCCTGCTCATGTGGGAAGCTAAGCAGCATTGAGCTCTGCCTGACATGGGAGACTCGTGCCTACCTTCAATACTCGCCAAATGCACTGTCTGGCTTTTTTTTGTTCGTGACTCCCCAACGAACACCATTGAAGTCAAAGGGATACTCGAGCATTTTTTGCAGGGGACCAAGGGTCTGCCTAGGGAAGGCTGGGTGAAAACCTGGAAACCTCAGAAAATGATGGAAACACCACGGAAATGGACAGGAAACAGCAGGGGCAGCATGCATGGATGCCTCTGAGCCTGCCTAATCCCACCATTACCACAAATTCTCGGACAACAGCCTGGTGGTGACCCTCAAGGCAATTGTGCTCACCCAGACCATAAAAATTTATTGTAGCCCTGTATGGCTGTGACTACAGAGTGACCGAGTTACACTGCAGGAGCAGGCGAAGCACATAAAAATTTATCGTGGCCCTGTATGGCTGTGACTACAGAGTGACCGAATTACAGTGCAGGAGCAGGCTAAGCACATAAAAATTTTGCGTGACCCTGTATGGCTGTGACTACAGAGTGACCGAGTTACAGTGCAGGAGCAGGAGAAGCACATAAAAATTTATCAAGGCCCTGTATGGCTGTGACTACAGAGTGACCGAGTTACAGTGCAGGAGCAGACGAAGCACATAAAAATTTATCGAGGCCCTGTATGGCTGTGACTACAGAGTGACCGAGTTACAGTGCAGGAGCAGGCGAAGCACATAAAAATTTATCGAGGCCCTGTATGGCTGTGACTACAGAGTGACCGAGTTACAGTGCAGGAGCAGGCAAAGCACATAAAAATTTATCAAGGCCCTGTATCAGGGCCGCTTTATTCATAGGGCATATGGTGCATCTGCACCGGGCCCACCAATAGGTCACGTGGGGGGGGGGGCCCCCTTACAACCGGCCGGTATGGGCCGCCGATAGGGCAGTACAACTGGTACTGCCCTATGGGGCCCGGACTCTAGGACACTGGGGGGGGGGGGGGGCGTTAATGATTCTTACCCTGCCGCTGGCGTCGGTCTCCGACTCCTGGCTGCGCGCTTCCTCCTGGGCTGGCTGTGTGATCCCGCGAGATCCAGCGCTGGGTCACAGGTCTCGCGGGATCACACACTGCAGGAGAAGAAGGCGCGCACAGGAGAAGGAGAAGAAGACCGGAGCAGCTTTTTGTAAGTATTTTTTGTGGCTGGGGCCCCCGGGGGTGGGGGTGGGGGGGTGGTTTGGCTGACCTGAGGTCTGATGGGGGCAGAAATGGCTGACCTGAGGTCTGATGGATGGGGGCACAAGAGCTGACCTGAGGTCTGATGGGGCACATTAAGCTGACCTGAGGTCTGATGGGGCACAAGACCCTGATCTGATGTCTGATGGGGGCACAAGAGCTGACCTGAGGTCTGATGGGGCACATTAAGCTGACCTGAGGTCTGATGGGGCACATTAAGCCGATCTGAGGTCTGATGGGGGCACATTAAGCTGACCTGAGGTCTGATGGGGCACATTAAGCTGACCTGAGGTCTGATGGGGCACATTAAGCCAATCTGAGGTCTGATTGGGGCACATTAAGCTGGCCTGAGGTCTGATGGGGCACATTAAGCTGACCTGAGGTCTGATGGGGGCAAAAGACGCTGATCTGAGGTCTGATGGGGCACAAGACCCTAATCTGAGGTCTGATGGGGGCACAAGAGCTGACCTGAGGTCTGATGGGGGCACAAGAAGCTGACCTGAGGTCTGATGGGGCACAAGACGCTGACCTGAGGTCTGATGGGGCACAAGAGCTGACCTGAGGTCTGATGGGGCACATTAAGCTGACCTGAGGTCTGATGGGGGCACAAGACGCTATTTGAGGTCTGATGGG